>CM054060.1:76167562-76743376 GCA_028641055.1 Alopecurus myosuroides | reverse complement strand
TTTTCATACGAAATCCATTTTTGGTGAACTTAAGCTTGACATGAAGAACATGAAAATATCTAAAACCACATATGGAGAAAACCCAGATAAGAATAATAAGGATGATTCCAAGTATGCAAAGGTTTGAGCTCTCTACGATAGATACGATCAAGATACACATTCAAGAGCCCCTCTTGATAGAACGGTTATCTATCATATAACCCGGTCTCCTAACTACATCACGTGACCAGTAAAATAGAAACACTATCTAAGTCATACCTTTGCCTTGCGCAATCCAGTTGAGCTATATGATGACGATCTTAATCACCTCAAGTTGGACCACTTTTCTTGATTGTGCTTCGCTTCGTGAGGACTTGTTAATTGCTCCCCCATAAGCTAATATGAGAGAGATTCTCACATGCCCATATTCACTTGACCATAATATCCATATGGGTGGCAATATTCAAGCATATGAAATCTTATTGATTCTCGTACTGAACTTGCACAACACACACTTGATGACGATCCCCACTTGTCGTCTTATTCCATGGGCTATATGAAATATCCATTTTGATGCAAGCCCATGGGAAGATACCTAATCCTTCAAAGGTTCTACACACACATGTATCATGGGTTAATTCACAAAGATGTATGGACAAATGCTTACCTTACCACGAGATCACATGATCCCATTTGGTACATCATCTATTTTTGTGAATATTGAATCCATTCTTTGCACATCTACTTGATCAACCAAGAATCTTCTCTTTATTCATGATGATGATGTATTGAAGGTAAACATGAATATTCACACAATCTCCTTCTTTAAGACATTTTTGTAATATGATCAATAATAGCATGACAATTCTTATTCTTGATCATATAGATATATTCATTATAAACAATGATCTTAGCACCCAACCTTGAATCCAACACATGGAGTTTAAGTGGTGCCAATGGACAAACATAGAAGAATGTCTCAATGCAAATATTTGTCCATAAGGATTGTCATCAATTAGCAAAACCACACATGGGGGAACCATGCACTTTCATAACGGAGCAGTAAAGCCCATTGGGCGGCCCAGTAATCCGACGCACGGGAAGGCTGATTCTAGAAGAACCTGGATTTCGGTACAATGCGTAATCCGGCGTGGAGAAGAGGTCGGATGTCTTGTTTACCAAGAATAGGAATACTTTCCTTAGACTCTACGTTCTCCTTCCTGTAAGGCCTAGTACAAATATCTATATAAAGACTGACGAAGAGCCGCCTCAAGGCACGATATCGCAATACAGCGAAACCCTAGACTCACTTTGTATCCTGTATACCTCAGGCTTTAGCCCTGATATAGTGATATTGCAGGAGTAGGGAGCCACCATTGCCGCGACGTTCTGAACCTGGGTAAATTTGTGTCCTCGCTACCGACAAATCCCCTATGTTTCCATCCACGCTCTACCACACGGCTTATGGCACCCCTTGCCATGAATCATACTACGAACACTCGATAATAGAGATGGAAATGCTCTTTCACGTGTCCCCGGTGATGGCAAATTCGAGCAGATGGACAAGGATGGACAGAAGAATCTCAACACCGTTTTCAATAAGTAAAATTTGGCTAACGAAACAGTAGTTGTGCTGCACCTGGGCTTTATCCCAAGATGTCAATGTTCAAAAATAAAACCCTTTTACAATGTGTTAGGAGAAAACCGCCTTTTTGCGAATAGCCCAACTCCACCAAGCCAAATATCCATGTATTTTAGACTTTCCATTTTATATCCACCATAGTGTTATTTACCAGTACAATAAATTGTACTAACCTCCTTCGGGGCTGCATATTCCAACATGCAGGTTCCTCCGATGATGAATGAGAAGTGTTTGGACTCGAGTCTACACCCAACATGCCTTCCTGTGGCACATGCTGAAGATGGAGGCTCATTGCTTTTAAGTTTTACGTTGTTTTGAACTCTGAAGTTTTTACCTAGCCTTCAAGGCTATGCAAGTTGTAATAAAGCTATAATTGGCTATTCTGGATTCCCTTGTAATAATTTTGATACTTCTGCAATGATACTTTACATTTTGTTATGTGGTTCTAGCATTGATCTATGAACTAGCACTTAACACACTAGTTCTTGCATTAGTAACGTGAGTACGCTACAACTACGAGGAGCTAGACCTGTCAGGTGCCGTCGAAGGAGTCGACTACCTGATAGCCTATGGAGCTGAAGACCTAGAGGAGGAGGATTAGACCCTAGCCATATATAGAACCGAACCGAGCAATGCTATACTAGTACTAGTTAGGTTGCTGAGCTGCGATGGTTCTAAGTTTACTTTTATCTTTGTGCGCTAGGTTGACACACGTCAACACCGCACTACTCGAACTTCGTACCTTAGACGAGGATGGCGTTGAACTCTTTATTCGCTTTTGGCTTGTAATATTAAGCAGTGTTAATATATGGACCGCTATGTTTCTCTCGTACTACTCTGAGGGATGTAATATTTACGAATAAGTCCTTCCGTGAGTGCTATGTAAACGACTTGTGCACTACACATGCAGTGTTATGCGGTGTCACCGCGGGTAAGCTGGCTTACAGGTGGGATCGGCTACATTAGAGATGAAATTGGCAACACAAGATAATTCAGAGAAAAGTGTCGAAGCCACCCGAACATTTTGGAAACACTCAGTATTTTATAGGTTGAAACTCAACTAAACATCTGAAGCCCAATAAATAGATGATAACATCGTTGACGAATCCCCAAGTGAGCCGAAGTTTCTAAAATGACATGTAACTCCAGATAGGTGAGATTCCCACGGATGGCATCATAACATGCATTAGAAACTGGTCTCGGTGTGAAAATACTTGTGTATGTATTTATATTTGTCAGTAACGAATGAACGACATGGTCAGAAGAAAAAATCAATAATTCTTTTCACGACGGATTTGAATTCTTTTGCATCCCTCCTGTCCATACTGGTAGGTTGTAGCTGTCGTTCGAGCGCACCGGCGCCTCCAGCCCGAAGGCACCACCTATGTTGCTCCTACCCATCATCTTGGGGCCGCATTTATCAGGCTGCGTTGCTTTCTATGTTTCGAAATAGCCTGAAGCAAGAGTGGAGTCCTTGGAGAGAGGGAGGCTTCTACCACGATGTGCTCGTGTTTCCGTGCCACCGGTGCTTGCCGTTCCCCGCCACAAAAAATGGGATGATGCGGTGACAAAGGACAATGAGAGGAGAGATCGGGAGGGGGAGGGGGTAGAGGCGAGAGAGAAGAGAGATAACCCTGGCCTCCCCCCCTCACCTTCCCGCAGCTGCAACCTTCACTCGATCCTCCGCCGCCACGGTCACCTCTAGGGACCAGGGAGAGAGAGAGAGAGAGAAAAGAGGACGCCCTGACTTTCCCCTAACCTGAGCGTCCTTGCCGCCTCCAAGGGGAGAGAGGTGAGAGACGAGAGGAGAAAAGACAGGGCTCGACCGTCCTTGAGTATCTGCATGACGCCGCCGCCGCCACCCGATGCTCCGCCGTCCCTGCCACCTAAGGTAAGAGATGGGGGAAGAAAAGATATGGCTCAGGGTAAAGAAAGAGGTCGCAACATTGCAAATCACACAAATCGTTCCAACAAACGGGCCTACACAGCAGCCTCCCACGGACGGCAGAGCTGCAGCACACGCGCGGGAACAAAAGAACAGGCCCACAAGCAGCAACAGTAAACAACAAAAGGCCCGCAATAAGTCACACAAAACGCCGCCAAATGGACTGAAAACAGCCACAATCAATCCGCTTACATTTTTTTTCTTTTTCAACCCGCTTACAACTTTAATAGACTGTTTGACCCCATACAAACTCACGTCTTTTAACTTTAGCAATTGCATCAGTACAAAAACAAAAGTCAAACAAGTTGCATCTATCTGTGAATTAGGTGAAGGGGCAAAACCTTCTACAGTAAAAAATGGCAAGTTTCTCCCTGTAACTTCATCTAGCTGGTTTAATCTAGAATTGCACTGGAAAACACTTCCAGGTGTAAAAAGGGGCAAAGTTTCCACCTACAAGGTAGTACCGTGGAAGTACATGTAGTTTTGCGACCGCATACCAGAAAAAACCGCACAGTTGGAAACGATAAATATGAGCAGATCACGTGGAAAGAAAATGACATCAGGTTGTAAACCAGAGATCAGAAACAGAACAACAAAAAAACATTGTTACATCCCAGATCAAATTTTACAGGCTAAAATTGTATCACAAGACCAGTTACAGAAAAGTCCCAGACTGGAGCAGCATTAGGTTTAGGTTGGTTTCCTCATGTTGCGGCCTGCCCTGATCACCTCGTCCACAAGCAACAGCTGCGAGGCAATGATGGGTCTGGACCAGATACAGAATTTGTCAGGTTAGCACAACACACAATAATGCTCTTCTTTTTGGAGAATGGGTTGGTTGAGAAAAAAAGCTGCATCACTTACCCGGAATTAATGATCTGGCGTTTCACAATGTAGTTGTCGTAGATGCCCTCCATCTCGGGGTCGACCGGTTCCCCAGAGTTATGGTTCAGTCCCACGACCAATCCACGGTCATGCTCATTCTGTCAGAAACATCAGATACAGTTAAAACTTTCTATCTCGAGACAAATGGTCAGGAAGAGAAGAAAAGTGACATACCTCAAGAGCGACAATGACGTCCTGGGTATCTAAACCTGAATTCTCTGCTAGTGTCTTGGGTATAACAAGTAGAGCATCGGCAAATGCCTTCACCCCGAGTTGGGCTCGCTGTTGTTAAAATTACAAGTTAGCTGCCTGCAAACTATATTGCCACGGTAGAAAAGGGCATGTAAATTGTCCAGTGCGCTTACTCCTTTAACGGTTTTCTTCACATTGTCCATAAGATGCTTCCTTGCAGCCATCTCAAACGCTCCAGCACCCTACAGGTGAGAAATCAAATAGAAAATATAAGATGAGAAATGTGCATTATCAGGAAGCGAGATAGCCAACAAAGAGCTAAATCAAGGAAAAGCAAGCCTCAACCAAAACAAGACAGCCCAGGCTAATAAAAAGGATGTTAAAAGCAAGTCAAATGGCACCTACGCCAGTAAGAAATCAAGAGTAACAGATGATATCTCAATCAGCATCAACACCATTATTTTGATATGAAGACGTAATACCTGACCCCAACAAACGATGCAAGGAGGCACTCGACATAAGTTACGTTAAATGCGCTAGAATAATACCCCAAGTGCATATAAAATTATAGTTTAATATGCTCAAGTAGACCATGAAGTTCCGTGCACCTCATGAGAACTAAGAAATCTTAAGCAGAGTCAATGACCTTGGAAAATTCAGACCCACGTATCTTTAGTATAACCTTAGCCAAATGACATTCATGCATGTTTAGAGAAACATTTGGTGTAATGCTGTCCTAGGGAAATTTACAAATCATACCAGCACAACAGCTTCATCCTCAACTGTATTCTTAACAGATCTTAGACCATCTCGAACGGCATCCTTAATTTGTGCAATGGTGTGGTCATTAGGTCCTGCAAATGTTGATTTATAGTGAGTTCACAACAGTAGCATTGGAAAAGATCCTATTGTTTGCAAGAATGAGCTAACCTTTAATCAATATGGTACAAGAGTGGGGATTTTTTACATTCTCCACAAACGTGTACTTCTCTTCTCCAAGAACATGCTCATAGACAAGCCCAGCCCAGCCAAGACAGTCTTCAGTCAAATCATCGACTGAATTGATGGCTTCACCACCACAGGCTAGCACAAGTCTCTCCATGTTCCTTCTCTTAGCTCTTCGGAGAGCAATAATCTGCAGCACGCCAACTTTTTAGCTTATAGCTTAACCAGGCTCAAACACAAAAACTTATTTTTCAGTTCAAATTAATGTGCATGAATTCAAAGTTGAATGAATTTAATGCATTGCCATCACTTGAAATATCGATCGCCATGCTTAGTTCTTACTAGTTAGTATAGTTACATACCATGAAAATATGCCTCGGCAAAAAAGGTTGCTGAACTTGCATTTCTACACTGGTTTGTCTTGGAACTTAACTTGTTTTGTGGCTTATAGAGTAGCATTATGTATAATGTCAATCAACTTTCATTTTCCAAGTTCAGGTCATGACATAATGACACACATATTCTTAACTGAACTGGAGCCTCAAACAAATCAGGGATGAATATAAGTGAATTAGAATCATCATATAGAAACAAGCTAGAAGTGGTTACCCCTGCTCTAGCTAGGAGATCAAGGGATGGAGGATCAATGCCCTTTTGGTTGATCACCACAAAATTCTTGTCAGTTCCTGAGCAAACCTGCACACCATGTTAACACGTGAACAATATGTTCCAAACAAGAGCAGAGCGACAGAGGGGAGGGGGCACTCTAAGCAAATACCTTTTCTTTCAATTCAATAATCTTCTTGACACGTTCATCAACTTGACGTCTCTCTGCAGAAACCATCTTTTCTCTTTGTTCTGCATTTGAGTAGAAGAATCCTGCATTTATTTCACTGAGAAACTTATGTCAGTTAAGCAGTTCGCATCAGTGATGGATGTATGGATGTATAACAAAATCTAAGTAAGGTTTAAAGCCAGCCTGTGCTGCTGCGCACTACTAGTTGCCTCACAACGTTCAAGAAAATAACATAAGTTGACTAAGTCAAGGGTAATTCTAGGAAAGTTTCCACATACTGTTGCCAAATATTAAAGTACGAACCTTCTTATATTTGGTGCAGCCAAATTAGGAAACACATCTATGGTGATTAATGAAACTAGAGTACACAGCAAAGTATTATATGCAGAAGTATGCACCTTTTCTCATATTCCAGTGATACATTAGCTGTCAGGATGTAACAATTTTCTGCCCTGCGCTTCATGTCAGGGTGCCGAGAACCATGGTCAAGGACCAGACCCTCAATCTACAAAAAAGTGACAAAGTTAGAGTTCTGATGTTAGTTACATAACTAAGGTTCGCTTATTTGTGTGGCAAGGAAAACATATGCACAGAACCGAAAACTATAATAAACAGGTAGCCATGTTCACAAGCTTGAGAATGAAAATACATGTGTACTATTTATCCAACAGTCTATGAAGTTAAGAAGGATGTTACATTGTGCGAAGAAAACAAAATTTCATACCAGACGCGTGTCCACATCAAATTTGTGGCGCATATGCATTATTTCCACCATGAAAAGATCAATTGGTTCATCGCTTTGGCGGATGCATAGGACCTATGGCAGGACCATACAGAAAATACAAATATGCTAAGCAATTTTGTGGAATAAAAACCTTCAAAGGAATCACTATAAGAGAGATCTAACATTACCGCGTTGACAACAATATCAGTCAACTGATCAGCCAATCCTTCATACAGCTAAAAAAAAGGTGAAATTTGTGTTAAAATTGGTACTTGAGAGAGTAAGGCATATGTGTACATCCGAGCAAAATGATGAAAATAGAGTGGAATCACCTTTGTCCGAAGAGTTGTTCTTGCTACCATTTTCAAGATATCCCTATCAGGTTGATCCCCCATAACAACTTGTGTCTTGAATGTCTCGAGAAATTCAAGAACTGCTGTCTTGGCAAACTCAAAGCCATCAACCAAAAATCGTGGATGGGTACCTGCAAAATCAACAATTGGTTACTATGAACTTATTATAGCAAGGAACCAGCTACCATATGAACAGAAGGGATTTCCTTCTAAGAAACAGCACTGCAATTAGAGTTAATATTTTCTGCAAAGCTTTAGAGCAGGAGGCCCATGTTTTTAAGGTTCATTATTCAGCTCTATTGTGTAGCAACCAACTGAGAAATGCATGTTCAGAACACATAATCATGCAACAAGAGTTATTTGTCTTAAAAATACTCAGAATTATACTGTGTTACTCTCTATCTTCAGTTGGCTGTTGATACAGCCAATTAGTTCTGCTGTTTCTCAGGGATGCCACACCAACAAACCATTAGCAGTGGTACAGGTCGACAATTATTTATCTTCACCATCTGTGTAGGCACTTGTGTTCACATGTGAAGATTGCAAAAATATGTAAAAGTACCCGTTCTTAATCTTAATAACCTAAATATATGCATTAAGAAATAATACAAGCGCATGATCCAAGAAGAAGAATACTGTAAAGAAAGATTAACATCAAAAGGCGTGATTACAAGTTTCAAAAAGGATTATCCCATTTAGTTGTATAGTGCTGTTAAGTTTCCCCTAGCCGCCTAAAACTATTTCAAAAGCAAACAACAAATTTCATGCGACGACAATCATATCAACGATTAGTTAAACAAAGCAGATAAGATGGATGTGATCCAATAACCAGACCTTCTTCGATGCATCGCTCGGACTGCTTCATAAGCTCCCCGATGAAAAGCACGGTGGATGTAGTGCCATCGCCGCTGTAGTCATCCTGCGCCACGGCTGTCCTTGCAATCATGATTGCGGTCGGGTTCTGGATTTGCTGCGGATAGCAACACAAAACCTAAGAAACCAGACGAGAGAGCAACGAAAGGGCATCACCAGTGTCACTGTGAGCATATTTTCATACCATTTCTTTCAGGAGAGTGTTCCCATCCTTGGTGAGCTTGATGTCACCGGCTCCACCCACAAGCCTGTAAGTCACAAATCAAAGAGAGTCAGATATTGCAAATATTACGGTCACTACGTGTAAAAAGACAGGGAATTACCTAAACATCAAACAGATTGAAAGCAACTACCTAATTAGCAACCGCGACTTGGTCCAATCAGACAAAACCGAAAGTATTGCTAAAAACATATTGCCCTGACATGATTCATTCTAAACCTGAACAGTTAACAGCACACTCCGCCACATCTCGAACAGTGCAACACCGAACGGAGATCAAAATGGGGAAAAACCTCCTCTGAAAGGTGCGCTCAAGTGATAGATCACGAGACCCTGGGAAGGAGATGCGCAGATCAGCCACACGCCGCCCGCTATTTCAAGCCTGCGGGCTAGATTAACGGCAACAGAAAAAACGGCGCCTAGATTCCGATGCAGAACGCTCTAAACCTCGGGAACAACCTTTTTTTAGATGAAAATGGACCTCGTCCCCGATTTTCATTGCATAACAAGGAAAACCAACCGAGTCTGGATACAGTTCAAAAGGAAAACTGAAAACTTCCAGAAGACGATATAAAGGCCTCACTTCACCGCATCTGGCGTCTAGGGCTAGTGGGGCGTAGAGAGAGCGAGAGGGAGAGGGAGGGACGTACATCTTGATGGTGCCCTTGGGGCCGAGGTTGGTGCAGAGCACATCCTGGAGGCCCTTGGCGGCGTTGATGTTCATGTGCAGCGCCGCCGACTTGTTGAGAACCTCCGCATTCTGATTCAGCATCCGGATCGACATGGCGACTGGACGGCGGGGGGAGAGAGCGCGGCGGCTCCACGGCGGGGGAGGAGAGGGCGGCGGCTGGACGGCGGGCGAGGGAGAGAGGAGGTGGAGAGCGGAGTAGGGCTTTGGGGAGCTCCCATATAGCGCTCGTCTGCGGCGAAACGCGAGACGGGCCGGCTCATATTATACTGAGCGAACGTCGGTTGGGAACCCCTACCTATCGCTTCAAGCGAGTTCGAGTCTCGCCTCGCTCACGTTTTCCACCCTACATGGGCTTGGTACCTGGCCGAGCAAGCAAGTACGACTGTGTGACTAACCCATCGATCAGCTACCGAGAGCGTGCGCGCTCGCTGGCTCCATATTCTAAAAAACAAAAGCGCTAGCTCCACTCGAAAAAAAAAGGCCACCGAGGGCATGAGCGTGACCATGTGCAGCTACCTCCTGAGTTCGAATCGACATACGAAAAGCCAGTACAAGCGAGTGTGTTTTTTTCTTCCGTCTTTTTACATTTTTTTCTTGTCCCTTTTTTCTCCATTTCTTGAATATTTAAAAATAATAATTTGTAAGTGTTCAAATATGAATAATTTCCAGATTTAAAAAAGTTCAAATTTTAGAACTGAAGTGCAAAAAAACTGAGGAGCCGATAAAACTGAAGTGCAAATAAATTAGTTTCTAATGTTTGCTCTGAAATTTTTAATATAACTGAAGTGAAAAAATAATTCAACATTTTTCTAAACATGACCGATTTTTAATTTTGAACGATTTTCCAAAATATAAACGAGTCAAACATGAAAAAATGTTACATATGAATAATTCTCAAATTTGAAAAAAAAAATCTGAACATTTTTCCATTTGAACCAAAAATTTCGGTGAACAAAAAAATTAGTGAAACCATCGGTGCCCCTAAAAAAACCGATGAACAAAAAATAATAGCGAACCAAAAATAATGTTGAACAGAAAATACGGCCGCACCAAAAATAATAGTGAACCATAATTTTCGGTGAACCAAAACTAATAGTGAACCAAAAAAATTGTGAACCGAAAATGTCGATTAACCAAAAAACATAGAACAAAAAAATTGGTGAACCAAAATTGAAAATGGTTCTGATTTTTAAAAATGGTTCTAAACTAAAAATGTTTTCAAATTAAAAATGGTTCAATTTTTATAACGGTTCCACATTTGAAATAAAAGTTCAGTAAAACGGAAACGAAAAAAATGATTCACATTTTTAAAAATAGAAAATGAATATTTTCAAATAAAGGAAAATAAAAAATATAAATAATAAAGAAAAGAAAGAATAAAACGGAAAAAATAAAAACAGAAGAAAGAATAAAAGAGACAATAAAAAGCTAAAAAAAAGATGACTGAACATGAACAGCTTCATAGCCAACTGGCTCTGCCACTATGAAAAAGGGGAGATCCCTGGTTCGATCCCTTTATTCCTCACATTTTCTCTACTTTTAACGACTGATGGGCTGGCCCACCTAGAAACCTTACGAGGGCGAGGGCGAGTTACAGCTCGCTATAAGCGATAAATAGGGTTTGCGCGTTGGTTAAAGCAAACCCAACATATCGGGACAGTAGTTTCGGTTTGCGACCATTCCAACGTCAAAAAAAAAATCACAATTCAAAACACAAATTTTAACCAAATTAAAACTTTATATATATTTGAGATTTTTTACATATTTGGGGCCAAAGTGTGTAAGATATAAATAAAAAAAGCCCAAAAAAAAGGACGTGTCGCTGCTCTCTTCTCTACGTGTCAGCTTCATCAGCTCCGTCTGCCGTTGCGCTCGCGGCCGCCCCTAATCAAGGATGATATAGGGCTGCAACGCGTAGAGGTGCTCCGGTCGTCGCTCGTGTCGAGGTTCGGGACGCCGCAGAGCCAACGGATGTCGCTGGCTCGGCAGGTGGCGGAGGTGGTGGAGCCTGAACAGGCGGCGCTACCATGGCTTCGGGCGACGTCTGCATCCAGCGGGGCGAGGTCGGGCCACATCCAGAGCTCCGCCAGGTTGGACGCCTCGACGGCGCGGCGGAGCTACTCCTCCTCGGCCAAACTCCTGGGTGTCGGAATAGGCTCTTCCTCCTTTGCGGGTGTCGAATCCGAACGCGCGTCATCCCGTAGATCTGGCGGGAGGAATGTGCGTTGCTGCTCAATCGCCGCCCGTCGCTCGGCCCCATACTCAGGCAAGGGATGGGAACCCGCTTGGCATTGATGTGCCATTCTGGGGGGGCAGTTTGTCGTCGGGCCATGGTAATGGCCGGTTGCGCTATGAGTACCACATGGCGACGTCGTACTACACGGGGCAGTGTACTCGACGGTGGGAGACAACCTCGTCTCGTGCTCCTTCTTCACCATGGCGTCGGCGAGCTCTAGGTTTTGGTCGGGTGGGGGAAGGAGTGGGGGCGAGGAGTGAACTAGCGCAGATAGCTGCGGTGACCCAGCATACCACTGCATGTTGTAGTACGCAAGTCGTTGATATAACACTCACAGAACACCGTTCCGCAAATATTTACATCCCTCAGGGTGGTACAGCAGAAACATTGCGGGACTTGATTGTCATACAAACATATATTACAAAACATAGTGTGCTGACAAGAGAATGAGCTCATGATGAGGTCATCTCATTATTTAAGTTAGAACAACAACTGAAGTATAAAGCAGGTGCATACACGTGAACTCAACAGCCTAATATAGAGTTCAAGGCTGCTCGATTCTACCGTGCTAAGTATTTGTTTCAGACTAGGCTAAACCTAGTCAGACTCAGCCCCCTCTCGGTCAGCTTCATAGTGGATGGTGTAATCCACCCCTTCCACTCCTCCGGAGAGACCCGGCTCCTCGTTGTAGATGTCGTCTTGGCCTCCGAGGATGTTGAATGATGCCTCCTCTAAGTTCTCATAGCCTAAGCAGGGGGTCAAACGGGATTGAATGAGTAACGAGTGTTACTCAACAAGTTCATTAAGTACGGAAGTAATTGATGCACTATCTACGGTCCTCGACTCTAAAGAGTCTAGATTGATGCAAGGTTTTGTCAATGTTTCTTCAAGAGGTTGCTTTTAATACCGAAAACTATGTCTGCCAGCCTTCACAGGATTAGAACTTCATGGAGTTGCCTTTCTTGCGGCGTTCGCAGTTCCTTCCCGGAACAGGGGGTAACATGTCACATCCTTTTACACTCTGCAGAGATGCGTTACTTTACCCATGGGCGACCAAGACCATGTTGCACAACCAGGCGCGCGATCCTGTCCACTCTCACTTAGGTGTGGGGTCTGGTTGTTGGTCCAAGCCAAACTGTGCTTCTTTGCACAACGCATGCCCACCCATTTCCACCAGCAGGTTGAACCCTTCATTCCACCCCTCACGATTGATATCTAGGCGCCCCTGGCAGACCATCATAGACCCCAGAGTCCGCGGGAATTAAGGGATCCCACCCATGTGCATGTAGAACCGCAAACGTCTCTGACAGCCCGTTAACATGTGTAACGTCCGGGGTTTTTCCCCAAATAGAATTGATCGTTGTTTTTCTTTTTCGCATCGCATGGCATCCTCATACATCATCGTGCATTTGAAACTTGCAAAATGTTTAATTCCATCAACTCTTGACTTTCTAAAATTTGTTTGATGCAAAACAAAAATATTTTCTTTTAATAGTGCCAAAACAGTTTCTGGAAAATAATAAAACCAACCCACGGAAAAAAAAAGATAGAGTTGTGAGAGAGAGAGGGGCAACCTGCCCATTTTTCGGCCCAACTAGGCCCAACCGCCCCCCCCCCCCACCGAACTCCCTCTCCCCAAACCCTAAATAAATTCTTCCCTCGCAAACCCCCCCCCCCGCCGTTTCTGTTAATTGCAGCTAGGTCCCCCCACCTCTTAGACCACACGCACGCACGGGAGGAACCCCTGCGTCTCCTCTCGCTCGACCACGCCTCCTGTCGCCCTCTCCCCTCGATCCCCATCGTCCTCCTCCCGAGCGCTGCCCTCCTCTGCCTCGCCCGCCTCCTCCTAGCTCCTCCCCGACGAGCGCCCCACCTCCGAACAGCGCCGCCTCGTCCCCTCCGACCTGAACCCGCCGCCTCCCTGCCCCTCGTCGTCCTCCTCCCATCGATTCCCCTCGCCCTCTCCTCCCGCCGATGTGACGCCTCCACCACCGCCGCCGTCGGCCCCAGCTCCTCCTCCCATCAACCCGCCTCCCAACTCGCAGGGACGCCGCCGGCCTCTCCCTCGCGTGCGCCGCCATCCTCCTCCCTCTTCCTCTCTCTCCCCTACCCCCGGTCGCCCTCCTCTGCCCCCCCCCCCCCCGTCACCCGCCTTCCACCGGCGAGCGGCGCGGCTCCCTCGCCTCCACGCCTCCTGCTGCATCCCATGCGACCTTTTCCTTGAAAACTCGTGCGTCTGCTCCTCCCCCATCGACCACGAGCTCCTGCGCTACCTCGCCTCACAACCGACGCCGACGGGATGGCTCCCCGAGAATGTAACCCCGGCGTCCTCGTTTTGCTTCCGCCCGACGGTGGCGCACCATGGTATGGTAGTTGTGATGTGAGGGGTGCGGTGGTGCTGCCGGTGTGACTCGGCGCAGGTCGACGCGCCGCTGCTAGGGTGCTCCCTGTGCCGCCGTCGCTGCGGTGCCCGCTGCGACCAAACGCGGGTGGAAAGGCAGCACATCAGCCGCAATCTCGACATCGCGCTCGCCGATTCGGCCTCCTGGTACGGTGTGTGTTCTGAGGTGAGGTGCTGGAGTGGTGGCCTGGTGGTGTTGCTGTTGGGTTGTTGCGGTAATGCTACTGTCGCCGACGGGACGACGGTGATGCCGTCACCGTTTTGGTGTGGCCAAGGCCTTCGTGCCCTGTGCGTTCAGCGTCCATGTGACCCCGACAAAAAATTCCCGGCGACAAGTTCGACACCGACCGGTACCGCATCGACAAGATCATCGCCAACAAGTACCGCCACCCCGAGGACCTCGGACCAAACCTCGACCACGACTACTCCCCCGACGAACCGTGAACGACTACATCGCCTTCGTCATGTCCGTTTTGCGTTGGCCGCCTTCGTGCGCGCCCGAAGACCGGGACCGTCACGATCACCTCCGACCCCGAAGACGATGCGGTAGCGGCTCGCCCACGACTACTACGACTACACCGGCTCCGGACGTTGAACGACTACGTCGACGACGATGATCGTGTGGTTTGAGAACGAACGTCTACTTCCTCTTCGGACCTCGATGAAAAGATCGACAACGACCACCGATGACGTGAACGACTACCTCGGCTACGGAACGAGAACGACTACTTCGACTACTTCCTCGACGTCGACTACTTCCTCTACTATGACTACGTCGACTATTTCCACGACATCGACGACTTTGTCTACTTCCCATTCTTCGTCTACTTCCTCCACGTCCTGAAGGCACCGGCGTTGCCCCGAAGATCTCCTCTTTCCGGCGTCGAACACAAAGATCCTCTCCACACGTGTGCACCCCAAACCCAAACCCCTATACCTATGCCCTATTTTCTATAACATATCAACTATAATTAAAATGTCATCTCATTCATGTGTTGCATTGCATTTTTGTGGGTAGATAAATAACTCGAACCTCCTAAATTAAATGTTGGGCTTCCGGCTCAATTTAAATTGATTTAATTGCATAAATCATAACTAATTCATCTTAACTCCAAATTTGAAAAGTAAAATATGTTTTCCAATCAAAATTCTCTGAACTTTGCAAATATAAACTTTGTTTTCCATTTTGAATAAATTAAATTGCTGAAAACAACTATTTCTTAATTAATGCATTTAAAATTGTCAATTTAATAACTCGCTCAATTCAAAACCAAATTCCACATATCAAATATGTTTTCCAACCAGAAAAACGCAAGGAATATTAATATGCCATCCATGTTCATGTTTGCACCTTGCATTTTTCCTTTGTAGTAGTGTTATGTATGTTCACCTAATAAATAAATATGGAATGTGTTGGGGTATTTAATTCAATTGTCGCCCTATTCCATTTAATATTGCTTAACTCACCTATTTACTGTTTTCCATGCTAAACAACATTTAAATTGATGGTTAGCTAAATAACTTGAACCAATTACTATTTCTCCGGACTCCGATTCCGATTAAATTGCTTAAGTTGTTTCCCCTGTTGCATCTTGCCATGCCATGCATATAAAATAGGATCATGCTGGATCTTTTGCCGTAGAAGTAATTGTTGCATCCGGTGTTTGTTCGAGGGTTGTTGCTTCTTCGCGGATAGGACGTTGAGATGATGTGAGCAACGACAAGTTCTGCGGATGTACCTCTACTTGCTGGATCTCAGGCAAGTATACTCACTTGCTGCCAAATGGCTGCCTTTCATCACTTGTTACCGATTCTTTCCGTTGTTCTTATTCTAGCCTGTTGATTCGATGCTTGTGTCCCGATCCTATCATCTTGTTTACCTTGCAGCCATGATATAGCCTTCCTTCCACTTCCTATTAACTGTTGTTTGTTTACCATGTTGGCCCTCGTGTCGTAGTTGCATGCTTAGTGTTGTTTGCGCTCAAGTTTTGTTGTCCGTCTTATCACCTGTTTAGTTTGATAGTTGGGTTTCAATTCAATCAATAACATGTTAATGTTTTGGGTAATAATAATTTGATGATAAGGCACCGGCAGGAGGCCCGGCGTGGTTTTGAAGCCTGCTAGTGTCGACCCTAATTAGGAAAAGGGTCTTGTCTACTGATCCATGATGAGCGCATTAACCGCATGTGTGAAGCGAGTATGGGCGCCCCCTCAATTTGATTCGATTCGCATCTCGTCCAAATCGCCTCATTTAGTTCGGGTTTTCCATTTGCCGCATGCATGATCTTGCGAACCCAGGCCAGGGTGGAACTTTTATAGTCGGCATTTAGGGAGACACGTTCTTAGAGTGCTATGAGGGTCCCCTTTTCTTCGTGGGGCTTGATTAGCCGTGCGCTCAACTGCACGGGGTTCTTTGGGTTTGATGCGAAGAAGAGTTGGGTTGTGTTGAGTGGCCTGCTTGGTGGGTTTGATCCCCGCCTGGCGGGTTATTCTTACGTGTATGGCCAAATTGGTGCATCCCTGCAGGGTTAAATCTTCTCGAGAAGCCGTGTTTTCCGCGATTATGGTTAACTTGGTGAAAGTACTGGCTAACAAGTACTCAGAACAACTTACACCTAACTAATGATAACTTGACTAGTAATAGTCTTATTGCCACAATAAGTTGAACATCATTAATCCAATAGTGTGAGTTATCCTTGGGTTGCTTCCTTAGTAGGGGGTAACATTGGATGGGTTTGTTTGGGTGGTTAGTACTAGTTGGTTACGATACGCTATCTTATCCCCTCTTTTAGCCGGATATTGTAGTGAGTCTCTGTAGTTGGTTAGTGCAGCCCGCTGCCGCTTATTTGCAATAATCCCTTCCTTTCCTTTGAACCCAAAGTATTTGTATCTTGTGATGACTGGCTACGCCGGTATCTTGTGAGTATGGTTTATCCACTTGCCAGTACTTAACCGTACTGACCCACGAATCCTTTTTCGTGGCTGCATATTCAACATTGCAGTCAACAGGTTTGAAGTCTGACGACGTTAGCTTGGGAATCCCTCCGGCTTGGCCTCGGCAGGGATTGGACGCTCTCGGTTATCTTCAGGACTCTTAGTCCAATTTGTATCTTGTCCGTAGTCGGACGCCATGTTGTGTCTTCCGCTGTTATTTGGATCTTTGTATTGTATCAGTTGTATCCTTGACTCGTTTGAGTCGCCTTGTATATATCTTTTCTGTTGCTGTTGTGGAATATTCGTGAACTGTTGTAATGTTATCACAAGTGGCAACCTGGAATCGGTTATTATGTGGATTTGGGCGGAAATGCTGAAATCTGCGTAGTGCCCGATCTCGGGGCGTCACAAATGGTATCAGAGCATGGTTTCCGATTCCCGATATTGTTTCGATACGAATGGTTATCGAAGCAACGGGTCCGCAAAGCCTGTAGGATAACCTCGCTAACGGTCGTGTTTCTAGAGTGTCAAAACTATTTTTGCAAAAATCTGTTTTGGAAACATCTCAATAGGATTCTTGTTTTCTCCTTATCTCTATTCTATTTCCCCTCCCATCTTATTTGTTTTGGAGTTTCTTCCCTTATCTATCCTTCAAAGTGTTAGGATCCTACGTAGGTGGACGTTTCTGAGCCTTTAACCTAATAGGTTCGATCATCGGAAGATTCCTGGTGGAAGAACATCGTCATCAGCCCGAGCAAGAATCTCTTGTTAGTGGTGTCGAGAAGCCCTTGTTAGTAGTGTCGAGGAGATCAACTGGAAGCATGAAGAATCGATAGTCGAACTTCTTTCCCCTCCCGGGTTAGTAGGTGGATTGCGAGGGCGCAATCCCTTGTTAGTGGTGTCGTCTGTAACGTCCGGGGTTTTTCCCCAAATAGAATTGATCGTTGTTTTTCTTTTTCGCATCGCATGGCATCCTCATACATCATCGTGCATTTGAAACTTGCAAAATGTTTAATTCCATCAACTCTTGACTTTCTAAAGTTTGTTTGATGCAAAACAAAAATATTTTCTTTTAATAGTGCCAAAACAGTTTCTGGAAAATAATAAAACCAACCCACAGAAAAAAAATAGAGTTGTGAGAGAGAGAGAGGGGCAACCTGCCCATTTTTCGGCCCAACTAGGCCCAACCGCCCCCCCCCCCCACCGAACTCCCTCTCCCCAAACCCTAAATAAATTCTTCCCTCGCAACCCCCCCCCCCCCCGCCGTTTCTGTTAATTGCAGCTAGGTCCCCCCACCTCTTAGACCGCACGCACGCACGGGAGGAACCCCTGCGTCTCCTCTCGCTCGACCACGCCTCCTGTCGCCCTCTCCCCTCGATCCCCATCGTCCTCCTCCCGAGCGCTGCCCTCCTCTGCCTCGCCTACGGATGGCAATGGGTCCCCGAAACCCGCAAACCCGACGGGTACCCGCCTTAAATGGGGAGGGTTTGGTAAAATATTCGACCCGTCAGGTCTAATGGGGCGGGTATGGGGGTGGCAAACCCGTACCCGCATACCCGCAGACCCGCTCTAAGTGCTAATCATATCCCTAATAATTCTATGCCTAACCAAACGTCCACGAGCTATGGACCACAAACCTCACACATCACATGGACGCGTTGGAATCTGGAATTCCGGAGACAACACACGTACATATATATCTATTCCCACCAAGTTCATCCCAATATTCTATTGTTTTATTCCCCACATGTGTCGGTGTCTCTACTTAAATGGGTACCCGTTGGGGCCCCGAACCCGGCCGGGTCGTGGGTCTGGTAAGAAATGAGACCCGACAAGTTAAATGGGGCGGGTATGGGGGGCGCCGACCCGGCCCCGAACCCGGTGGGTGCCATCCGGAGTCGCCCGCCTCCTCCTAGCTCCTCCCCGACGAGCGCCCCACCTCCGAACAGCGCCGCCTCGTCCCCTCCGACCTGAACCCGCCGCCTCCCTGCCCCTCGTCGTCCTCCTCCCATCGATTCCCCTCGCCCTCTCCTCCCGCCGCTGTGACGCCTCCACCACCGTCGCCGTCGGCCCCAGCTCCTCCTCCCCATCAACCCGCCTCCCAACTCGCAGGGACGTCGCCGGCCTCTCCCTCGCGTGCGCCGCCATCCTCCTCCCTCTTCCTCTCTCTCCCCTACCCCCGGTCGCCCTCCTCTGCCCCCCCGTCACCCGCCTTCCGCCGGCGAGCGGCGTGGCTCCCTCGCCTCCACGCCTCCTGCTGCATCCCCTGCGACCTTTTCCTTGAAAACTCGTGCGTCTGCTCCTCCCCCATAGACCACGAGCTCCTGCGCTACCTCGCCTCACAACCGACGCCGACGGGATGGCTCCCCGAGAATGTAACCCCGGCGTCCTCGTTTTGCTTCCGCCCAACGGTGGCGCACCATGGTCTGGTAGTTGTGATGTGAGGGGTGCGGTGGTGCTGCCGGTGTGACTCGGCGCAGGTCGACGCGCCGCTGCTAGGGTGCTCCCTGTGCCGCCGTCGCTGCGGTGCCCGCTGCGACCAAACGCGGGTGGAAAGGCAGCACATCAGCCGCAATCTCGACATCGCGCTCGCCGATTCGGCCTCCTGGTACGGTGTGTGTTCTGAGGTGAGGTGCTGGAGTGGTGGCCTGGTGGTGTTGCTGTTGGGTTGTTGCGGTAATGCTACTGTCACCGACGGGACGACGGTGATGCCGTCACCGTTTTGGTGTGGCCAAGGCCTTCGTGCCCTGTGCGTTCAGCGTCCATGTGACCCCGACAAAAAATTCCCGGCGACAAGTTCGACACCGACCGGTACCGCATCGACAAGATCATCGCCAACAAGTACCGCCACCCCGAGGACCTCGGACCAAAACTCGACCACGACTACTCCCCCGACGAACCGTGAATGACTACATCGCCTTCGTCATGTCCGTTTTGCGTTGGCCGCCTTCGTGCGCGCCCGAAGACCGGGACCGTCACGATCACCTCCGACCCCGAAGACGATGCGGTAGCGGCTCGCCCACGACTACTACGACTACACCGGCTCCGGACGTTGAACGACTACGTCGACGACGATGATCGTGTGGTTTGAGAACGAACGTCTACTTCCTCTTCGGACCTCGATGAAAAGATCGACAACGACCACCGATGACGTGAACGGCTACCTCGGCTACGGAACGAGAACGACTACTTCGACTACTTCCTCGACGTCGACTACTTCCTCTACTATGACTACGTCGACTACTTCCACGACATCGACGACTTTGTCTACTTCCCATTCTTCGTCTACTTCCTCCACGTCCTGAAGGCACCGGCGTTGCCCCGAAGATCTCCTCTTTCCGGCGTCGAACACAAAGATCCTCTCCACACGTGTGCACCCCAAACCAAAACCCCTATACCTATGCCCTATTTTCTATAACATATCAACTATAATTAAAATGTCATCTCATTCATGTGTTGCATTGCATTTTTGTGGGTAGATAAATAACTCGAACCTCCTAAATTAAATGTTGGGCTTCCGGCTCAATTTAAATTGATTTAATTGCATAAATCATAACTAATTCATCTTAACTCCAAATTTGAAAAGTAAAATATGTTTTCCAATCAAAATTCTCTGAATTTTGCAAATATAAACTTTGTTTTCCATTTTGAATAAATTAAATTGTTGAAAACAACTATTTCTTAATTAATGCATTTAAAATTGTCAATTTAATAACTCGCTCAATTCAAAACCAAATTCCACATATCAAATATGTTTTCCAACCAGAAAAACGCAAGGAATATTAATATGCCATCCATGTTCATGTTTGCACCTTGCATTTTTCCTTTGTAGTAGTGTTATGTATGTTCACCTAATAAATAAATATGGAATGTGTTGGGGTATTTAATTCAATTGTCGCCCTATTCCATTTAATATTGCTTAACTCACCTATTTACTGTTTTCCATGCTAAACAACATTTAAATTGATGGTTAGCTAAATAACTTGAACCAATTACTATTTCTCCGGACTCCGATTCCGATTAAATTGCTTAAGTTGTTTCCCCTGTTGCATCTTGCCATGCCATGCATATAAAATAGGATCATGCTGGATCTTTTGCCGTAGAAGTAATTGTTGCATCCGGTGTTTGTTCGAGGGTTGTTGCTTCTTCGCGGATAGGACGTTGAGATGATGTGAGCAACGACAAGTTCTGCGGATGTACCTCTACTTGCTGGATCTCAGGCAAGTATACTCACTTGCTGCCAAATGGCTGCCTTTCATCACTTGTTACCGATTCTTTCCGTTGTTCTTATTCTAGCCTGTTGATTCGATGCTTGTGTCCCGATCCTATCATCTTGTTTACCTTGCAGCCATGATATAGCCTTCCTTCCACTTCCTATTAACTGTTGTTTGTTTACCATGTTGGCCCTCGTGTCGTAGTTGCATGCTTAGTGTTGTTTGTGCTCAAGTTTTGTTGTCCGTCTTATCACCTGTTTAGTTTGATAGTTGGGTTTCAATTCAATCAATAACATGTTAATGTTTTGGGTAATAATAATTTGATGATAAGGCGCCGGCAGGAGGCCCGGCGTGGTTTTGAAGCATGCTAGTGTCGACCCTAATTAGGAAAAGGGTCTTGTCTACTGATCCATGATGAGCGCACTAACCGCATGTGGGAAGCGAGTATGGGCGCCCCCCTCAATTTGATTTCGATTCGCATCTCGTCCAAATCGCCTCATTTAGTTCGGGTTTTCCATTTGCCGCATGCATGATCTTGCGAACCCAGGCCAGGGTGGAACTTTTGTAGTCGGCATTTAGGGAGACACGTTCTTAGAGTGCTATGAGGGTCCCCTTTTCTTCGTGGGGCTTGATTAGACGTGCGCTCAACTGCACGGGGTTCTTTGGGCTTGATGCGAAGAAGAGTTGGGTTGTGTTGAGTGGCCTGCTTGGTGGGTTTGATCCCCGCCTGGCGGGTTATTCTTACGTGTACGGCCAAATTGGTGCATCCCTGCAGGGTTAAATCTTCTCGAGAAGCCGTTTTTTCCGCGGTTATGGTTAACTTGGTGAAAGTACTGGCTAACAAGTACTCAGAACAACTTACACCTAACTAATGATAACTTGACTAGTAATAGTCTTATTGCCACAATAAGTTGAACATCATTAATCCAATAGTGTGAGTTATCCTTGGGTTGCTTCCTTAGTAGGGGGTAACATTGGATGAGTTTGTTTGGGTGGTTAGTACTAGTTGGTTACGATACTGTCGAGACATCGTAGTAGTTTTCATAGACTGGGGTGCCATGAGACTACGGTAGAGACGTGGGGTAACGGGATAGCGTAGTAAACACAGAACACGGGATTTACCCAGGTTCGGTACGTCGCGACAGTACGGCGTACCTACTCCTGCACTTCTCACTATGTGGGACTAAAGCCCGTATAATAAGGTTACAATGTAAGGGAATAGATCTAGCTACTCGACGAGGATGAACTTCCCGGCGAGTTGCGCAAGGCTTAAGCTAGAACCTAGAACCTTGGACCTAAGGAACTTATGAAATCTATCTCCCGTCCGGCTTTATATAATAGCCGGATTAGGGCTTACAGAACCAGAAACCTAGAAGACTACGTTTAACTTGTAACTTGGAAAGTAAGGAATCCGTCTTCTCCTCCAAGCCAGATCACGCGGGCCGTGATCCGGGTTCTTCTAGAATCCGGCTTCTACGCGTTGGACTACTGGGCCGCCCAATGGACCTAAGCCTATTACCTTGCAGGCCACCCTGGTAGTCCAGCTCTTTTGTCTACCATCTTCTATACCCCTATTCGGTATATATCCGACAGTAGCCCCCAGGAAGGATCAAAACTCTGAAACTCCGCCTTTCGTCAAATACATTTTGTCCGGGAAACTTGATTCAGCAGTCTTGATTCTTTCTTCCTTCCTTTCGAAGGAGATGGTAACATAAAACTCGGAACTATGAAAATCCGGCTTTTCTTCTCGCGATCCTTCGCGTAAAAGGAACACGTGACATCAGCGCTTTAATCATGCTGACGCAAGCGCCGCTTGGTTTCACGCGGGAAACCCTGCAACGTATCTCTGACAGATTCTCACGAGAAACGAGGAGATAGCCATCATTCCTCTGTCGTTCCGTTTCCCGGATTTTCCGGCGAGCGACACGCGTCAAACATCCAACGGTCAAAAGAGCCGTTGGCGCGTATCTAGAGGGTTTTCAGGCTATAAATAGCCGTCCTCGTCGTCTCCGGAAATCTTTCCTCACTCCCTCACTGCCCACGCCATTGACGCAAACGCGAGCACGTGAGCTAGAACGAATCCTTGCCCCGACGAGCTCTTTGCACGCCGGAGCGCTTCCTCATCACCGAAAACGATGGCATCTCCGTCGTCCTCTCCGGCTCGCGCCTCCATCGACGAGCTCTTGGGTGACCTGGATCCACAGCTAGGGTCGCCCAAGCACGCCGGCGGCGGGCCGGAAAAAGCCTCGGCATCCGCGGCGGGCGGAGGAAATGCTTTCGCCGCCGCGGACGTAGCGGGTCCAAGCACGACAACATCCCCGCCGTTCACACGAGAAATGGCGGAGGTCAAGACTCACTCTCGTGGCACTGAGCGCTTCTCCGCCGGATCTGACGAAGAAGCAGAATTTGTCGGAATTTGGAATCAGAGTGATACTTCACTCGTCCTCCTTCGTCGGATGTCAAGGGACGGTTTAATAGTTAAAGGCAAATGGCGGATCTCGAAGAATGAGCCAGAGCCCAAGCCAAAGGAAGGTGAACGCGTCCTCCTCACTTCTCATATCACGAGAGGTATGGGTTTCCCTCCTTCCGCCTTTTTCCTAGACGTCCTCAATTTCTATGGTGTCCAACCCCACAATATCTCTCCAAATTCCATCCTCCAATTAGCTAGTTTCCAAGCTCTTTTCGAAGGGTATCTTGGAATAACTCCCAATTTAGACTTCTGGCATTATTGTTTCGAGGTAAAACACAATATCACAAACGGTGTCTCACCCATCTGCGGTACCATATCTTTTATCCTTAGAAACTTTAGGGAAGAATGGTACCCCAGGATAAGAATGCCGAAACCGGACCAATCTTGGCTAGGTTCTTTCTTTTATCATCAAGACATTCCGTTCCCCAACAAAGAAACCGGACTTCCTCCCTTCGTTAATTCTGCTGCCATTCCTCATGAAAATTGGACACTTGAAATAACAGAGGATTTGCCTGAAAGCCTGATGAAAATAAAGCGTCGTATTGCCAAACTTTCTTCTTCTCAACCACCTTTGGTTTGGAAGGATATCGTGTTATGCTGGTTTGGACGTCGCGTACAACCTTTATCCCTTCGTTCCCGACTTCTTTGTGAGTACACGAGACCGGAAGATAGCATGAGAGGCACTGATAGATCCTTTAGCAAGAAGGATTTTGTCGAACGCCTTCATCAGATAGTTGCCGCTAATAGCCAGGTTGAAGAGAGTCTAGCCATATATCATGCGGAAAATCTGGTTCCTAAGGTACTTCTCTTCCCTTGTTTCTGAGTTTCCTCAGATTATCTTCTCTCTTTATCTTTAACATACTGCTGATTCTTTCCTAGTTTGACGAACTTGGAGAAGATGATCTTGCTTCTGATGCTGAAATCAGCCAATTGTACGCCGAGTTTTACAACACCCAAAAGCGCAAGAGGCAAACTACCATCAAAGAAGAATTCCCTTCTGCAGCTGCAGGAAAAAAGGGGAAAACGAATATGCCAATGGGCGGAAATCTTCAATCACCCGTCAGAAACGAATCCATTCCTGCTCCAGATGATATCCGAGTGAAAGAAGAACTTTTCGACGAACTCGGATATATTCGTCCGGAAGCTAAGAAGTTTTTTGCTCCTGCGCCTCTGGTTCGCCCTTGGCCGCAAAATGGATTAGTTATCCGCAACAATATCGCATTCTCGCCCCGGCAGGTCATACACGATGGCCTTCACCACGTAGGAATTCTTTTCATGGAATATGCCCGAGAATTCAAGGAGACCTTAACTGATTTGCGAGAAATGAGCCAGGTAATACCTCTAGCCCCCAAGCATTAAGTTGAAAATCTAAATTCCTCTTAATGATTCTTTGTATGCTTGTTCAAACTTAAGCATCTGGCTTTCATTTCCATGTTTCAGCATTCCGCAGATGCCATAAACGTGGAAGTTTTGAAAAAACTTAGCCTCAAAAGCAAAGAAGTAAAAACACTTCAATCTGCTATTGAGTCAAAGAGCAACGAACTGGCGTCGACTCAAAAGCAATTATCCAAAGCCACCGGTATTTTTCTTCGTGTTTGTTGACTTTTGCTGGAAAGTTTTTTCTAAACCTTACCGTAATGTCGGATTATTTTGTCCCTGCTTTCCAGCTGCTTTAACCAAAGCCAAGAAGCTTACAGCGAACGCTGCTTATTTTTCTCAACTTCGTGAAGAAAACTCCAACCTTCAAAGAGAACTTTCAAAAGTTCGAGAAGAACTGGAAACCAGTAATCTAGCCCTTGGGATTGCGCAATCCAAGGCTTCTTTGCAGGCAGCAGAGGATAAATCCATTATCAATGATTTAGAAAGTATGCTATTTCCTCGTATGAAAGAAAGCGATGAAATTGACGCGGTTCTTGGTAAGTTGACTTCTTTTACCAACACTTTCATGTCATATTCTTATATTATCTAATCTTTGCCTTTTGTCAAAAAGCAGGAAATTTTCCAGGGATTTCTCGGACGGAAAAGATCCGGGCCTTTGGGAAGATATGGAATTCAATCAGAAATGCAGGGATGCATTTACTTAATAAATTCCTGCCTACCAGCGGTATACAATTCTCAGAAGTTTACCGACTTCCGGATGGCATTATGGAAGTAGCAAATTCGAAGGAATCTTTCCTTCGCTCTGCCGCACGGGGTGGTGCGCGAATGGCACTTGGCCTCATGCGCTTACACTACCCTGATGCAAAATCCTGGCGAGTAGCATCCGGTATTCCTCAAGAATGTTCAGAAGCACAAATGAATGCAATCTTTAAAGAAGTTGAAGGTCATGCCACACAGATTGCTTCCATGGTAAATATCTCCATTACTTATCCGGAAGAAGAGGTGCCCGCAGCCCCCGAGAATGATGGCAGTGATGAAGACTCAGAAATTTAAAAGGGGGCGCACTTTAACCTGGATGATGGATGCGTATAGTAGCTTTTTTACAATGTAACTCATATTGTAATACTTCTATGTCATTTGTCGAAACAAGAACTCCGCCTTTTGCGATTTCAAACTTCTTGCAAAGTTTTTCCGGGTTTGGCTGCTCCTTTATCTTCTAAGTAATCTGGTATACATGCTTTAACTGTTCTTAGTGTTTGAAATTACTCAAATAGCACTATGAATCGTTATGCCGAGTAACTGGGGACGAACCAAGCAGTTTTGAAACTCGAAAACATGAATCATGCTAAAGGCATTTTCACTAACTAGTTCCAGTAACCCAGCATACGCACGATCAGATGAGACTTAGAGAAAATAAGGAGCTGTTCTGAAACTTGGGCACGCAGGCACAATCCGAGTTTCCTTTAACCTTTAACAGGTCGAATCATTCAGCTTTTAAACACCGAGCACGCAGGCACAATTCGGGTCAACATTGAGTATTTGTAAGATCATTGGGAAATAGAAAAAGCGGAAATATTTTGTACTTATAATGAATATGAATTCCGATAACTTTATTTCATGATCTCAAAGATGTTTACATAGAAATTGAACTAAGTGTAGAAGGGACGTAATTGCTGGATACTCCAAGGCCTATTTGTCTCTCCTAGTTCAGCATCTATTTTTCTCTTTCTTTTGCGATTCGGCTTTTTGGGATCATCCTCCGTATCTCGAATGTCGACAAGATAATATGATCCATTCTTCATGGCTTTACTGATGACAAATGGTCCTTCCCATACTGGGGCCAATTTGTGCTTTCTTTGCTGCACCAATCTCAGCACCAAGTCGCCTTCTTTAAAAGAGCGATGCCTGATTTTCCGACTATGATAACGTCGTAAACCTTGCTGGTAGATGGCAGATCTTTGAAGCACAAGTTCTCTTTCCTCTTCTAGGAGATCGACAGCATCCTGTCGTGCTTCTTCGGCATCTGAGTCGTCAAAGTTTTGCACTCTTGGACTATCATGGATCATGTCCGTTGGGAGCATGGCTTCCGCACCATAAACTAGGAAGAACGGGGTTTGCTCGGTTGACCTGTTTGGCGTCGTTCGAATACTCCATAACACGGAAGGTAGTTCTTCTACCCATGCTCCGGCTGCTCTATGAAGAGGAGTTTCGAGTCTTGGGCGTATTCCTTGCAGGATTGAGCTGTTCATTCTTTCAACCTGTCCATTAGATTGCGGGTGCGCCACAGATGCAAGATCCAAGCGAATTCCCGTTTGTTGGCAGTATTTTGCCAACTCCCCAATGGAGAAATTTGTCCCGTTATCAGTTATTATGCTGTGTGGGACGCCATACCTCATTACTAAATCAATAATGAAATTTCTGGCAGTTACGCCATCCAGCTTTTTGATAGGTTTAGCCTCCACCCATTTTGTGTACTTATCTACTGCTACAAGTAGATGCGTAAGTCCACCTCTTGCAGTTTTGAACGGTCCCATCATGTCTAGCCCCCAGACCGCAAACGGCCAAGTGATAGGGATAGTTTTTAATGCTTGGGCCGGCAAATTGGTCTGCTTAGCATAATATTGACATCCTTCGCATGTATTTACTATGCGTTCGGCGTCTGTCTTGGCTGTTAGCCAGAAAAACCCTGCGCGGAATGCTTTTTTGACTATGCTTTTTGATTGAGCATGATGTCCGCAATCGCCGGCATGGATTTCTTGCAATATTTCTCTTCCTTCCTCTGGTGAAATACACCGCAGAAAAACTCCAGAAGCACTGCGTTTGTATAAGTGGTCGTTGATTACTACATATCCTTTGCATCGACGTTGTATTTGCCTTTGCAGGACTTCATCTGCTCCTTCCGGGTACTTCTGATTGACTAAGAAGTTTAGGTACGGGATTGTCCAATCCGGTTTAACGAACATGACTTCAATTGTTTCAGATGCTAAAGGGTAATCGACGTCTCCACCTTTGATGGATGGTTCGTGCAAATGCTGGACGAATACCCCTGGTGGTAAAGTTGTTACTCTCTCTGATCCCATGCGGGCTAACGCATCCGCGTTCCAGTTTTCCTCCCTTTTTATGTGAAGGACTTCGAACCCGAAGAAACAGATGGCAAACTCATCCACCGTTCTCCGATATTCGGCCATTATGGGGCTTTTCGCGTCCCAGGTTTGGTTGAGCTGATGCTGTACCAAATCCGAGTCTCCGTAACACAAGATGCGCTTTACCCCTATTTCTTTTGCAATATGCAAGCCATGAAGCAAAGCTTCGTATTCTGCCACATTATTACTGGCGTTGAAGTGTATTTGCAATACGTACTCCATTGTGTCTCCCTTGGGAGATTTTAGGACTACGCCGGCTCCAGCTCCTTCTTTCATCTTAGATCCGTCAAAGTGCATGATCCAGTACTCGGACTCTGGCATCGGTGTATTTTCCATTGCTTCTGTCCAGTCGGCGACGAAATCTGCCAAAACCTGGGATTTTATTGCCGTTCTTGGCTGATACTTAATGTCGAAGGCTGCCAGCTCGATGCCCCATTTAGCTACTCGGCCGGTTGCTTCCGCATTGTTTATAATATCTCCTAGTGGTGCTTTACATACCACTGTTATGGAATGTCCTTGGAAGTAATGGCGCAGCTTTCTGGATGCGAAAAATACGCCATATGCCAGTTTCTGATAGTGCGGGTATCTTTGTTTGGATTCGGAAAAAACTTCGCTTATATAGTATACCGGATGTTGATCTGGTATGCTTTGCTCTTCTTTTGCCCGTTCCACAACGATTACCGCGCTGATAACCCGACTAGTAGCCGTGAGGTATAACAACATGGGTTCTTCATCTTTGGGAGATGCCAAGATGGGGGCGTTCATCAAGGTTTCTTTTAACTGGGTTAACGCTGCGTCGGCCTCTTCTGTCCACTCAAATTTGTCGGATTTCTTTAACAGTTTGTATAGTGGCAAGGCTTTATCCCCCAGCCGACTAATGAATCTGCTGACGGCTGCAGCGGAACCCGTCAATCTTTGGACATCTTTTACACATGTAGGCTTTGAGATATTCAAGATTGCCTTGATCTTTTCCGGGTTCACTTCTATTCCTCTGTGAGAAACGATGAAACCTAGAAGTTTTCCTGAGGGAACCCCGAATACGCACTTAGATGGATTCAACTTCATCTTGTAAGTGCGCAAGTTTTCGAAAGTTTCTCGCAAATCCTCAAGGAGTGTATCTTTTTCCTTGGTTACGACAGCAATATCGTCCACGTAAACATGGACGTTTTTTCCAATCTGACTATGCAAACAACGTTGCATGCAACGCTGGTATGTTGCACCTGCGTTCTTCAGGCCAAAAGGCATGGTTACGTAGTAATACGTCCCGTACGGGGTTATAAAAGAAGTCTTGATTTGATCTTCCTTTTTCATGCGTATTTGGTGGTACCCGGAGTATGCATCCAAAAAGCATAAAAGCTCAGAGCCTGCAGTGGCATCTATTATTTGATCGATTCGCGGCAGCGCAAACCTATCTTTCGGACATAACTTGTTCAATCCTGTGTAATCTATACACATTCTGAGTGCAGTTGTGTCTTTCTTCGGTACTAATACCGGATTTGCGGACCAGTCAGTATGGATTACCTCCTTGATGAAATCCGCTGCTAAAAGCAGGATAATTTCCTTGCCAATAGCCTTCCGTCTTCTTCCGTCAAATCGACGGAGACCTTGTTTGACGGGTTTTGATCCGGGAATAACCTTGAGTTGGTGCTCAGCAAGTTCCCTGGGTACGCCTGGCATGTCAGCTGGACACCAAGCAAAAATGTCCCAGTTCTCACGGAGGAACTTGATGAGCTCGCCTTCCTATTTGTCGGTCATCCCAGTCCCTACAACGACGAATTTTGTCGGATCTTTGGGGTCTAGGATTACCTGTCTTGTATTCTCGGATGCCTTGAAGCTATCTGTTGGCTTCCGAGTTTCTTTTCCTGCCGGCATTTCTTTCGGCGATACCTCCTTAGCCAACTCCTTTAATTCTTCCTGAGCTATAACTCTTTGAGCGCAAAGGGCGTTTTGCTTCTCCAACTCGTTTGCCAGCTTGAAATCACCGGCAATGGTGATTACTCCTCCTTTGGGTCCTGGCATCTTCAGCTTGTTGTAAATATAGCAAGATCTTGCCATAAACTTGGCGAAAGCCGGACGTCCGAGTATTGCGTGATAAACGCTCTCGAACGGCACAACTTCGAAGGATACTTTTTCCTGCCGGAAGTGATCTTTATCTCCGAAGGTGACATCTAGGGAAATTTCTCCTAGGGATCGTGCTTGCCTGCCAGGAACAATGCCATGGAAGCGTATATTGCTGTAATTGAGCTGGGACTCGGATATCTTCAAGTGCTTCAGTGTATCCAGGTACATTATATTGATGCTGGATCCTCCGTCCATCAGCACTCTTCTTAGCCTAGTGTTTTGAACAATAGGGCTTACAACAAGAGCTTGTGTGCCGGGTTCAGGGATATTTCCGGGATGATCAGACTGATCCCAGATTATCGGTGTGTTGGAATACTTCAAGAATTTTGGGGTTGCAGGAACAACCGCGTTTATTTCTCGAAGTGTCCTTTTGGCCACCTTTGCTGACGGGGTTGCTAAGAAAGTTAGCATTGCTTCTCCGTCAACCCTCGGAAATTTAGGTTCGCCTTTTCGCTGTTGTTCCTGGATTTTGTCATCAGTGTCCGATTCACTGTCTTCTTTTTCAGCTTCTGGCTTTTGTTTGGCAGGTTTCCTCTTGGAACCCTTCCCTTTATTTCCGGATCCTGCATTGCCTTTCATATGCTTGTTTAGCCGGCATTGCGCGTTCGTGTGGGTTGGTTTCCCAAATTGAGAGTGGTGGACGCAAGGTTCCGACTTAATTCTCTCCCATTCTTCAGGAGTGTAATTGATGGGATCCGGACTGCGGCCTTTCCACTTGTTCCCTTTTTCTCCTCCAAAGGCTAAGTTAACCTCCTTGGGCTTTGTTGTTGACTCCGGGGTTCCTTTTTTATCAGAACGAGGTGTTTTCTTGGCCAGTATCAGTGACTCAATATTGCCTCCTCTTGCTCTGATATCGTCTTCGGCTGCAGCATGCTCATTAGCGGTTGTAAGCATAGATCCGAGATCTTTGTGCTTTTTGGAGCCAACCATGAACGGTACAAGTCCGGGTTTTAGGCCATTGACGAAAGCATGCATTGCTTGTACGTCAGTTACCCCAGAGCAACTATTCTTCATTGCAGTCCATCTGGAGATGAAATCCACGTATGGTTCGTCTTCAAATTGGGTGCAACGGTTCAGCTGGTTGATGCTATTTGGGCGTTTGTATGTTCCTCGAAAATGCTGAGTAAATACTCTCGCCATATCATCCCAACTGTCGACAGTTCTTGATGGTAAACCATTAATCCAATCTCTGGCTCCGTCTAGCAACATTAGGGGAAGAAACTTGACAGCTTCCAGGTCTGTCCCGTTGTTGATCTGGACGGCTGTGTAATAATCTGAAAGCCAGGTATCCGGGTTTGTACTGCCGGTATATTTTTGGTAGGTTGGACCAACTTTGGCAAAGCCAGAATGCAGGGTTATCCTTCGGATCCTGTCAGTGAAACATTTAGGACCAAAGTATAGATCATCCTTTTCTGCTCTGTCAATATGCGCAGAATATCTCCCGGCTGAATGGACAGAAGGGGATCTACTCCTTTCTTTCCCATTGTTACGCGGACGCGTTTTTCCGAGGTTATCTCTATCTCTTCCGTTGTCACGCCCTCTGGGATTAGGTGGAGTCCTGCTCCTGTACCTTTCCTTATCTTTGGGCGGTGTCCGAGATCTTTCACGCCTGTGAGGTGTATCGTATCTTCCAGCTTTTTCATCTGGGTTTCTCGGAGGTGGCATTATTTTGCCGTCGTTCCGGTGTTTGTCTTCCCGATCGTGTGGTTTATATCCATCTTTCGGGAGATGAGGTCCGGTTCTAGACGCTGCGTCCCGGTTGTCGGGGTTTTTCTTGTCTTTTCTCGGATCCTCTTTTTTATCCGAATCTCCGGGTTCTTCCGGTCCAGGTGCTCCAGCAGCGTAAGTAACAGTTTTGCAGAGGGCGGAATTATCATGCAGCCTCCCAGATCGCTCTTGTCCTCGCTGTTGCTGCTGTAATGCTTTTCCTAGGAAGGCATACACCCCTTGGAGTTTTTCCCCGTTGGAGTACAGATCATTGTTCAGGATGGCGAACGCTGCTTCCGCGTTTTCAGCTGCGGTTTTGTATATTGGTTCGCCCTTGGCATCTTTGCCGTTTAACTGCTTTTGCCAAGATGGGTTATAGAACCTTTCTTTCGGCGGCAGTTCTTCCGGTTTTGTAATTCCGGGTAACCTTGTAGGTTTTAAGACAGATCTGTGCTTTCTCTCGTATTCCTCAATTTCTTCCTTCATGATTTTGATGTCATTATGGGTTTGTTGGAGATGTTGCCGAGATCTAAGCAGTTGTTGCTGTTGCCGTTGGAAAGCTTGTCTCCTGGCTTCCAGCATCTCAGGGGGTTCATTGGGTCCCACTGGAGTTTGTAATAGTTCTTGCTCTTCCAGTTCTGTCATTGGCGGAGCAGTGATTTCCTTAGATTTCTTTTCCGTAGGCTTTGTGCCACTAATATCTCCAACTTCCAGTTTTTCATCAGCGAGATCAGCTGACTTTTTCTTCCGGAGTTTGTACTGGAGTTTTTTAGAAGCACGGTGCTTTTTCTTGGAAGAGGGAGGTTTTTTGACAGGTTCATCCTCTGTCATCTCCTTGACATTAGGAAATATCGGAGAAGTTTCTCCGTCTTCCCTCTCCTCTGCTGGCGGAGGGGTTTTAGGGCTTTCCTGGCTATCGGCACCCTTTGTATCGGCTGGTTTTGCCATTAGCACTTCATGGAATCCCTCTTGAAAGGATTTAACTTTTCGTACGAAGGCATCGTCATCTTCGTCTTCGGAGAAGTTATCCGATCCGGTTTCCGACTCCAATCTCGCCTCAATGGCGGCAAGCACGGACTCTGTTTCCGAGTTCATCGTCTGGTTGACAGATGTCGGATCTTCCGTCTCTGTGACGGGTATTGGTTCTTCCGTCTCTGGGACGGGTGTATTGTTGTCTGCCTCTTGCACGGGATTTCCGTCATCCGTGTTTTCGGTGATCTCGGATTGCACCATGCCGATAAAGTGGGTATCACTGTTTTGTCGGCGATCTGAGCAAAATCCGGCATCATAGTCGTCTTCGACTGGGTATAGGGCGGGTGGGAGATAATTGCTTTCACCGCAAAACCCCATTGCTTCCGCGGTTAATCCGATAAAGATATTTGCAGATCCAATCGGTAAAACGCAGGCACTTACCAGATGGTTTTGCGCCGGGATGTAGGATCCGTTGTCGAGGAAGCGCCCGACGTCGTTGTCGAATTCCAAGCTTCCGACAGTGATCGATCTTCCGATTCCGCCTAAAATCCCAGATCGAAACTTCACGCCTGACGTCGTTTGCCCCACGGTGGGCGCCAACTGTCGAGACATCGTAGTAGTTTTCATAGACTGGGGTGCCATGAGACTACGGTAGAGACGTGGGGTAACGGGATAGCGTAGTAAACACAGAACACGGGATTTACCCAGGTTCGGTACGTCGCGACAGTACGGCGTACCTACTCCTGCACTTCTCACTATGTGGGACTAAAGCCCGTATAATAAGGTTACAATGTAAGGGAATAGATCTAGCTACTCGACGAGGATGAACTTCCCGGCGAGTTGCGCAAGGCTTAAGCTAGAACCTAGAACCTTGGACCTAAGGAACTTATGAAATCTATCTCCCGTCCGGCTTTATATAATAGCCGGATTAGGGCTTACAGAACCAGAAACCTAGAAGACTACGTTTAACTTGTAACTTGGAAAGTAAGGAATCCGTCTTCTCCTCCAAGCCAGATCACGCGGGCCGTGATCCGGGTTCTTCTAGAATCCGGCTTCTACGCGTTGGACTACTGGGCCGCCCAATGGACCTAAGCCCATTACCTTGCAGGCCACCCTGGTAGTCCAGCTCTTTTGTCTACCATCTTCTATACCCCTATTCGGTATATATCCGACAGTAGCCCCCAGGAAGGATCAAAACTCTGAAACTCCGCCTTTCGTCAAATACATTTTGTCCGGGAAACTTGATTCAGCAGTCTTGATTCTTTCTTCCTTCCTTTCGAAGGAGATGGTAACATAAAACTCGGAACTATGAAAATCCGGCTTTTCTTCTCGCGATCCTTCGCGTAAAAGGAACACGTGACATCAGCGCTTTAATCATGCTGACGCAAGCGCCGCTTGGTTTCACGCGGGAAACCCTGCAACGTATCTCTGACAGATTCTCACGAGAAACGAGGAGATAGCCATCATTCCTCTGTCGTTCCGTTTCCCGGATTTTCCGGCGAGCGACACGCGTCAAACATCCAACGGTCAAAAGAGCCGTTGGCGCGTATCTAGAGGGTTTTCAGGCTATAAATAGCCGTCCTCGTCGTCTCCGGAAATCTTTCCTCACTCCCTCACTGCCCACGCCATTAATACGAACGCAAGCTCGAGAGCAAAAGCTAGTTCCTGCCCCGACGAGCCCTTGCCACGCCGGAGCGCACCAGCACCACCAAGTACGATGGCGTCCCCGAAATCATCACCGGCCCGCGCCTCCATCGACGAACTCCTGGGCGATCTAGATCCCCAAGTTGGATCGCCCAAGCACGCCGGCGGCGAGCCAGAGAAGAACGTGGCGTCCGCGGCGGGCGGAGGAAATGCTTCCGCCGCCGCAGATGTTGCGGGGTCCAGCACCAAATCGACTCCACCGTTCGCTCCCGAAACGGTGGAGGAAAAAGTAGAGCTCCTTGACGAGCAGCTCGCCGCCGCGAGGGCCGCGTCCGCTGCCGCCGCCGGTGGAGACGAAGAAGAGGAAACTGCAGGCAACTGGAGTGCCTGCAGTATTCCTCCGGCTCTTCTTCCTAACTTGGAGAAGGAGGGCCTGGTGCTGAAGAAGAAGTGGCGGGTCCCAGAAGAGGAGACCGAGCCTACGCCCCAGGAGAACGAAAGAGTGCTCCTTACCTCCCACCTTCTGCGAGGTATGGGGCTTCCACCCTCTTCCTTTTTTCTCCAGGTTTTATCCCACTATAACATCCAACCACATAATCTCCCTCCCAACTCTATTCTGTACATGGCCGGCTTTCAGGCCTTGTTTGAGGGTTACCTAGGAATAGAGCCTAGGTTAGATTTCTGGATGTATTGTTTTGGGGTAAAACGCAACTCTGTGGAGGGTGCTCTCCCCACTTGCGGGACCATTTCCTTTACTCTTCGGAGATTCCGAGAGGATTGGTTCCCCAAGATTAAAACTTCCGAGTCCGTCAAATTTTGGACGGGCTCTTTTTTCTATCACCCCGACGTGCCCTTTCCTAAAAAGGCCGTCGGGGTTCCACCTTTTGTAAACTCCGCCGCCGTTCCCCAGGATAACTGGGGAACAGAAGCCGTCCAAAGTCTGCCGCCTGATCTGCTAAGGATCAAGAAGCGCATCGCCAAGCTCACCTCCTCAACGCCACCTTTGACCGGTATGGACACGGTCATCTGCTGGCTGAATAGGCGAATTCAGCCGTTGGCGAACCATGAAGGCCGCCTTTTGTGCGATTACTCGGGGGCCAAAGATCCTATGCGGACAACCGACAAGGATTGGGCCCCGAAAGAGCTTAAGCGGCGCATCAATCAATTGGTCGCATCTCGCGACCAGTACGCGGAGAGTCGGCCAATGTACACGGCCAACAACCCCGCTCCCAAGGTAAAATTTCCGTCATTTGGGTACAACTTCAATTCTTGGATAATCTACCTTTTGGTTTTGATTAGTTTTCTCGACAGCTTGCGGAACTTTCAGACTCGGAGTTAGCCTCCGAAGCTGAGCTGGACGCGCTGCGCTCCGCTGCTGCCGGAGGTCGCAAGCGCAAGAAGATAATTTCTTCGGATGAAATTATCGACCTTGACGGCGTCCCCGTCGCCACGTCCAGGTTAGTTTTTCTGGGTTTTCCTTTTTATGGGAGATTATTTCGTCCATCTTCGGTGTTTTGACTTTACCCGGATTTCCTGTTTTTAGCCTGCCGCCTTCCAACCTAAAGCCTAGGAAGCTGAAGAAACACAAGGTTTCTTCCGGCCGAGGCAGCCAACCTTCCCCCGCCGTTGCCCCGGACACGCCGCAGACAATGGCGGAAGAGCCTACTGCAGCCACCACCACCAAGCCCCCAGAGCCCAGCCAGCCCATTGTGTCCGAGTCGGACACGAGGGAAAGGGCGGCCCCGAAAGTGGGGGAATCTTCTCGGACTTTTGACGAGGAAATCCCCACCTTCGAAAAGGATTTCAAGGCGATCAATGAAGGTTTGGACGCAGCCGGGAACCATTTTGCAGAATACGCAAAAGGATTCCAAGAAAACTTGGCAGGTTTGCAGCGTTTGAGCCAGGTATGTAACTCTAGCCCCCAAGCATTAAACAAAATGCGTGCTTTTTTGCTTTGATGTTTTTATTAACCATACTTTTCCTTGCTGTGTTTCAGCAAACCTCCGAGGCCATAAACCTTGAAGTTTTCAGGAAGCTCACTATCAAGAATAAAGAAGTTCGAAGTCTTCTTTCTATTCTTGAGGAGAGAGAGGCGGAGCTGGAATCATCTCAGCTCGCTTTGACGGAAACGAAAGGTAGGCTTTTTCGTTTTGAAATTTCCGGTTTAAGACTTTGTCTAAGTTTTTTCCCGAGGAAATTGATCAACTCGGATTTTCACTTGCTTTTCAGCTGCTTTAGCCGAGGCTAAACAAGCAGCGGAAGATTCCGGCAACGCCGAGATTCTCCGCAATGAGAATATTGAGCTTCACAAGAATCTTGTGAAGGCTCAAAAAGACCTGGAAGCCAGCAATCTGGCCCTTGGAATGGCTAACTCCAAGGCTTCCGAGCAGGCGGAGAAAGACAAATCCGCTATCCAGGATTTGACTGAAGCTCTGAACCTTCGCCTGGAGGAAGTTTCGGAAATTGACAAACTCATCGGTAAATTTTTACCCTTGTCTTCATCTTTCCATGTTTTGCTGTCTCTGTTTGTCTCCTTAACCCTTTTGTCTGCTTTATCGGATCAAACAGGAGACACCCCAGATGGCGCTCGGGCTGCGGGCATCCGAGCTTTCGGGGAAACATGGAACTTGGTGAAGGCTGCTGCAACGCAGTTGGTAGGCAAGTTTCTTCCCGAAAAATCTGGGGAGTGCTCGGAAGTTGAAAAACTTCCGGGTATCATCATGGAGGTGGCGGAGTCCAAGGAGTCCGTTCTCCACTCCGCTGCACGGGGTGGTGCGCGTATGGCCTTAGGCCTTATGCGCATGCACTACCCTAGTGCCAAATCCTGGCGTGTGGCCACCGGTGTCCCTCAGGGATACACGGATGCACAACGATCCACCATCTTTGGTGAAGTTAAGGGCCACGCCACCCAGATTGCCGCCATGGTAAATGTCGGCGTCCACTATCCAGAAGAAGAAGCTCCTCCGATTCCTGATGAAGAAAGCAGCGAGGAGGAGTCGGATTCTTGAAGGGTTACCTGGAACCTGGATAGAAAATTTAGACAATAGGAGCATTACTGTTCTTTCATTTGTAATCCAAAATGTAATGCTTCTTATGTATTAATGAAAATTCCGCCTTTTGCAGTTTAAACTATGAAATTACTTTGCAAGTTGTTTGAATTTTACCATTCCTTTATCTTCTAAGTTCTCTGGTGTATACGCTTTAACTGTCCTTAGTGTTTGAAATGGCTCAAATAGCATTATGAATCGTTATGCCGAGTAACTGGGGACGAACCAAGCAGTTTTGAAACTCGAAAACATGAATCATGCTAAAGGCATTTTTACTAACTAGTTCCAGTAACCCAGCATACGCACGATCAGATAAGACTTAGAGAAACAAGGAAAGTTTTAAGTGAAACTTGGGCACGCAGGCAATTCAAGTTTCCTTTAGCCGTTAAAAGGCTGAAAAATCATTCAGTTATGTAACACCGAGTACACAAGCACAATTCGGGTTAACATTGAGAAATTTGTAAGATCATTGGGAAATAGATGAGGCGGAAACACTTTGCACTTATAAGAAACATGGATGACAGCATTCCGACAACTTTATTTCATGATCTCAAAAGATGTTTACATAGATTTGAACTAAGTACAGAAGGGGACATAACTTGCTAGGTGTTCCCGGGCTTCCGCAATCCACTTGACCTTGTCGAAATTTTTCAGCAGCTTGAAGAGTAGTAGGGTTTTAGCCCCCAGCCAACTAAGAAATCTTTTTATGGCTGTGGCGGAACCCGGCAATTCTGGGACATCCTTTACACATGTAGGTTCTGAGATGTTCGAGATTGCCTTTATGTTTTCCGGGTTAACTTCTATTCCTCTGTGAGAAACGATGAAACCTAGAAGTTTTCCTGAGGGAACCCCGAATACGCACTTAGATGGATTCAACTTCATCTTGTAAGTGCGCAAGTTTTCGAAAGTTTCTCGCAAATCCTCAAGGAGTGTATCTTTTTCCTTGGTTACGACAGCAATATCGTCCACGTAAACATGGACGTTTTTTCCAATCTGACTATGCAAACAACGTTGCATGCAACGCTGGTATGTTGCACCTGCGTTCTTCAGGCCAAAAGGCATGGTTACGTAGTAATACGTCCCGTACGGGGTTATAAAAGAAGTCTTGATCTGATCTTCCTTTTTCATGCGTATTTGGTGGTACCCGGAGTATGCATCCAAAAAGCATAAAAGCTCAGAGCCTGCAGTGGCATCTATTATTTGATCGATTCGCGGCAGCGCAAACCTATCTTTCGGACATAACTTGTTCAATCCTGTGTAATCTATACACATTCTGAGTGCAGTTGTGTCTTTCTTCGGTACTAATACCGGATTTGCGGACCAGTCAGTATGGATTACCTCCTTGATGAAATCCGCTGCTAAAAGCCGGATAATTTCCTTGCCAATAGCCTTCCGTCTTCTTCCGTCAAATCGACGGAGACCTTGTTTGACGGGTTTTGATCCGGGAATAACCTTGAGTTGGTGCTCAGCAAGTTCCCTGGGTACGCCTGGCATGTCAGCTGGACACCAAGCAAAAATGTCCCAGTTCTCACGGAGGAACTTGATGAGCTCGCCTTCCTATTTGTCGGTCATCCCAGTCCCTACAACGACGAATTTTGTCGGATCTTTGGGGTCTAGGATTACCTGTCTTGTATTCTCGGATGCCTTGAAGCTATCTGTTGGCTTCCGAGTTTCTTTTCCTGCCGGCATTTCTTTCGGCGATACCTCCTTAGCCAACTCCTTTAATTCTTCCTGAGCTATAACTCTTTGAGCGCAAAGGGCGTTTTGCTTCTCCAACTCGTTTGCCAGCTTGAAATCACCGGCAATGGTGATTACTCCTCCTTTGGGTCCTGGCATCTTCAGCTTGTTGTAAATATAGCAAGATCTTGCCATAAACTTGGCGAAAGCCGGACGTCCGAGTATTGCGTGATAAACGCTCTCGAACGGCACAACTTCGAAGGATACTTTTTCCTGCCGGAAGTGATCTTTATCTCCGAAGGTGACATCTAGGGAAATTTCTCCTAGGGATCGTGCTTGCCTGCCAGGAACAATGCCATGGAAGCGTATATTGCTGTAATTGAGCTGGGACTCGGATATCTTCAAGTGCTTCAGTGTATCCAGGTACATTATATTGATGCTGGATCCTCCGTCCATCAGCACTCTTCTTAGCCTAGTGTTTTGAACAATAGGGCTTAAAACAAGAGCTTGTGTGCCGGGTTCAGGGATATTTCCGGGATGATCAGACTGATCCCAGATTATCGGTGTGTTGGAATACTTCAAGAATTTTGGGGTTGCAGGAACAACCGCGTTTATTTCTCGAAGTGTCCTTTTGGCCACCTTTGCTGACGGGGTTGCTAAGAAAGTTAGCATTGCTTCTCCGTCAACCCTCGGAAATTTAGGTTCGCCTTTTCGCTGTTGTTCCTGGATTTTGTCATCAGTGTCCGATTCACTGTCTTCTTTTTCAGCTTCTGGCTTTTGTTTGGCAGGTTTCCTCTTGGAACCCTTCCCTTTATTTCCGGATCCTGCATTGCCTTTCATATGCTTGTTTAGCCGGCATTGCGCGTTCGTGTGGGTTGGTTTCCCAAATTGAGAGTGGTGGACGCAAGGTTCCGACTTAATTCTCTCCCATTCTTCAGGAGTGTAATTGATGGGATCCGGACTGCGGCCTTTCCACTTGTTCCCTTTTTCTCCTCCAAAGGCTAAGTTAACCTCCTTGGGCTTTGTTGTTGACTCCGGGGTTCCTTTTTTATCAGAACGAGGTGTTTTCTTGGCCAGTATCAGTGACTCAATATTGCCTCCTCTTGCTCTGATATCGTCTTCGGCTGCAGCATGCTCATTAGCGGTTGTAAGCATAGATCCGAGATCTTTGTGCTTTTTGGAGCCAACCATGAACGGTACAAGTCCGGGTTTTAGGCCATTGACGAAAGCATGCATTGCTTGTACGTCAGTTACCCCAGAGCAACTATTCTTCATTGCAGTCCATCTGGAGATGAAATCCACGTATGGTTCGTCTTCAAATTGGGTGCAACGGTTCAGCTGGTTGATGCTATTTGGGCGTTTGTATGTTCCTCGAAAATGCTGAGTAAATACTCTCGCCATATCATCCCAACTGTCGACAGTTCTTGATGGTAAACCATTAATCCAATCTCTGGCTCCGTCTAGCAACATTAGGGGAAGAAACTTGACAGCTTCCAGGTCTGTCCCGTTGTTGATCTGGACGGCTGTGTAATAATCTGAAAGCCAGGTATCCGGGTTTGTACTGCCGGTATATTTTTGGTAGGTTGGACCAACTTTGGCAAAGCCAGAATGCAGGGTTATCCTTCGGATCCTGTCAGTGAAACATTTAGGACCAAAGTATAGATCATCCTTTTCTGCTCTGTCAATATGCGCAGAATATCTCCCGGCTGAATGGACAGAAGGGGATCTACTCCTTTCTTTCCCATTGTTACGCGGACGCGTTTTTCCGAGGTTATCTCTATCTCTTCCGTTGTCACGCCCTCTGGGATTAGGTGGAGTCCTGCTCCTGTACCTTTCCTTATCTTTGGGCGGTGTCCGAGATCTTTCACGCCTGTGAGGTGTATCGTATCTTCCAGCTTTTTCATCTGGGTTTCTCGGAGGTGGCATTATTTTGCCGTCGTTCCGGTGTTTGTCTTCCCGATCGTGTGGTTTATATCCATCTTTCGGGAGATGAGGTCCGGTTCTAGACGCTGCGTCCCGGTTGTCGGGGTTTTTCTTGTCTTTTCTCGGATCCTCTTTTTTATCCGAATCTCCGGGTTCTTCCGGTCCAGGTGCTCCAGCAGCGTAAGTAACAGTTTTGCAGAGGGCGGAATTATCATGCAGCCTCCCAGATCGCTCTTGTCCTCGCTGTTGCTGCTGTAATGCTTTTCCTAGGAAGGCATACACCCCTTGGAGTTTTTCCCCGTTGGAGTACAGATCATTGTTCAGGATGGCGAACGCTGCTTCCGCGTTTTCAGCTGCGGTTTTGTATATTGGTTCGCCCTTGGCATCTTTGCCGTTTAACTGCTTTTGCCAAGATGGGTTATAGAACCTTTCTTTCGGCGGCAGTTCTTCCGGTTTTGTAATTCCGGGTAACCTTGTAGGTTTTAAGACAGATCTGTGCTTTCTCTCGTATTCCTCAATTTCTTCCTTCATGATTTTGATGTCATTATGGGTTTGTTGGAGATGTTGCCGAGATCTAAGCAGTTGTTGCTGTTGCCGTTGGAAAGCTTGTCTCCTGGCTTCCAGCATCTCAGGGGGTTCATTGGGTCCCACTGGAGTTTGTAATAGTTCTTGCTCTTCCAGTTCTGTCATTGGCGGAGCAGTGATTTCCTTAGATTTCTTTTCCGTAGGCTTTGTGCCACTAATATCTCCAACTTCCAGTTTTTCATCAGCGAGATCAGCTGACTTTTTCTTCCGGAGTTTGTACTGGAGTTTTTTAGAAGCACGGTGCTTTTTCTTGGAAGAGGGAGGTTTTTTGACAGGTTCATCCTCTGTCATCTCCTTGACATTAGGAAATATCGGAGAAGTTTCTCCGTCTTCCCTCTCCTCTGCTGGCGGAGGGGTTTTAGGGCTTTCCTGGCTATCGGCACCCTTTGTATCGGCTGGTTTTGCCATTAGCACTTCATGGAATCCCTCTTGAAAGGATTTAACTTTTCGTACGAAGGCATCGTCATCTTCGTCTTCGGAGAAGTTATCCGATCCGGTTTCCGACTCCAATCTCGCCTCAATGGCGGCAAGCACGGACTCTGTTTCCGAGTTCATCGTCTGGTTGACAGATGTCGGATCTTCCGTCTCTGTGACGGGTATTGGTTCTTCCGTCTCTGGGACGGGTGTATTGTTGTCTGCCTCTTGCACGGGATTTCCGTCATCCGTGTTTTCGGCGATCTCGGATTGCACCATGCCGATAAAGTGGGTATCACTGTTTTGTCGGCGATCTGAGCAAAATCCGGCATCATAGTCGTCTTCGACTGGGTATAGGGCGGGTGGGAGATAATTGCTTTCACCGCAAAACCCCATTGCTTCCGCGGTTAATCCGATAAAGATATTTGCAGATCCAATCGGTAAAACGCAGGCACTTACCAGATGGTTTTGCGCCGGGATGTAGGATCCGTTGTCGAGGAAGCGCCCGACGTCGTTGTCGAATTCCAAGCTTCCGACAGTGATCGATCTTCCGATTCCGCCTAAAATCCCAGATCGAAACTTCACGCCTGACGTCGTTTGCCCCACGGTGGGCGCCAACTGTCGAGACATCGTAGTAGTTTTCATAGACTGGGGTGCCATGAGACTACGGTAGAGACGTGGGGTAACGGGATAGCGTAGTAAACACAGAACACGGGATTTACCCAGGTTCGGTACGTCGCGACAGTACGGCGTACCTACTCCTGCACTTCTCACTATGTGGGACTAAAGCCCGTATAATAAGGTTACAATGTAAGGGAATAGATCTAGCTACTCGACGAGGATGAACTTCCCGGCGAGTTGCGCAAGGCTTAAGCTAGAACCTAGAACCTTGGACCTAAGGAACTTATGAAATCTATCTCCCGTCCGGCTTTATATAATAGCCGGATTAGGGCTTACAGAACCAGAAACCTAGAAGACTACGTTTAACTTGTAACTTGGAAAGTAAGGAATCCGTCTTCTCCTCCAAGCCAGATCACGCGGGCCGTGATCCGGGTTCTTCTAGAATCCGGCTTCTACGCGTTGGACTACTGGGCCGCCCAATGGACCTAAGCCCATTACCTTGCAGGCCACCCTGGTAGTCCAGCTCTTTTGTTTACCATCTTCTATACCCCTATTCGGTATATATCCGACAGTAGCCCCCAGGAAGGATCAAAACTCTGAAACTCCGCCTTTCGTCAAATACATTTTGTCCGGGAAACTTGATTCAGCAGTCTTGATTCTTTCTTCCTTCCTTTCGAAGGAGATGGTAACATAAAACTCGGAACTATGAAAATCCGGCTTTTCTTCTCGCGATCCTTCGCGTAAAAGGAACACGTGACATCAGCGCTTTAATCATGCTGACGCAAGCGCCGCTTGGTTTCACGCGGGAAACCCTGCAACGTATCTCTGACAGATTCTCACGAGAAACGAGGAGATAGCCATCATTCCTCTGTCGTTCCGTTTCCCGGATTTTCCGGCGAGCGACACGCGTCAAACATCCAACGGTCAAAAGAGCCGTTGGCGCGTATCTAGAGGGTTTTCAGGCTATAAATAGCCGTCCTCGTCGTCTCCGGAAATCTTTCCTCACTCCCTCACTGCCCACGCCATTGACGCAAACGCGAGCACGTGAGCTAGAACGAATCCTTGCCCCGACGAGCTCTTTGCACGCCGGAGCGCTTCCTCATCACCGAAAACGATGGCATCTCCGTCGTCCTCTCCGGCTCGCGCCTCCATCGACGAGCTCTTGGGTGACCTGGATCCACAGCTAGGGTCGCCCAAGCACGCCGGCGGCGGGCCGGAAAAAGCCTCGGCATCCGCGGCGGGCGGAGGAAATGCTTTCGCCGCCGCGGACGTAGCGGGTCCAAGCACGACAACATCCCCGCCGTTCACACGAGAAACGGCGGAGGTCAAGACTCACTCTCGTGGCACTGAGCGCTTCTCCGCCGGATCTGACGAAGAAGCAGAATTTGTCGGAATTTGGAATCAGAGTGATACTTCACTCGTCCTCCTTCGTCGGATGTCAAGGGACGGTTTAATAGTTAAAGGCAAATGGCGGATCTCGAAGAATGAGCCAGAGCCCAAGCCAAAGGAAGGTGAACGCGTCCTCCTCACTTCTCATATCACGAGAGGTATGGGTTTCCCTCCTTCCGCCTTTTTCCTAGACGTCCTCAATTTCTATGGTGTCCAACCCCACAATATCTCTCCAAATTCCATCCTCCAATTAGCTAGTTTCCAAGCTCTTTTCGAAGGGTATCTTGGAATAACTCCCAATTTAGACTTCTGGCATTATTGTTTCGAGGTAAAACACAATATCACAAACGGTGTCTCACCCATCTGCGGTACCATATCTTTTATCCTTAGAAACTTTAGGGAAGAATGGTACCCCAGGATAAGAATGCCGAAACCGGACCAATCTTGGCTAGGTTCTTTCTTTTATCATCAAGACATTCCGTTCCCCAACAAAGAAACCGGACTTCCTCCCTTCGTTAATTCTGCTGCCATTCCTCATGAAAATTGGACACTTGAAATAACAGAGGATTTGCCTGAAAGCCTGATGAAAATAAAGCGTCGTATTGCCAAACTTTCTTCTTCTCAACCACCTTTGGTTTGGAAGGATATCGTGTTATGCTGGTTTGGACGTCGCGTACAACCTTTATCCCTTCGTTCCCGACTTCTTTGTGAGTACACGAGACCGGAAGATAGCATGAGAGGCACTGATAGATCCTTTAGCAAGAAGGATTTTGTCGAACGCCTTCATCAGATAGTTGCCGCTAATAGCCAGGTTGAAGAGAGTCTAGCCATATATCATGCGGAAAATCTGGTTCCTAAGGTACTTCTCTTCCCTTGTTTCTGAGTTTCCTCAGATTATCTTCTCTCTTTATCTTTAACATACTGCTGATTCTTTCCTAGTTTGACGAACTTGGAGAAGATGATCTTGCTTCTGATGCTGAAATCAGCCAATTGTACGCCGAGTTTTACAACACCCAAAAGCGCAAGAGGCAAACTACCATCAAAGAAGAATTCCCTTCTGCAGCTGCAGGAAAAAAGGGGAAAACGAATATGCCAATGGGCGGAAATCTTCAATCACCCGTCAGAAACGAATCCATTCCTGCTCCAGATGATATCCGAGTGAAAGAAGAACTTTTCGACGAACTCGGATATATTCGTCCGGAAGCTAAGAAGTTTTTTGCTCCTGCGCCTCTGGTTCGCCCTTGGCCGCAAAATGGATTAGTTATCCGCAACAATATCGCATTCTCGCCCCGGCAGGTCATACACGATGGCCTTCACCACGTAGGAATTCTTTTCATGGAATATGCCCGAGAATTCAAGGAGACCTTAACTGATTTGCGAGAAATGAGCCAGGTAATACCTCTAGCCCCCAAGCATTAAGTTGAAAATCTAAATTCCTCTTAATGATTCTTTGTATGCTTGTTCAAACTTAAGCATCTGGCTTTCATTTCCATGTTTCAGCATTCCGCAGATGCCATAAACGTGGAAGTTTTGAAAAAACTTAGCCTCAAAAGCAAAGAAGTAAAAACACTTCAATCTGCTATTGAGTCAAAGAGCAACGAACTGGCGTCGACTCAAAAGCAATTATCCAAAGCCACCGGTATTTTTCTTCGTGTTTGTTGACTTTTGCTGGAAAGTTTTTTCTAAACCTTACCGTAATGTCGGATTATTTTGTCCCTGCTTTCCAGCTGCTTTAACCAAAGCCAAGAAGCTTACAGCGAACGCTGCTTATTTTTCTCAACTTCGTGAAGAAAACTCCAACCTTCAAAGAGAACTTTCAAAAGTTCGAGAAGAACTGGAAACCAGTAATCTAGCCCTTGGGATTGCGCAATCCAAGGCTTCTTTGCAGGCAGCAGAGGATAAATCCATTATCAATGATTTAGAAAGTATGCTATTTCCTCGTATGAAAGAAAGCGATGAAATTGACGCGGTTCTTGGTAAGTTGACTTCTTTTACCAACACTTTCATGTCATATTCTTATATTATCTAATCTTTGCCTTTTGTCAAAAAGCAGGAAATTTTCCAGGGATTTCTCGGACGGAAAAGATCCGGGCCTTTGGGAAGATATGGAATTCAATCAGAAATGCAGGGATGCATTTACTTAATAAATTCCTGCCTACCAGCGGTATACAATTCTCAGAAGTTTACCGACTTCCGGATGGCATTATGGAAGTAGCAAATTCGAAGGAATCTTTCCTTCGCTCTGCCGCACGGGGTGGTGCGCGAATGGCACTTGGCCTCATGCGCTTACACTACCCTGATGCAAAATCCTGGCGAGTAGCATCCGGTATTCCTCAAGAATGTTCAGAAGCACAAATGAATGCAATCTTTAAAGAAGTTGAAGGTCATGCCACACAGATTGCTTCCATGGTAAATATCTCCATTACTTATCCGGAAGAAGAGGTGCCCGCAGCCCCCGAGAATGATGGCAGTGATGAAGACTCAGAAATTTAAAAGGGGGCGCACTTTAACCTGGATGATGGATGCGTATAGTAGCTTTTTTACAATGTAACTCATATTGTAATACTTCTATGTCATTTGTCGAAACAAGAACTCCGCCTCTTGCGATTTCAAACTTCTTGCAAAGTTTTTCCGGGTTTGGCTGCTCCTTTATCTTCTAAGTAATCTGGTATACATGCTTTAACTGTTCTTAGTGTTTGAAATTACTCAAATAGCACTATGAATCGTTATGCCGAGTAACTGGGGACGAACCAAGCAGTTTTGAAACTCGAAAACATGAATCATGCTAAAGGCATTTTCACTAACTAGTTCCAGTAACCCAGCATACGCACGATCAGATGAGACTTAGAGAAAATAAGGAGCTGTTCTGAAACTTGGGCACGCAGGCACAATCCGAGTTTCCTTTAACCTTTAACAGGTCGAATCATTCAGCTTTTAAACACCGAGCACGCAGGCACAATTCGGGTCAACATTGAGTATTTGTAAGATCATTGGGAAATAGAAAAAGCGGAAATATTTTGTACTTATAATGAATATGAATTCCGATAACTTTATTTCATGATCTCAAAGATGTTTACATAGAAATTGAACTAAGTGTAGAAGGGACGTAATTGCTGGATACTCCAAGGCCTATTTGTCTCTCCTAGTTCAACATCTATTTTTCTCTTTCTTTTGCGATTCGGCTTTTTGGGATCATCCTCCGTATCTCGAATGTCGACAAGATAATATGATCCATTCTTCATGGCTTTACTGATGACAAATGGTCCTTCCCATACTGGGGCCAATTTGTGCTTTCTTTGCTGCACCAATCTCAGCACCAAGTCGCCTTCTTTAAAAGAGCGATGCCTGATTTTCCGACTATGATAACGTCGTAAACCTTGCTGGTAGATGGCAGATCTTTGAAGCACAAGTTCTCTTTCCTCTTCTAGGAGATCGACAGCATCCTGTCGTGCTTCTTCGGCATCTGAGTCGTCAAAGTTTTGCACTCTTGGACTATCATGGATCATGTCCGTTGGGAGCATGGCTTCCGCACCATAAACTAGGAAGAACGGGGTTTGCTCGGTTGACCTGTTTGGCGTCGTTCGAATACTCCATAACACGGAAGGTAGTTCTTCTACCCATGCTCCGGCTGCTCTATGAAGAGGAGTTTCGAGTCTTGGGCGTATTCCTTGCAGGATTGAGCTGTTCATTCTTTCAACCTGTCCATTAGATTGCGGGTGCGCCACAGATGCAAGATCCAAGCGAATTCCCGTTTGTTGGCAGTATTTTGCCAACTCCCCAATGGAGAAATTTGTCCCGTTATCAGTTATTATGCTGTGTGGGACGCCATACCTCATTACTAAATCAATAATGAAATTTCTGGCAGTTACGCCATCCAGCTTTTTGATAGGTTTAGCCTCCACCCATTTTGTGTACTTATCTACTGCTACAAGTAGATGCGTAAGTCCACCTCTTGCAGTTTTGAACGGTCCCATCATGTCTAGCCCCCAGACCGCAAACGGCCAAGTGATAGGGATAGTTTTTAATGCTTGGGCCGGCAAATTGGTCTGCTTAGCATAATATTGACATCCTTCGCATGTATTTACTATGCGTTCGGCGTCTGTCTTGGCTGTTAGCCAGAAAAACCTTGCGCGGAATGCTTTTTTGACTATGCTTTTTGATTGAGCATGATGTCCGCAATCGCCGGCATGGATTTCTTGCAATATTTCTCTTCCTTCCTCTGGTGAAATACACCGCAGAAAAACTCCAGAAGCACTGCGTTTGTATAAGTGGTCGTTGATTACTACATATCCTTTGCATCGACGTTGTATTTGCCTTTGCAGGACTTCATCTGCTCCTTCCGGGTACTTCTGATTGACTAAGAAGTTTAGGTACGGGATTGTCCAATCCGGTTTAACGAACATGACTTCAATTGTTTCAGATGCTAAAGGGTAATCGACGTCTCCACCTTTGATGGATGGTTCGTGCAAATGCTGGACGAATACCCCTGGTGGTAAAGTTGTTACTCTCTCTGATCCCATGCGGGCTAACGCATCCGCGTTCCAGTTTTCCTCCCTTTTTATGTGAAGGACTTCGAACCCGAAGAAACAGATGGCAAACTCATCCACCGTTCTCCGATATTCGGCCATTATGGGGCTTTTCGCGTCCCAGGTTTGGTTGAGCTGATGCTGTACCAAATCCGAGTCTCCGTAACACAAGATGCGCTTTACCCTGGAGAAAAAAGGAAGAGGGTGGAAGCCCCATACCTCGCAGAAGGTGGGAGGTAAGGAGCACTCTTTCGTTCTCCTGGGGCGTAGGCTCGGTCTCCTCTTCTGGGACCCGCCACTTCTTCTTCAGCACCAGGCCCTCCTTCTCCAAGTTAGGAAGAAGAGCCGGAGGAATACTGCAGGCACTCCAGTTGCCTGCAGTTTCCTCTTCTTCGTCTCCACCGGCGGCGGCAGCGGACGCGGCCCTCGCGGCGGCGAGCTGCTCGTCAAGGAGCTCTACTTTTTCCTCCACCGTTTCGGGAGCGAACGGTGGAGTCGATTTGGTGCTGGACCCCGCAACATCTGCGGCGGCGGAAGCATTTCCTCCGCCCGCCGCGGACGCCACGTTCTTCTCTGGCTCGCCGCCGGCGTGCTTGGGCGATCCAACTTGGGGATCTAGATCGCCCAGGAGTTCGTCGATGGAGGCGCGGGCCGGTGATGATTTTGGGGACGCCATCGTACTTGGTGGTGCTGGTGCGCTCCGGCGTGGCAAGGGCTCGTCGGGGCAGGAACTAGCTTTTGCTCTCGAGCTTGCGTTCGTACCAATGGCGTGGGCAGTGAGGGAGTGAGGAAAGATTTCCGGAGACGACGAGGACGGCTATTTATAGCCTGAAAACCCTCTAGATACGCGCCAACGGCTCTTTTGACCGTTGGATGTTTGACGCGTGTCGCTCGCCGGAAAATCCGGGAAACGGAACGACAGAGGAATGATGGCTATCTCCTCGTTTCTCGTGAGAATCTGTCAGAGATACGTTGCAGGGTTTCCCGCGTGAAACCAAGCGGCGCTTGCGTCAGCATGATTAAAGCGCTGATGTCACGTGTTCCTTTTACGCGAAGGATCGCGAGAAGAAAAGCCGGATTTTCATAGTTCCGAGTTTTATGTTACCATCTCCTTCGAAAGGAAGGAAGAAAGAATCAAGACTGCTGAATCAAGTTTCCCGGACAAAATGTATTTGACGAAAGGCGGAGTTTCAGAGTTTTGATCCTTCCTGGGGGCTACTGTCGGATATATACCGAATAGGGGTATAGAAGATGGTAAACAAAAGAGCTGGACTACCAGGGTGGCCTGCAAGGTAATGGGCTTAGGTCCATTGGGCGGCCCAGTAGTCCAACGCGTAGAAGCCGGATTCTAGAAGAACCCGGATCACGGCCCGCGTGATCTGGCTTGGAGGAGAAGACGGATTCCTTACTTTCCAAGTTACAAGTTAAACGTAGTCTTCTAGGTTTCTGGTTCTGTAAGCCCTAATCCGGCTATTATATAAAGCCGGACGGGAGATAGATTTCATAAGTTCCTTAGGTCCAAGGTTCTAGGTTCTAGCTTAAGCCTTGCGCAACTCGCCGGGAAGTTCATCCTCGTCGAGTAGCTAGATCTATTCCCTTACATTGTAACCTTATTATACGGGCTTTAGTCCCACATAGTGAGAAGTGCAGGAGTAGGTACGCCGTACTGTCGCGACGTACCGAACCTGGGTAAATCCCGTGTTCTGTGTTTACTACGCTATCCCGTTACCCCACGTCTCTACCGTAGTCTCATGGCACCCCAGTCTATGAAAACTACTACGATGTCTCGACACCAGGAGAACGAAAGAGACGTATCTTATCCCCTCTTTTAGCCGGATGTTGTAGTGAGTCTCTGTAGTTGGTTAGTGCAGCCCGCTGCCGCTTATTTGCAATAATCCTTTCCTTTCCTTTGAACCCAAAGTATTTGTATCTTGTGATGACTGGCTACGCCGGTATCTTGTGAGTATGGTTTATCCACTTGCCAGTACTTAACCGTACTGACCCACGAATCCTTTTTCGTGGCTGCATATTCAACATTGCAGTCAACAGGTTTGAAGTCTGACGACGTTAGCTTGGGAATCCCTCCGGCTTGGCCTGGGCAGGGATTGGACGCTCTCGGTTATCTTCAGGACTCTTAGTCCAATTTGTATCTTGTCCGTAGTCGGACGCCATGTTGTGTCTTCCGCTGTTATTTGGATCTTTGTATTGTATCAGTTGTATCCTTGACTCGTTTGAGTCGCCTTGTATATATCTTTTCTGTTGCTGTTGTGGAATATTCGTGAACTGTTGTAATGTTATCACAAGTGGCAACCTGGAATCGGTTATTATGTGGATTTGGGCGAAAATGCTGAAATCTGCGTAGTGCCCGATCTCGGGGCGTCACAACATGCGAACGAGAGAAGGTCACAGCTGACTTAGTCGCCCCATACATGACCCATGGTCAACGCGGTATTTACGGCGCAAGAATCCTGACGGCATGTGTTATTAAATCCTAGGTAATACTTTCCCATGCAGATTGAACCTTCCTTTGACCTATTCATCTTACCATGGTCCCATCCGCCCACCAAACAGAACACTACCACTCGGGTAGACATTCAATTAGTCATATTATTATAAAAATAGGATCGTACATTGTTTTGAGCGTAGGTGGTATTGCGATATGGTTTTTAAAATAGTTGTTAAGAAATAATTCAGAGGACATGAGCAAGTGATGAACTTGCCTTGATATCAATAAGTAGTAAAGTCTGATGCTTGGAGCAGCTCGTGACTTCCTTGTTCTACAAAACACCATCATTTTTTGGTAAAGACAATAATTAAAGAAGCAAATGATGCTATTATGCATAATAATGACATGTATGCATTTTTATCTAATGGATTATTTGGTTTACATAATTGAAGTAGTTAAATATTTGTAAATTTATTATTATTTAATATTTTCTATTATGATTTATTAATTATTTGATTGTTTTTAAACAATTCACGTTAATCAGCAAATATTGAATTGGAATATATTGAAATGTCCAATATACTTGGATAAGTGTGAAAGAATAATTATACTATTGATTATAGATTAATTTGAATTCTTCTTAATTTTATTATCCAAGTTTTATTAAAATTATTATTAAAATCGTACATTTAAGATTACAAGTATTATTTAGTTAATTCTCTTTATTAAAATATTCAAGTTCTTCTTTTAAATTTTATTAATTTTATTACAAATTTTTAGTATTATTTAGTATTTTATTTTATCAAAATTTATCCTTTTTTTATCAATGAAATGGTCAATTGACCATTATGCCCCTAGGGCTGCCAGGTGGGCCAACCCCACCGGGTTGAACCCAACCCGCTCGGGTAGAACCCGAGCCCATCCTCACTCGCGCACACACCCGCGCGTTCGTCCCCTCTCGTCTCGCTTCCACGACACACAAGCGACTCGCAGGCGACCGCGTCGCCCCGCCTCCGGCGAATTATTCCGGCCGACTCCGGCCATCTCCGCCGCCGTGGTTGGGCACAAACGACGCACCTCCGAGTCCTCTCCAACCTCCTCCGCCTCGATTTGGATTTCCCTCACCAGGGTACCCACGCGCATCCAAACCCTAAACCTAGGGTTTCGGAAACCCAGGGTTCCCCACCCCTCTCCGACGAGCTGTGTCCACTCGGGGAGATCCAGGGCGCCTCCGGTGTGCTTCCCTGCTGCTGCCCAAGATGCCGCCGTGGAAGATACGACGGCGAGGTGCCGCCGGGACGGTCTCCATGGAAGCAACTGCGGCGCCACGCCGCCCACCTATGTGCTTCTCCACCTGGCCGTGGTCACCACGATGGTGACCACCTGTGAGTCCTCCTACTCCCCTCCTCTGCTCCCTCTTATCCTTCCTCCCCTTGCTCTGGAACCTGGCCTTCGTGCCAGTGTTCATGCCATGCTCAGATGGGTTCAGAGACACCCCATATTTCTTGTGATGCCTCTGTTAGTGTCGTTTGTCGATGGATGTTGCTTGGGGAAAATTTCCCTGTGAGGAATTGAGTAGGTTTGTTATACAAATGACTTTTCCATCTCTGTGATAAGATGGATTCAGTGAGTGATTTGGTCTGTGATATATTTTCTAAGATCTTATGATTGTGCTGTGGGAGAATTCACTAGGGGTCTCTCCCTGTGATTTACTACTGTTGCTTGCTCTCTGTTGGATTCAGTATAGAGCACACCTTGGCGTGTTTGCTCAGATAATTTCTATGGGTGTTCTTATTTGATAGGTGCTACTCTGAACCATTTTGTTCAGAGGATGTGCCATCTTAGTCTTGATCAAATTAAGTGTTTCTTTCTTTCTTGTGAAGTTGTGTTGAGGTACCAAATCCTCAGATTTGGTGCCCAACAACTGTAGTGGAAAATATTGTGTGCTGGGAATTTATCCTGAATTTATTTTGCTCAATATTAGGCTTCTGAATCCTTATACACTGATAAGAACTTGAGCTTGCTTGATCTGCTGTTCCTATGCACCACCTGATAAGAACTGACTACTATATCTAGATCCTTTTATCTCTATGCAATTAACTGCTAAGAATAGATTACTATCACTTGTTTCTTTTTGCCCCAAAGCCTATGATGCAAAGCCTGAGGCCCTACTTAATAAGAACAGATTTCCGTATTGATTAATTTCACTCCCTGTGATGAAACTAGCATAGCACTTCTATGCTAATCTGAGGGTAATAAACCCCAACCCCTTTTATGTATAACTAGCCACTAGATGGCTTGATGGTGCATACAGATTCACCTTGAGTGATGAACAAAGGTTGGTGCTTTTTGGTGCTTGTGGATTGCTTGATTCAGTCCCGCTTCTTCCCTGTAACTTGGCCTTGTCCTCTATTAGCTGGATCTCCAATCTGGTTCACTTTTTACTGGTGGATGATTTTGTGGTGTATGAATTAGTAGTGGTTGTTCTTCCTGTTCTTGGTTTTGTGCACAACCCGAGCAGGAACATGGGAAAGTGGTGATGTTGATCCCTTCCCCATGCGGTTGATGTGTTATTTATACTGTGGAAGGTGTGTTGACAGCACCAAAGTGTGCTGGTGAGTATGCTGTGTGCTTGTATGCTAGCTGAGAAGATATTTTCACCATGCCTTGCAGCTGTTCTTATCCTGGCATTCCATTTCTTTTGAACTGCCAGTTGTATTACTTGGGGCTTGCCTGTGATGCTCGTTTGAGGCCATTTTAATTAGAACTAACCCAATGATGAGTTTATCAGTGCAACACACTGACAAACTGAGGGTACTAATCCCCCTAACCCCATTGTTAGTGTTTGTGTTTATTTTGCAGGTTAAGAAGATAACAAATGCTTTGGATTAGCTAGGATTTAGTCTAGGAAATAAATTCTTGTATTGATACCCTTGTAACCATCTTTGAAATTTTTCTAATTTGGAAATTTATTGTAGAAACTTTGTATATTGTGATTTAATCAATAAAGTTCAATGTTTTGTTTCTAATTCTTTATTTTAATTAGAATTTTGTATTACTTATAATATCTTAATATTTTAATTTAAATAGGAGTAATTATATTTCCTAATCATCCTATTTAAATTCAAATTCAAATACAAAATTTTCAAGTTTAAATAATTCAGATTTGATCCCTAAATTCAAAATATAACCTAGAGATCATGTCGAAATTCCACCCTCTTTCAGTATCGATTTCTCTCTCTGAATTAGAATATTGATGGAACCTCGATTACTCCAGGGTTTTGGTTTTGCGAAAAAATTATTCAAATTTTGCAAACACATACATGCAGATGCACAGGTTAAAATTCTACCCCCGTGAGTTCCTAAACGCTGGGATATTACAATAGCGATAGAGTCTCATTAAGAAGCACCTGTCAAAGGGAGGTGTAACGCCCCCCGTGCCTATGACATGTGAGACCAAAGGGAGACACAACGGCCGTACGCGTGGCGCGTGGGCCGGGTAGGACGCAGCGGCGTCCGCGGAATCAACCAAACGTGGATCAAAGTTGGGCCGCGTTTGGTTGAGAGTTGGCATATCCGCCCCTCCTCGGTCAGTTTGTGGGGAGGGGGTGTTGGGATGAGATTTTCGACCAAATCCCAATCCGTTGACCAAAACAGACCAAATTGTCCGATTTTGGAGGCCGTTGGGTTTGCTCTATCCCTCCTCCCTTTGTTTTTTTGAACTGCCTCCTCCCTTTATTCTAGTTGACAACCAAAGCTAGTACTCTTTCTTGTGGAGACCCAAGTGGGTAAAACTAGGATGCAGAATTTATCAAGTTCTTTTTGTTTCAATAATTGTTTTGTGGTTTATAGTGCGCCCATGAGGGAGGGAAAGGGTGTGCAGCCGCCCCGGCCCCCCAAAATCCAGGGGCCTCGACCTGGATATGCTCTATGTATACGTATTGTCAGTCTAGTAGAGAAAAAAAAACCTTTGGGCTACCATGGGCTTTCACGTGCGTGTGTTGTAAGGAGGATACATGAGGTCGCACGCTGCACACATACACGTACCAAATTAGCCATAGTTCTATCGATCGAATCGGCACTCCGGCCGCATGCCCACATCCTGCCCATCACGGCCGTTGTTCGCCAAACCAGTAACTGATACCCATCCATGTTGCTGCCGCTTTCCCTCAACGATGTGACCATGTGAGGTACGGATCGAGACCCTTATCAATGATCAAGACTACATCGACGAGAGTTCCAAACACTCTACTTTCAATCCAGATGGCAAGAGTGCAGGACAGAATAAGTTAGTCCTCTCGCTAATTTCAACTCAAGAACTCCGGGGCCCCGATCACGAGAACATCGTTGTGTCGTGCCGCCGATTTGGCTCTTTTCTTTTCCGTCTTTACGCACGGCCGATTTGACAATCAAAGGTAGCAAAGTATATACTTTATATGCATAGATGCATAGTAATAATTTCTTAGTCGGTCCTCTTTCATTGTATCATTTATATTCAACATTTTATTTCTTCTTCAACTTTGTATAGAAGAATATTTTAAGGTGATATATGTATAAAATATATGATGTGTGTACTGATTTAGATACATCTATTTGTTATTGACAAAAAAAATACGCGTATTTTTTTAACCCTATGAGGGAGGAGGCCCATGATTTTTAATTAAAAGTGAGACACCAGGGAATTGCCCAGACTGGGATTCGATCTGTGGCGGTCTGGGAGCTCAACGGCATCCCTAACCACCGGAGCACTGCTCCATTCTCCGCGTATATTCATTATCATGTCTATATTAGAGGCCACCATTCTTAGTTTCGCCCCGGGTCTCTCAAGTCTCAGGACCGGTCGTTTAGCAATGTTTTGGAGGGATCCGCTTGTGTTAGAATTGCTCAGCTTCTCTAAAACCAATATTGATACTACACAATATTAATTAACCCAATTATGAGTTTATCAGTGCAACACACGGACAAACTGAGGGTACTAATCCCCCCTAACCCCACTGTTAGTGTTTGTGTTTATTTTGAAGGTTAAAAAGATAATAGATGCTTTGGATTAGCTAGGATTTAGTCTATGAAATAGATTCTTGTATTGATACCCTTGTAACCATCTTTGTAATTTTTCTATTTTGGAAATACATCGTAGAAACTTTGTATATTGTGATTTAATCGATAAAGTTCAATGTTTTGTTTCTAATTCTTTATTTTAATTAGATTTCTGTATTACTTATAATATCTTAAGATTTTAATTTAAATAGGAGTAATTATATTTCCTAATCATCTAATTTGAATTCAAATTCAAATACAAACTTCTCAAGTTTAAATAATTCAAATTTTATCCCTAAATTCAAAATATAACCTAGAGATCATGTCGAAATTCCACCCTCTTTCAGTATCGATTTCTCTCTCTGAATTACAATATCGATAGAACGTCGATTACTCCAGAGTTTTGGTTTTGCGAAAAATTTATTCAGATTTTGCAAACACATGCATGTAGATGCACAGATTAAAATTCTACCCCCGTGAGTTCCTAAACGCTGGGACATTACAATAGCGATGCAGTCTCATTAAGAAGCACCTGTCAAAGGGAGGTGTAACGCCCCCATGCCTATGACATGTGAGACCAAAGGGAGACGCGGCGGCCGTACGCGTGGCGCGTGGGCCGGGTAGGACGCAACGACGTCCGCGGAATCGACCAAACATGGATCAATGTTGGGCCGCGTTTGGTTGAGAGTTGGCATGTCCGCCCCTCCTCGGTCAGTTTGTGGGGAGGGGGGGCGTTGGGATGAGATTTTCGACCAAATCCCAATCCGTTGACCAAAACGGACCAAATTTTCCGATTTTGGAGGCCGTTGGGTTTGCTCTATCCTTCCTCCCTTTGTTTTTTTAACTGCCTCCTCCCTTTATTCTACTTGACAACCAACTCTAGTACTCTTTCTTGTGGAGACCCAAGTGGGTAAAACTAGGATGGAGAATTTATCAAGTTCTTTTGGTTTCAATAATTGTTTTGTGGTTTATAGTGCGCCCATGAGGGAGGGACAGGGTGTGCGGCCTCCCCGGGCCCCTAAAATCTAGGGGCCTACACCTGGATATGCTCTATGTATACGTATTGTCAGTCTAGTAGGAAAAAAACATTTGGGCTACCATGGGCTTTCACGTGCGTGTGTTGTGAGGAGGAGACAAGAGGTCGCACGCTGCACGCACGTACCAAATTAGCCATAGTTCTATCGATCGAATCGGCACTCCGGCCGCATGCCCACATCCTGCCCATCGTGGCCGTCGTTCGCCAAGCCAGTAACCGACACCCGTCCAGGTTGCTGCTGCTTTCCCTCGACGACGTGACCATGTGAGGTACGGATCGAGACCCTTATCAATGATCAAGACTACATCGACGAGAGTTCCAAACACTCTACTTTTAACTTCCTGTAATTATGCCCTAAGTATGCATGTATTCAATCCAGATGGCAAGAGTGCAGGACAGAATCAGTTAGTCCTCTCGCTGATTTCAACTCAAGAACTCCGGGGCCCCCGATCACGAGAACATCGTTGTGTCGTGCCGTCGATTTGGCTCTTTTCTTTCCCGTCTTTACGCATGGCCGATTTGACAATCAAACGTAGCAAGGTATATACTTTATATGCATAGATGCATAGTAATAATTTTCTAATCGGTCCTCTTTCATGGTATCATTTATATTCAACATTTGATTTCTTTTTCAACATTTGTATAGAAGAATATTTTAAGGTGATATATGTATAAAATATACGATGTGCGTACTGATTTAGATACAATCTATTTGTTATTGACAAAAAAATACGCGTATTTTTTTTAACCCTGTGAGGGAGGAGGCCCATGAGTTTTAATTTAGAAGTGAGACACCAGGGAATTGCCCAGACTGGGATTCGATCTGTGGCGGCCTGGGAGCTCAACGGCATCCCTAACCATCAGAGCACTGCTCCGTTCTCCGCGTATATTCATTATCATGTCTATATTAGAGGCCACAATTTTTAGTTTCGTCCCGGGCCTCCCAAGTCTCAGGACCGGTCGTTTGACAATGTTTTGGAGGGATCCGCTTGTGTTAGAATTGCTCAGCTTCTCTAAAAACAATATTGACATGAAGGTTTTGGAACCTAATAAAGATCATCCTTGGAGCTCGACAGGAGTGTATGGTGAAGCCAATCTTTACTATTAAGGTTATAGTGACGGTGAGACGGTGTTCCACATCTAAGAAATTACAAGAAAATGCCACCGCACAACTAACAACCCCACTTCTAGGTAATTACGGAGAATATGCCCCCGCCCTCAATATTCTCCAATCCCTAACCTCCCGTAAAAAAAATATTTCACACAAACACAAAAAATCGTGTGCTCCTCTCCTTAATTTACACAACCACAAAAAAATATTTCAAACTATCCCACTTCTAGCTAGCCTCGTGGCTCGTTCGCCAGAGGATGGCTTGTTCTATAACCCTCCCTCTATCGCTAAAAACCTTGGCCCATCCTAGTACGAAAACTATCACGACTGCACTTCCTCGTTAGCTATAAACAAGGAAGGCTACACAATCAAATAAAATCAACTGACTCTCGTTTCCTTAACTTGTTAGCTACAAATTAGGCGGGCTAACCAATCAAATAAAATCGGTAGTCTATACCAGCTTTAGATTCTCGCCCGCTCGCTCGGCGCACGCGTCCTCATGTGGCTCCGCCGGGGAATCCCCTTCCACATGGTCGGGGTGGAACTGCCATGCCTCGCCACCGAAGTCGAGGGACTCAACACGCCGTCTTCACCGACGTAACCAATCCCCTCACTCCTCCAGTTCCACTCTCTGACATGTCTCATGGGTTTAGTTCTGTTGAATTCTTGACGGTCAGCTCATTGTCAAGACACCGATGGGGTACCTCAATAAAGTCGTCAAGCGGAGTCGCCCACGTCGCGGCCAAAATCGAGAACATGAGCCCGACAGCAACACCAAAAACAGGTTGCATCAAATATTATCTTCCTCATCTTTTTTTTTCAATCCCTTGATGGACCTGCAACCAAATAAACGTGCTCTCGTGCCCGTGCGTTTCTTTGGGTATAGGAATCAGCATGATATCCCATGCCGAAGAGGAGGGATTGATAACACCTGTGATTTACCACATCTTCTCTCTATCAGTCTAAATCCACACTCATATGCTCAGAGAAGGGTATACCATAATTATTAAGAAGAAAAGCATATACCTTACCATAGCAATACTAATTTGTGTTCTCTGCTAAGAGTGTTTTGGTGGAACCAAGGAGTTTTTTTTTTGAAATGGGTAACCCCAGCCTCTGCATCGAGTGATGCACACAGCTGTTTATTAATTATTAAAAATTGTAGCGAGTATGAGTCAATTACATTTTCTCAGACACAAAGATAACTGAGTAGTAATAAGCCGAAAAAGAAGCAGCACTGGCCCTAAAACTACGAAAGCCTAGGAATATGCTGCCACGTATGATGGGAGAAAAAATCCAGTGCCACCGAGAGCAGCCTCGTGCAACCATCCACCATAAGCTTGCGCTGGTCTGAAAGAAGCAGCAAAGCCCATAACTGGATCCAGTGAGACGCCATATGGATAACCTGTAAGACATTAAAAGATTGTTTTCTGTTAAAAACAAGATCATTCCTGCAATTCCATAAGGACCAACAAATAGCCGAAACGCCGATACGAATTCTATTCTTGGTCTTTAAATCCACTCCATTCAGCCAGTTACCAAACATGTTAGTCACACTGGTTGGTGGTGGAATATTGTAAGTACAGAAAACAACACGCCATACAAGTTTAGCAAAAGGGCAAGATATAAAAAGGTGATCAATAGATTCTTCATTCCCACAAAAAGAACAATGAGTATCACCTTTCCAATTCTTCTTAGCAAGATTATCTTTAGTAAGCAAGACTTTCTTATCAAGGAACCACATAAAAATTTTAATTTTCAAAGGCATCTTAAGTTTCCAAAGGTAAGTTTTAAGGAACCTAGTATGTCCATTCATTAAATCCTCATACATAGATTTTACTGTAAACAAACCATTGTTAGTTAAATTCCAATGAAAACAATCATGGGTATCAGAAAGAGAAACATTCATAAGTCTTAAAACAAGGTGAGACCACATATCCCATTTATTCCCATCAAGATTTCTTCTAAACACTAAATTTAGAGGAGGGGCTCTATGCAACACTGTATGAACAGTCACATTTCTATGTTGTACAATGTGATAAAGAGCAGGATATTGATCCTTTAAAGGGGTCTTACCTAACCAGGTATCCTCCCAAAACCTTGTTGACTCCCCATTACCCACCCGAAAGGAACCTCTAAGAAAGAACTCATCCTTAATTCCCATAAGTCCCTTCCAGAAAGGAGAGTCAGTAGGCTGCACCTCTACTTGAGCTAAGGTTTTACTATGAAGATATTTGTTGGACAATAATTCTTGCCAAACGCCCTCTTCATGTAGTAGTTTAAACAGCCACTTACTGAGTAAACATTTGTTCTTCAACTCAAGTACCTCTACACCTAGCCCACCCTGATCTTTTGGTCGGCAAATAATATTCCACTTGGTCAATCTGTACTTTCGCTTATTCTCATCACTTTGCCAAAAAAAACGAGACCTATAAAAATCAAGTCTTTTCCTGACACCCTTTGGTATCTCCAGGAAGGAAAGCATAAACATGGGTAAACTTGTTAATACCGAATTAACAAGCACAAATCGATCCCCATACGAAAGCAACTTTCCTTTCCAACATCCAAGTTTATCTTCAAAACGACTTTCAACTGGATGCCATTCAGCATTGCGAAGTTTTTTCATCGCCGCATCCAAAGGATACAAGCATGGAGAGTAGAGTTCTTCTCAGAGCCTCCGGCTCTGCATTTGCCCTTCGGATGCAGAAAAAGAGATGAAAGGAACCTTGGACAGGACAAATCTACATATATTTTGAACAGGACGCCTAACTCGTACATGCTCGAGCAGTCTGACAACCCAGGGACAGAGTGCTGCATGTGTCAACCTATATATGTACTCTAGTTGTGTCTAAGCTTCTTGCCCAATTTTCGATCTAGAAATTTCGGAGTATTTGGAAGGGAAGGCTGATATATTCACTTGTTTCTGCAGGAGGACATATGCCCATGCCGTGTGTTACCCAGTCTCTACCTCATGCTGCTCCTTAACTGCGGTTTGTGGATTTCACCAAGATCATGTCACTAGAGATATCCCGCATTGATAAAAAGGAGTGTTCGTACTTGAGGCGCTGAGGTACTGTCATTTAGTTCCAAGCATTCATGCTTAAAGAGAGCATGAAAATGAGGACTCACACCATGCTTGTATATGTCTTTTTTTTTCCTTCTCTTGCTATTTAAGGGCACATAAACAAAGCTAGAGGGAGGAGTCGCTCGACTTAAGGGTTCAAAGAAAGGTCATGTTTTGGCAAGTGACAACGGGTGTTGGTTCGTACAAATAATGTATTAAGTTAAATTTGTGCAATGTACTCCACTAATGCAGTATAGATTAATGTGCATAGCACAGTGAAATGAGGACAGTTCAAGGAAACAAGGTTTTCTAGTATGTGTAGTTTGTTTTTTATCAGCTATGTACATGTTTTCGTTTGTACATTTCTCGCGTTCACAAAAACATCATATTTGTGCCATTAGAGAACAAGTAGAGATAAAAATTGTTGTTGCACTACATCAATATTTCTCGTTTTGATCAATGTGTCTTCTTTTTGTTATTTTGTGGCAACACACGAGTGTATTCAACTCTCAATCGTGAGGAGTTCAAAAAAAAACTCTCATTCGTCATTGAACATTATAGGGATAGCTGGTTGCAAAGATTTAACCCATTTGAAACACGGAAATGAGTGTAATGATAAAGTGGATTGATGATTCATCCACCAATTTTTTTATTCCCACTAAATTTATGATTCAAAATAAATTTGTCCGTTTATTCCGTAGCAACGCACGGGCACTTAGCTAGTAAGTAAAAAAAGTTACAAAACCTGGGACCCTTAAGGCCCCGTTTGTTTGTCGTGTTTTCTCAGCGATTGTGGAGTTTTATCCCGGCTCATTCCCGTAACTCCCAAAATGCCCATCCGTCCGGTGTGTTGGGCCGGTATTATCCCGAACCCCAGTTTTCCCCGGACCTAATCCCATATAACACTCGATACGCGAGCACATGGTCTGTGTTTTATCCCCGACCCCGAGACAAAAGGGAGGCGGCGTACTCAGCGAGGCACGGCGGTGAGCAAGGATGAGCAAGGGAGAGGGAAGACGAGGCGAGGCGTCGAGCAAGCAAGGCGAGGCGGGATGGCAGCTCGTCTCTCCATTTCTTGGATCTAATCGCTCGTCATCGTCGGCGTTGTGCTGCCACCGGATACCCTTGCCCAGGCGTTGAGCTTGCCACCGCTAACGTTCTCCACCTGCTCTCCTTGTTTTCTTGCACCGTGCAGATCCTGAATCGGAGATCATCTGGTTTGCCAAGAGGACGGCCAAGGACCTAAGCTTCCGACCAGCTTCATCCCCGAGATGCATCCATCTAGACATCACTCTCGTTTTCTGCTTGCTGTTCATCCTCCGTATGATATAGAAATATTTTGTGTAAGACGGAAGATCAATGATTTGGCCTTGGTGCTATGTTAAATCTTCATGCTCCACTGGAGAACTGGTAGGGATTTGAGCAATATTACGTATGAATTGCTAGTAGTGCATGCAAGTGTCTTAGGGCATCTCCAGCCGTTCGCCCCCCCCCCCCCCCCGTTTCAGTTCAGCGCTTTTTAGCGATAACGCTGCCCCGCACCAAAACCTTGGGGGCGGGGGGCGATTTTACCAGCCGTTCAGCGACCCAGAAAAACAGAACGGCGATAGCATTTGAAAGTTCCTCTTCCCGCCCCAAAAAATAGAGTCCGAGTTCGACGATCACGGCAGCCATAGTTTGGGCGATCATATTACAAAAAACGCCACAGGTGGGCGATCAAATAGTCTAGATCGAATCACAGTCGGGCGCGCGCGGCGTGGGCAAAGGTGGGTGATCAGGCAGAGGCGTCGGCCGGTGTCGGAGCAGGCGCCGAGCTCGGCGCAGCATCATCCAGGTCGATGACGGGAGATGCGTCCTCCAGGTCGAGGGCGGGCGCGGCATCCTTGTCGACGACGGGGGCGGCATCCTCCAGGTCGACGACGGGCTCGACATGCTTGTCGACGACGGGCGCGGCATCCTCCAGGTCGACGTGCGTGCTCGTAGGCGCGGTGGCGTAGCTCGTGCCACCAGACGACGTAGTCGGGGCCGGAGCCGGGCTGATATTGCTCAGGATGAGGGTGCACTGCGCCAAGAACCAAGCTCTCACCTCGGGGGTCATCGCGGCCGGGTCGCCCCCGTGAGGAAGCCAAGGTCGTTGTTCCTCTTCTTCGCCGTGGTGCCGGTCCTGAGGAGGTCGATCTTGACCTGGGAGTTGGCCATGAGCGCCGCCCATCTCTGCTTGGCGATCTCCTCCCTCTTGCCGGCCTGGGCCTGGGCGTCGGCGATGCAGGTCTCAATGCACGCCTGGAGCTTTGCCGCTGCCGGCGCGCCGTCCCTTGACAACTTGGCTTTCTTGTGGCCCATCGGTGGACGTCCTTCGAACGCACATGCAGCCACCGCGTCGGGAACGTACTCCTTGCCCTTTCCGATCGGCTGCACCTCCGCCCACTTCTCGCACCCCTCGATGACGACGAAGACGTGGAGGAACTTGAAGTCGGAGCCCTCGTCGTTCTTGTACGCCGCGAGCATCCGGACGAGCTCCATCTCACGGTTGGCGCCGCTCTGCGGCCTCATCGAGATCTCCTCCTGGATGCCGTGCCACTTGTTGCAGGAGGCCTGGATGTTCGCCCAATGGTTCGCCATGGCCTTCTGGCCGCGGTCGGTGACGCATGAGACGAAGTAGGGGTCGATCATCCGGCGCTCGCCGTACGCAGTCTTCACCCGTTTTCAGTAGTTGTCGACGTGCTGGTTGGCGCCGACGATCGGGTCCATGCTGATCGTCTTCCACGCCTCGGCGAGTAGGACATCCTCCCTGTGCGCCCACTTGATGCGAGGCTCGACGGGGGGGGGGGGGGAGGGAACTGCCTTGGGTTCCTTGCATGGACGACCAGGACCACGGCGCTTTCGGCCATCCCCGACCGGGTCTGCCCCCTCTGGTGCTAGCGGCGTCTCGTCGATCTCGTCATCGCCGCCCTGCGCGTCTGTCGCCTGCGTGCCGGCAGAGCATCCTTCGCCGTAGTCGCCGCCTCCCTGCGCGAAAAACTCCCCGCTGTGCTCGAGGAAGCCCGGTCACGATGATCTCGTCCATGTAGTTGATGTCCTGGGTCTGTAGCCCGGCCATGATCGCACGGCGGTGGGACGGGGAAACTGCGTAGCCCGGCGAGGCGCCATACATCATCGGCGAATGGTAAGGGAAGGTGATGTTGAGGTTGAAACCACCTAGGGGGTCACCTTCGACGAACCACGCAGGCGTCGGGTGCGGTGACGGACGTGGTGACGGCGACGACGACTTCTTCCATCCGGCGAAGATGGGGCTGAAGCCGGTCTTCCACTTGGCGAGCGGCGCCGTGGATGCGACCGGAGTAGGCGGCTCGTCCAGCGCCTCCTCATCCTCCTCCTCCTCTTCCTCGGCGGCGGTCTGCTCCTCCGCCTGCAGCTGCGCCATCAACTGTCTCTGCCGCTGCGCCGCCTCCATTCCCCGGTGCTTGACGTTGGCCGTTGCCAGACGCGTCTTCTCGGCGATGCACTCCTTGTTGGTCATGCTGGGCGGCTTCTCCTTCGGCGCTCTCGGCTTGCGCGGTTTTTTGCCGAGCTCGGAGGTCGCGGGAATGGCTACGGCGACGGCGCGGGGTCCTGTGAATCGGGCGGGAGCCATGGCGTCTAGATCTCGGGGTGGGGGGCAAATGGCGGGAATGAAGTGGGGGAGAAGTACATGTGGGGGGAAAGTGGAGAGAACCGCCGAAAAAATGGAGAGAAATCGTCTTCCGTCGCCGACAGCTCTGGCCCACGCACGCATTTCGCTTCCCAAGCCGAACCCAGCGCGCTGGGTTTGGTCTGGGTTCAGCGGCGCGAAACGGCGGAAAGCGGCGCTAAACCGAATCCTAGGGGGCGACTGGTTAGTTTTCGGCGCGAAAAACGCCGCTTGGGGGCTCTGGGGGACGGCTGGAGATGCCCTTAGCTAGATAAGTCACCGTGCCTCCATACTGTGTCGAGGCTGCACCTTTTCTGGTGCTGCAGTTTCAATATGCAGTGCTGGCATTCCATTAATGATAGGCTAGATCTCTTCATAATTGCTTGGAATGCTGAAATTCCTTCCGTTGCCATTGGTGAAATTTTAATTACAGACTTTCTTGACGAGGGCATGGTACAGTTGAAATTTCTTGCTTGCTAAATAGATTAAAATTGTTTGCTGTCTTTGTTTACTAGAAATTGCGAGTGGCGAATGTGTCACCATTGTTTCTGTCAATGTTTTGAAGAAGCTGTCTAGGATATGTGTACTGTCTTGATGTGTGCGCTGACCGGAACTCAAGAAAATAAAATATAGATAGGTGCGCTGGATGTAGTGCCATCGCCGCTGTAGTCATCCTGCGCCACGGCTGTCCTTGCAATCATGATTGCGGTCGGGTTCTGGATTTGCTGCGAATAGCAACACAAAAAACCTAAGAAACCAGACGAGAGAGCAACGAAAGGGCATCACCAGTGTCACTGTGAGCATATTTTCATACCATTTCTTTCAGGAGAGTGTTCCCATCCTTGGTGAGCTTGATGTCACCGGCTCCACCCTCAAGCCTGTGGGTCACAAATCAAAGAGAGTCAGATATTGCAAATATTACGGTCACTATGTGTAAAAAGACAGCGAATTACCTAAAGCAACTACCTAATTAGCAACCGCGACTTAGTCCAATCAGACAAAACCGAAAGTATTGCTAAAAGCATATTGCCCTGACATGATTCTTTCTAAACCTGAACAATTAACAGCACAATCCGCCACATCAAGAACAGTGAAACACCGAACGGAGATCAAAATGGGGGGGGGGGGGGGGGGGGGGGGGAACCTGCTCTGGAAAGTGCACTCAAGTGATAGATCACGAGACCCTGGGAAGGAGATGCGCAGAGCAACCACACGCCGCCCGCTATTTCAAGCCTGCGGCCTAGATTAACGGCGATAGAAAGAACGGCCTAGATTCCGATGCAGAACGCTCTAAACCTCGGGAACAACCACCTCGTCCCCCATTTTCATTGGATGACATGGAAAACCAACCGAGTTCAAAAGGAAAACTGAAAACTTCCAGAAGACGATATAAAGGCTTCACTTCACCGCATCTGGCGTCTAGGGCTAGTGGGGCGTAGAGAGAGCGAGAGGGGGAGGGAGGGACGTACATCTTGATGGTGCCCTTGGGGCCGAGGTTGCTGCAGAGCACCTCCTGGAGGCCCTTGGCGGCTTTGATGTTCATCTGCAGCACCGCCGACTTGTTGAGAACCTCCGACTTGTTGAGAACCTCCTCGTTCTGATTCAGCATTCGGATCGACATGGCGGCAAGACGGCGGGCGAGGGAAAGAGGAGGTGGAGAGCGGAGTAGGGTATAGCGCTCGCGTGCGGCGAAACGCGAGACGGGCCGGCCCATATTATACTGAGCGAACGTCGGTTAGAGCAGACCCAAAATATCGGACAGTAGTTTTGGTTTGCGAACCATTCCAACGTAAAAAAAAAAAAAAAAAAAACTTCACAATTCAAAACACAGATTTTAACCAAATTAACTAAACTTTATATATATTTGAGATTTTTTATATTTGGGGATAAAATGCATAAAATATAAACAAGAAAAAACCTGAAAAGGCTTCGTCGCTGCTCTCTCCTCCGCGTGTGCGCACGTGGTCGCCCCTAATCAAGGATGATGTAGAGCCGCGGCGCCTAGAGGTGCTCCGGTGGTCGGTCGCCACATGTCGGGGCTCGGGTCGCCGCAGAGCCAACGGATGTCGCTGGCTCATGCAATGGCGGAGGGAGAGGCGCCGCCACGGCTTCGTGCGTCGTCTGCATCTAGGAGACGTGCGTCGCTGGGGCGAGGTCGGGCCACATCCCGAGCCGTAACATCCCTGATTTTTGCAAAGTGCCAAAAATCACAAAAAATTGAAACTTTTGTTTTCATACAAAGCAAGTCACCAAAAATCAAATGAGGTGCAAGAAACAGAAGGAACCAATACTTATTTCAATGATATTGGAATTAAGAATCCATTATACCTCTATTCCATAAAGCCTAAAACCCTCTCAAAATGGTTTTTCATTAGATAAAGAAAACCATTTTATGTTTAGCAAACTTTATTACATAAAATGTTTTTAAATTCAAATATTACTTTGAAAATAGTTTATGGCAACAAAAATCAAAGATTTATAACCTTTAATAAAGTCCTAAGCCTCAAAAATATTTGATGAGAATAAAATATTTTAATAATAACTTTTAGTTGTTATTCCAAGTTATAAACATAAAGGAGTGAATATAAAATGCATTGCTTTGAAAATAACATAAAAGAGTACATTGAAAACAATATTATGGGTTGTGGAATTTTTCTAAGCCACTTTGATAATTATTAAAATTTTCTATATTAAAAATAGCATTAAGTTACTATTAGTAAATCCTTCATATCCTAAAAATATAAAATATGAAAATGGTTAAAAATGACTTCCAAAAATAGTATTTGACATGTTTAATGTCTCTAAAATTTTATTTAATCAAAAACCCCATTTTATTATTTTCTATTTTAAAATGGTATTAAGTACTATTAGTGAATTAATTATATTTTCAAAACCTAAAAGAGATGAAAACACTTTGAAATGGTTTTGGAAAATAGTATTTGATCTTTATAAAGCCACTTAAATTTTATTTGACTAATATATTTTCTAATTTTCTGAATTAAAAAACACATAAAGTGCTATTAAGGAATTATTTCAATTTTCAAAATTTAGAAATAAAAATATTTTGAAAGTTTACAAAAATGGTACTGTTAGAAAGTATTTGAAATAATATGATTTTAAAAATTTTGTTTCATGTTAATTGGATTCATAAAACAGAAGATATAAAATAAATGAGAAAACAGAAACTAAAAAGAAAAGAAAATCATTGATGACGTCATCATGACGTCATCGTCTTCAATCTTTGTGATGGCAGAGAAACTGCCGATTTCAATGCCTTCAATTCGCGGGATTTAAGCTTGGATTCATTGCCCCGTTTCCACTCCCTTAAAGCCCCGCGTGTCCTCTCTATTATCCCCCTGGAACCCCATCGGTTTGCGCCCCCAAGCACCGGCAATAGCTCGCCGGAGTTCACTGCATCCGTCGCCGCCCCTGCTCGATTCTGGTCACGGGAGAAGGTCCTCGGCCCAGTTTCCTCCCTCCTCTCATTTGCCTTGACCCCGCACACCTCTTGAGATGTTTCTCAAATTTTTATTCGCAGGGAATCATTCATGTAACATCCCAAGTATGAAAACAATCCCAAATTGTTTGCTTCTTGCTAAATTTTTGTTCTGCATCATGCATCATAAACTTTTGCATTTGTCTTCTAGTGTTTTCAATTGTAATTCAAATTCAAATCCATTTCATACTTGGCATGTTCCAATTGTGAATTCAAATTAAAATTTTGCAAACATTTTCAATTCAAGAAGAAATTCATATTTGTTTGGAATTGTGGAATGATATTGATTAATTCAAAATTCCATTCTTTTGAAACCCTATTTGAAATTTAAATAGCAATTTCAAATCATTTTGGCAATTTCAAAATTTTGGAAATAAGTACACATACCTTTGATCGTACTGTTTTGAAATTCAATAAAAATTATTGTTAAAATAAAACCCCCCAAAAAAATCCTATTCTATTTCTCTCTTTCTCTTTCCTACAAAAAAAAAAAACAGAAAAAAAAATATAAACAGAAAAGAAGAGGGGGAGGGCAGGCCAGCCCAATTGGGCCAGCCCACCAAACCCCCCACAAGCCCGTGCGCCTCCTCCTCCTGTCGTCTTCCTCCTCTGTACGGAGACAGAGGAGGGGAGGCTCCCCCACACAGCAGCTTTCCACCTAGCCTCCCCCCTATTTCTACCCTTTCTCCCCTCCGAAACCCTAGCTCTCCTCCATCCCTTCTTCCTCCTCAAGCCGCCGCCGTTTCTCTCTTCCTCTCCCTTCCCCTTTTCTTCTCTGAACCTCACCACCTCCATGGCCTCCATTACCGGAAGTTGAAGCTCCAACCGCCGCCGCTACGCTCGCCGCCAACCCTCCGAGACGGCGGGAACGGAAACCACGCGGTCTCCTCTCCCTCCTCGTTTCGTCGACGAGGCCTGGGAGGCCTCGGAGCGCCGCCGCCAAGCCGCCGTCGACCACCTCTCCTTTCCCTGTCGCCACCGCCTGCTTCCGCTCGGGCCCGAGGGTGAGCACCCCCTGCCTCTCCCCTCTCTCCTCTCCCCTTCGCTTTTCCCTCCGTGGGCGAGCGCGCGCCCACTCCCGCGCGGCAGCAGCCGCGACGAGCAGGTCGCCGCCGTCGATCGCCGTCGATCGTCTCCTCTGCGTTCGTTAACTGAATTCTGTTTCGTCAGTCTAAGCCCGCACATGTTACCTCAAAACCCCCACGCCCCTATATCCATCAACAAAGCCGCAGCAGCCCACTAGTAACGCCCGTGCGCGCACGCCCAGCAGCCACGGGTTCGAATCCCCCCCGGCGCAAAGCCACCCCCCTTTTTTGCCTCCTTTTTCTTTTTATTTCCCGATTCCAGAAAAACAGATCTGGATCTTTAATTGTAAAATAACAAATTGAATATTGATCCAATTTCAACGATTCAACTTGCTATGGATTCATAATCTTGTGCTCTTTCTATTAGTAGCAAAGTTGCAACATGTTTCTGTAATAATTTTTGCACTAAATAATTAAATACAGAAAATGCAATAAAAATTTGAAACTTTGGAATTTCATAACTTGAGTTCTGTTCATACAATTTGAGCAAACTTGGGCTCTAAAAATTTGTCTTAACAAACTCTACACATTGGTATTTTATTTGGTCACAATTGAATTAAATTTGAACATGTTTCCCTCTGTTTACTAAAAGGGGCAGAATAAAAATGACTATGAAAAATTGCATAATAAATTCAATAATGATCCAAAAATTATGTTTAATAGCTCAAAATGTTCAGTGAAACATTTGCTACATGTTTTAAACCTTTTCAATACAATTTGTTTACTGTTTTTCCTAATTAAAGGTGGTGCAATAATTCAATGCTTTAATTAAACCTTTTAAATTGCAAAATTCATAACTTGGGCAATTCAAATCCAATTCCAACATGTAAAATATGTTTTCCATGCAAAATTGAATAAGCTTTCCAAATATAAACTTTGTTTTCTGTTTTGAATAAATTAAATTTCTGAAAACAACTGTTTCTTATTTGATGCATTTAAAATTGTCAAATTAATAACTTGCTCATTTTAATTCCTTTTTCAACAAATGAAATATGTATTCCATCTAAAATTTTGTGTTCTTTCCAAATATGAATTTTGTTATCTGTTTTGAACAATTAAAATGGGTGAAAACAACAAATGCTTGTGTAACTCATTTAAGAAGCCAAATTTCATAACTTGATAAATAAAAGTCCAAACTTGGTAAACACCTTTTCAAATTGAAGCTATTGTTGTTTTCTCATTGTTTTCCTCATCCATGCATCATTCTAATTAACTTTCACATGATGGTTAGTTGTAGATCATTTAATCCAACCTTAATTCATGGGCTTTTCCATATGCAATCCAAATTGCATATGGGCCCATTTAATTATGTTACCATGTCAACTAGTTTATCTTTGATGCATGAGTTAAATTGCCATGCATCATCCCATGTTTGTGCATTATGCCATGTTATTGATTGTTGTCTCTCTGCGTTGTTTGTTTGCTTCTTCTCGAATAGACGACGACGCTGAGACAGACGAGGTTTATGACACTACTTCAGAGGAGTTAGCCCAGTACCAGGCTACTGAGTTTGCAGGCAAGTATTCACTCACATGAACCATTGTGTCCTTTCCACACTGGATATCGATACTTTTTGTTGTCTATTCTGCTAGCCTTAAGATTCGTTGCTTGTGTTCCGATCCTATCACATGTTATCCTGTAACCCTGATATAGCCTATCCTCCATACCTAAAACCCCTTTGCTTGTTGCCCGTGTCTTACTAGCATGCTTAGGGTTGTTTATGCTCGAGTCTGATGTCCGTTATTTCTGTTATCATATTTATTATGTTCTGGGGGCTTGATGTTTAAACAACAACCTGTTAATGTTTGAGGTAATGCTAATGTGATGATAAGGCACCGGCAGGAGGCCGGGTATGGTTTTGAGGCCTGCTAGTGTCGAACTCAGGAAAAGTTCTTGTCCTCTGGATCCATGTTGAGCGCGCTAACCGCATGTGGGAAGCGTGTATGGGCGCCCCCCGCAACTCTGATTCGATTCGCATCTCGTCCAAATCGCCACACTTAGTTTGGGCTTTCCATTTGATGCACGCATATGCAGGTACGAACCCTCGGCGCCAGGGTGGAACTTTTGTAGTCGGCATTTAGGGCGGCGTGGTCTTCCAGTGCTATGAGGGTCCCCCTTTTCTTCGTGGGGGCTCGATTAGCCGCGCACGCACAACACGTGGTTCTTTGGGCTTGATGCGAAGAAGAGTTGGGTTGTGTTGAGTGTTTCGCTTGGTGGGTTTGATCCCCGTCTGGCGGGATATTCTTACGTGTACGGCCAAATTGGTGCACCCCTGCAGGGTTAAATCTTCTCGAGAAGCCGTGTTGTCCGCGGTTATGGATGACTTGGTGATAGGGCTGGCTAACAAGGATTAGACAACTTACACCTAATTAATAATAATTGACTAGTAATAGGCTTATTGACACAATAACTTGAAACTTCATTAATCCAACTGTGTGAGTTATCCTCGGATTGCTTCTTTGGATAAGGGGCGAGATCCAGGATGGGTTTGTTCGAGGATAGTGGTAGTTGGTTCCGATACGCTATCTTATCCCTTTCTTTTAGCCGGATGTTGTAGCATGTCTCTGTAGTTGGTTAGAGCAGCCCGCTGCCGCATCTTTATATCACCTATCTTCCGTTGAACCCAAAGCATCTGTACTTGGTGTTGACGGGTACACTTTGGTATCTTGTGCGTCTTGCTTGCCAGTACTCGTCTGTACTGACCCCTTTGGGGCTGCGTGTTCTGCAGACTACGTTTCCGAGGATCCCCATGGTGGCTACTACGTGGAGTATGACGAGGCTGCTGACGAGTAGATAGCGGACCCGGGCAGGATCCGAGACATCGTGGATGGGCTCCGTCTTTTCGTTTCCGGCCTCTTAGGCCTATTTGGATCTTGTCTGTACTCAGACACTTTGGATGCTTCCGCTGTGATGTAATGATGACTTGTTAGGACATGTGTCCTCTGGATGATTGTATTTGCTATCTCTGCTCTAGTGAGAGCTATTTGCCACTTATTTGTATTTCTTTGTGTCTTAGAGATTTGTTGTGATATCACTTGTTCAAATGCCGTTGACGTACCATGTGTGTATGTTATGAAGTACGTCAATGGAAGTAGTCGGATTTCTATGGGATGGTTTACGCAGACGATGAATAGTAGAGGATGGTTGTCACACGTTTACGTGTTGGCCTACTCATATTGAGATGCGGGTGCCGGTATGCCCCGTAAGCCATTTATCTACTGTTTAGCGGGCTGTGAGTATCCTCTAGAAGTCCGGAAGCGACAATTCAAATGCGAGCTCACCGGAGGAGAAACCTCTCCGGATGCCTCGGGTGTCCGCCACACCGTCGACGGCCGCCATCCCCGAGCACGCCATGGTCACCCTCGAGTTCGTCGTGCTGCGCTGATCTTTGTAGTACCCCTCTCGTGCTCAGGGATCCACCAGAGGAGCCCCGCCGTCCGAGACCGAGAGCATCACCGCCGCACACGCCATTTCCGACGAGGTCCCCGCCGCCCGGTGAGCATCCCATCTAATCAGGACCCTTAGATCTAGATCCAACCGCTCAAAATAGATCACTTATTTGAAGAGGTACCGGCCGGTCACAGCAAGCCACGTGTAGTCCTAGTCAGCATGCACAATCAGCACCGTGTGGCAGCCAGTCAGCAGCCACGTCAGCCTGGCCATTTTTTCAGTTATTCCCAAAGAAAATCTTTTGGCAGTTTTGCATTTTAGTCCCTGCAATTTGTAAACGTCATAACTTTTTAACCATAAGGCCAAATTTAGCAAACTTGGACTTTTTGAAAATCCCTTGACATTTAGAAACGTTTGGCACTGGCCAAATTCAAATTTGACAAACTTAAATTGGTTAAAATTTAAATATGCTTATTTGATGAATTTTGGCATAATTCAAATTCTACAAATCCAAAAATTGCATATAAAATATATTTGGAAACCTTAAGATGTGTACTTACATACCCTCTGTACCAAAATAATTTTTGATCAATTTAAATTTGAATTTAGAATTTAGTGGTATATTTGAGTAATTTTGACATAGATTTAATTCTATAAATATTTATAATATATTGCTAGGCTGAGCCATGTTAGCAAAGAATGGTTTCTCCAACAATATGAGGAGAAACCCCTTACTAAAATGGTAGTGGGAAAAATTGATCCATTTGGTAGCCTTGAACCAGAGACATAATTGACCAACCATTTTAGATACCCTTGTACCATGACCATGTGTTTTTGACCAAAAACCCAACATAATGATTCATCCTTTTTACCATGTCTTGGAATTTTGTTTCCATTTCTTATTACTTGTTGTTGTGGCTATTTGGAGACAAGAACAAGTCCCTAAAATGTGTCAATCACATATTAGACCAAGTAGTGAACCTTAAATACTAGTACCATAGTTTCTATCTACTCCTCCACTCCCTTTTCATGCTTCAAGAAATCATCAAGTTAGCAAAATGGAGATCAAGACTCAAGCACAAGAAGAAAACTTCATTTTCAACTTGGTGGCAACACGAAGAGCTACAAGGAAGATCAATGAAGATGTTTTGAAGAAAAGACTTGGACTCAACACCTACAATAAACTCAAGGAAGTACAAGTGTGAAGAAATCCAAAAGAAAACATCTCCCTCTATCCTTCTATCTTTCTTCATATTTTCCTTTTTAACTTAGTGGTAGTGTTTGCCCATACTACTTTGGACCAACTAGTGATAAGCCATGAAGAATCTACCAAGACCAAGAGAATAATCCATCCAAGGAACAAAACTACAATAGAAGCATGAAGATGAACTTCAAGAAGACAAGCATTTGAAGACTTGGAGCCATCCACACAAGTTGAAGAATAACAAGTTTTTTTGTCTAACCCTTAACTCAAATGGAAAAGTCCAATACTTTATATTGTTATCTCCCTTGATATGAAGTTAGTTGAACCTAGACCTACCCTAAAACCAAAATGGAAGGACCAACTTAGATCACTCAAATGTTTTGATGAAAACAACTAAGTGTTACACTTTATGATGTCATACTTTAGTTGAATTAGTGAGATCACCTTGGTGAACTCTGGGAACTTCCTCGACAAGTATGGTTAAAATAAAGTTAGTTTTCTACAAAACTCAATCTAGTCCATCCCAAGTAAACCCTTGGAACTCCCTTAATAAGTATTAAACTCAAACCTTGACCTTGTCCTAGCCAACTTGGTTAAACCCCTTTTATTATGTCAATTGCTTTGTATGTTTTCTGCACTTGTATGTTCGTTTGCTAGGATGGTTGTTTATTTTGTTATTGTGTTTTCATTGAACATATTGTACGGAGAGCAACGATCTTTTGTGAAGAGAGTGTGATATGTTCACCAAATTCAACAAGGCAAGTAACACACCATTCAACTACCCATTATTTTTTATATGCATTAGTTGATTTTGAGTAGTATGCATGATAGGAATTTTTTACTAAGTTATATTATGCTATGCTATATCCTAGTAGTGTGTAGCCATCCTTATACCATGTTATTTTGAAGCCTTGGTACTTAGTTGATGCTTAGCCTTGCTACAAAAATTGTTTTACTTCATGTTGTGGAAAAGTCTAAGTAACAACTTCAAATGAACCACCTGGGTGGATTGGTAATGCGGGGCTGTTGATAGTTGAGTGTCTCACCGAGGGGAGTTCACTTGAAGGAATGCCACCCAGGAACAAAGTGATTATGATGTTCCCCAAGTTTAGATTGCTTCAAGTGCAGCCTTTGGTCATATGGGCCCTGTCTTGATTAACTAAGTTGTGAGGGTTCAGCCTGGGCTTGACAAGCAGATGTAGCATAATTGTAGGTGGAACGGGTCTTGCAATTAGGTTGGATTCTTGCTTCTGAAAGATCTCGTCTCGATTCTTCTCCTTTCCTTAATGCACTCAGGGTGTATAGGATGTTTGGGTTGAGTTGAGTCTGAAGGTGAAAGTGCACAAGCTCTGCAGAGTCAACAAACTAAGATCTTAGCCGTGTCCCCGGTTATGGACAACTATGAGCATCTGGACAAGGATGGACGGAAGAATCACATCACCATTTTCAATAAGTAAAATTTTGACCAAGTGAACAGTAGTTGTGGTGCTTGGATTTCAGTCCAATGATGCCACCCCTTTGAAAAGAAAAGTTTTCTTTTACAAAAGAGATAGGAGAAAACTTGCTTTATGCAAACTTAGCCAAAACTCCACTCAGCCAAATAAGCATGTAGTATTAGTCTTGCCATTTATATCCACCATAGTGTTACTTGCCAATACATTAAATTATATTGACCCCTTTGTGGCTGCATATTCCATATTGCATATGCTTCTGAAGATGAGTGAGGATTTCGTTTAGGATCTCGAGACTATCGCCCACATGTTTTTCCTGTGGCACATGAAGAAGATGGGCTCAATGTTGTACTTTGTTTTCCGCTATATTTCTTTGTTTTCTGCTAGTCTTCTAAGACTATGCAAGATGTAATCCTATTTTGTAAAGACCGGATCATGCGATGTAATAGAATTTGATGTATTTGCATGATATATCACTTTATACTGTGGTGCTAGCAATTGATCCAGGGACTAGAACAATAATACAGGTATTTCACTTTTGCTAAAAAGTGGGATGCTACAAAATGGTATCAGAGCATTGTGTTGCATGTAGATTTTGAGACCCTAAGTTTGGAAAGGACCCTAGGTTTGAAAATTTACTATGTCCAAACTTTCTAGAAACAAAACAATCATCTTATTTCTTCTCATATCATCTCATCTATTATTCACCTTCAAAATTTTCTAGATGACCTACCTCTTCAATACCATCAAGACATGAATGTTGATGACCATACCATGAAGTGCAAGAAGTATTTTCACCACATGAAGACCTACACTCAAACAATTGAAGAAACTTGGAGTTATACCCAGACTTCACAACAATCAAGAACACCTCAAGACATTGAGAGAAGGATTTGAAGAAAAACTCAAGAACATATAGATGAGACCACCAATCTAGTTACTTTGTTAGAACAACGTTAACGTGTTTGTGTATAGATCATACCAATGAGTGTGGTATAACAATACTAGATGTTTTTGAAAACTTTATTGTTTGGTGTGATGAACGAGTTGTTATATGTTTTTATGTGTTGTTTGCAAGATGAGTTTCCATGATCTGATGTGTTGGAGTATGAATTTCTTTAGTCTCTTTCTAATCTCTACTCTTTCATGCTAAGCCAAACCAAAACCCATACCCATTTACCAATCAGATTGGGCTACCATATGAAGTGCAACAACAAACCTTTCACCCAAGAATGTCATGACTAGTTCTTTATAGAGACACAAACCATACAATTGAGGAATGTCACATATTTCAAGATCCTTTTTTGTGTGAAGGAACAATCACATCCATGATCGATTCCAACTACATCATAAGGATTAGCAAGCAAATCAACAAGTGAAGAAAGACAAGTGAATCCCAAGTTGCATAAGCTATGGAGATTCCAGAGCCAACTACACCAAGAGAAGAAATAATGAAGAAACACAACTATCCAGTTTGTGTTACATAAGAGTTTTACGCAACCCACTAGCTGAGAAATGATAGTTAGCTCAAGTTTGTCTTACAGATTGGAAACTTTATGTTAGACAAAGTGAGATGACCTAGTGTTATTAAACAAGATTCACCAATCTAAGTACAAGGTAATGATTGAGTGCAACATGGATTGGCCCCCATGGTGACTACTCACATTATTTACTTTTGCTATGAGGAATGTTAAATCTGAGTGACATACCTATTAGAGAGACGACGATGTTAAACCTGAACCATAGAATGGTAGAATACAATAATGACCCTATGTTAGTGTTGCTGAAAAACGTACTATTTTCGGTGAGGATCAAGACAACCTTGTAGGTATTAGGCAATGTAAGATATTTTCCCCCATGAGAGTTTTGTTAGAAATAGCATAACGTTTTCCTTCAAGGATGACAACGACAAGATGGATTTTTTCCAAGAACATCAAAAGACCAAGTTGAGAGGAACCCAAAGATTTTTGATTGACCCAAAGAGTGATCCCTCAGTGTCAAAGGTAGTTCAACATACCTATGTTGGTCTACAGCTCTACCACGAAGGAAAGTTCTACTCAAGCTAATCTCAAATAAATCTACACAACAACTCTAATGAAAATATACTACCCACAAAAGTTTCTTTTAACCCAGTTATTCTGGAACCCAGTTACCCAAAACTAATCTTTCTTCTAGCCTTCCCAAATCTCGGGATGAGATTTCTTTTAAGGGTGGTAGTCTGTAACATCCCTGATTTCTGCAAAGTGCCAAAAATCACAAAAAATTAGAACTTTTGTTTTCATACAAAGCAAGTCACCAAAAACCAAATGAGGTGCAAGAAACAGAAGGAAACATTACTTATTTCAATGATATTGGAATTAAGAATCCATTATACCTCTATTCCATAAAGCCTAAAACCCTCTCAAAATGATTTTTCATTAGATAAACAAAACCATTTTATGTTTAGCAAACTTTATTACATAATATGTTTTCAAATTCAAATATTACTTTGAAAATAGTTTATGGCAACAAAAATCAAAGATTTATAACCCTTAATAAAGTCCTAAGCCTCAAAATTATTTGATGAGAATAAAATCTTTTAATAATAACTTTTAGTTGTCATTCCAAGTTATAAACATAAAGGAGTGAATATAAAATGCATTGCTTTGAAAATAACATAAAAGAGTACTTTTAAAACAATATTATGGGTTGTGGAATTTTTCTAAGCCACTTTGATAATTATTAAATTTTTCTATATTAAAAATAGCATTAAGTTACTATTAGTAAATCCTTCATATCCTAAAAATATAAAATATGAAAATGGTTTAAAAATGACTTCCAAAAATAGTATTTGACATGTTTAATGTCTCTAAAATTTTATTTAATAAAAAAACCCATTTTATTATTTTCTATTTTAAAATGGTATTAAGTACTATTAGTGAATTAATTATATTTTCAAAACATAAAAGAGATGAAAACACTTTGAAATGGTTTTGGAAAATAGTATTTGATCTTTATAAAGCCACTGAAATTTTATTTGACTAAATTATATTTTATAATTTTCTAAATTAAAAATCACATCAAGTGTTATTAAGGAATTATTTCAATTTTCAAAATTTAAAAATAAAAATATTTTGAAAGTTTACAAAAATGGTACTCTTAGAAAGGATTTGAAATAATATTATTTTAGAATTTTGTTTCATGTTAATTGGATTCATAAAACAGAAGATATAAAATAAATGAGAAAACGGAAATTAAAAAGAAAAGAAATCATTGATGACGTCATCATGATGTCATCGTCTTCAATCTTTGTAATGGCAGAGAAAATGCCGATTTCAATGCCTTCAATTCGCGGGATTTAAGCTCGGATTCATTGCCCTGTTTCCACTCCCTTAAAGCCCTGCCTGTCCTCTCTATTATCCCCGTGGAACCCCGTCGGTTTGCGCCCCTAGGCCCTGGCAATAGCTCGCCGGAGTTCACTGCATCCGTAGCCGCCCCTGCTCGATTCCAGTCACGGGAGAAGGTCCTCGACCCAGTTTCCTCCCTCCTCTCCTTTGCCTTGACCCCGCGCACCTCTTGAGATGTTTCTCAAATTTTTATTCGCAGGGAATCATTCAAATGCGAGCTCACCAGAGAAGAAACCTCTCCGGATGCCTCGGGTGTCCGCCGCACCGTCGACTGCCGCCATCCCCGAGCACGCCATGCTCACCCTCGAGTTCGTCGTGCTGCGCTGATCTTCGTAGTACCCCTCCCATGCTCAGGGATCCACCAGAGGAGCCCCGCCGTCCGAGACCGAGAGCAGCACTGCCGCGCACGCTTTCCGGCGAGGTCCCCGCCGCCCGGTGAGCATCCCATCTAATCAGGACCCTTAGATCTAGATCCAACCACTCAAAATAGATCACTTATTTGAAGAGGTACTGGCCAGTCACAGCAAGCCACGTGTAGTCGTAGTCAGCATGCACAATCAGCACCGCGTGGCAGCCAGTCAGCGGCCACGTCAGCCTGGCCATTTTTCTGTTATTCCCGAATAAAATCTTTTGGCGTTTTTGCAGTTTAGTCCCTCCAACTTGCAATCATCATAACTTTTTAACCATAAGGCCGAATTTATCAAACTTGGACTTTTTGAAAAGCCCTTGACATTTAGAAACTTTTGGAACTGGACAAATTCAAATTTGGCAAACTTAAATTGGTTCAAATTTAAATATGCTTATTTGATGAATTTTGGCATAATTCAAATTCTACAAATCCAAAAATTGCAAATAAAATATATTTGGAAACCTTAGGATGTGTAATTTCATACCCACTATCCCAAAATAATTTTCGATCAAGTTAAATTTGAATTTAGAATTTAGTGGTATATTTGAGTAATTTTGACATAGATTTAATTCTATAAATAATTATAATATAGTTCCTTTTGCAAAATTGATCAATTTGGTAGCCTTGAAATAGAGACATCATTGACCAACCATTTTACATACCCTTGTACCATGACCATGTGTTTTTGACCAAAAACCCAACATAATGATTCATCCTTTTTACCATGGCTTAGAATTTTGTTTCCATTTCTTATTCCTTGTTGTTGTGGCTATTTGGAGCCAAGAAAAAGTCCCTAAAATGTGTCAATCACATATTAGACCAAGTAGTGAACCTTAAATACTAGTACCATAGTTTCTATTTACTCCTCCACTCACTTTTCATGCTTCAAGAAATCATCAAGTTAGCAAAATGGAGATCAAGACTCAAGCACAAGAAGAAAACTTCATTTTCAACTTGGTGGCAACATGAAGAGCTACAAGGAAGATCAATGAAGAAGTTTTGAAGAAAAGGCTTGGACTCAACACCTACAATAAACTCAAGGAAGTACAAGTGTGAAGAAATCTAGAAGAAAACATCTCCCTCTATCCTTCTATCTTTCTTCATATTTTCCTTTTTGACTTAGTGGTAGTGTGTGCCCATACTACTTTGGACCAACTAGTGATAAGCCATGAATAATCTACCAAGACCAAGAGAATAATCCATCCAAGGAACAAAACTACAATAGAAGCATTAAGATGAACTTCAAGAAGACAAGCATTTGAAGACTTGGAGCCATCCACACAAGTTGAAGAATAACAAGTTGTTTTGTACAACCCTTAACCCAAATGGAAAATTCCAATACTTTATATTGTTATCTCCCATGATATGAAGTTAGTTGAACCTAGACCTACCCTAAAACCAAAATGGAAGGACCAACTTAGATCACTCAAATGTTTTGAATTAGTGAGATCTCCTTGGTGAACTCTTGGAACTTCCTCGACAAGTATGGTTCAAATAAAGTTAGTTTTCTACAAAACTCAATCTAGTTCATCCCAAGTAAACCCTTGGAACTCCCTTAATAAGTATTGAACTCAAACCTTGACCTTGTCCTAGCCAACTTGGTTAAACCCCTTTTATTATGTCAATTGCTTTGTATGTTTTCTACACTTGTATGTTTGTTTGCTAGGATGCTTGTTTATTTTGTTATTGTGTTTTCATTGAATAGATTGTACGGACAACAACGATCTTTTGTGAAGAAAGTGTGATATCTTCACCAACTTAAACAAGGCAAGTAACACACCATTCAACTACCCATTATTTTCTATATGCATTAGTTGATTTTGAATAGTATGCATGATAGGAAATTTTACTAAGTTATATTATGCTATTCTATATCCTAGTAGTGTGTAGCCATCCTTATACCTTGTTATTTTGAAGCCTTGGTACTTAGTTGATGATTAGCCTTCCTACAAAAATTGTTTTACTTGATGTTGTGGAAAAAAATTTAGTAACAACTTCAAATGAACCACCTGGGTGGATTGGTAATGCGGGCTGTTGATAGTTGAGTGTCTCCCAGAGGGGAGTTCACTTTAAGGAATGCCACCCAGTAACAAAGTGATTATGATGTTCCCCAAGTTTAGATTGCTTCAAGTGCATCCTTTGGTCATATGGGCTCTGTCTTGATTAACTAAGTTGTGAGGTTCAGCATGGGCTTGACAAGCAGATGTAGCATAATTATAGGTGGAACGGGTCTTGCCATTAGGTTGGATTCTTGCTTCTGAAAGATCTCGTATCGATTCTTCTCCTTTCCTTAATGCACTCAGGGTGTATAGGATGTTTGGGTTGAGTTGAGTTTGAAGGTGAAAGTGCACAAGCTCTGCAGAGTCAACAAACTAAGATCTTAGTTCGTCCCCGATTATGGACAACTATGAGCAGCTGCACAAGGATGGACGGAAGAATCATATCACTATTTTCAATAAGTAAAATTTTGACCAAGTGAACAATAGTTGTGGTGCTTGGATATCAGTACAATGATGCCACCTCTTTGAAAAGAAAAGTTTTCTTTTACAAAAGAGATAGGAGAAAACTTGCTTTATGCAAACTTAGCCAAAACTCCACTCAGCCAAATAAGCATGTAGTATTATTCTTGCCATTTATATCCACCATAGTGTTACTTGCCAATACATTAAACTGTATTGACCCCCTTTGTGGCTGCATATTCCATATTGCAGATGCTTCTGAAGACGAGTGAGGATTTCATTTAGGATCTCGAGACTATCGCCAACATGTTTTGCCTGTGGCACATGAAGAAGATGGGCTCAATGTTGTACTTTGTTTTCCGTTGTATTTCTTTGTTTTCTGCTAGTCTTCTAAGACTATGCAAGTTGTAATCCTATTTTGTAAAGACTGGATCATGCGATGTAATAGAATTTGATGCATTTGCATGATATTTCATTTTGTACTATGGTGCTAGCAATTGATCCAGGGACTAGCACAATAACACAGGTATTTCACTTTAGCTAAAAAATTGGGATGCTACACGTCCGCCAGGTTAGACGCCTCGACAGCGCGGCGGAGCTGCTCCTCCTCGTCCGCGCTCTTGTGTGCCGGAATGGGCTCCTCCTCCTTTGCGGGCGCCGCACCGTCGGCGGCCATGGGCGCGTGCTCGCCCTCCCCTCCGCTGGTCCGAGCGCCTGCGGCTACGACGACGGCGGCCACAAGACGCATAGTACTTGCTGTGACGGCTGTCGCGGGCGGCACCGTAGACGAACCAGCGGTCCGGAAGTCCGCTGTCCAGTCCGAACGCGGGGTCGTTCCGCAGATCCGACGGGAGGAATGTGCGCTGCCGCTTAATCTCCGCCCGTCGCTCGGGCCCGTACTCTAGCACGTATATGGGGACCCGCTTGGCATTGAGGTGCCATTGCGGGTGCAGCTTGACGTTGGGCCATGGTACTGGTCGGTTGTGCTGCGAGTACCACATGGCGACGTCGTACTGCACGGGGCGGTGTACTCGGGGGCGGCCAGACAACCTCGTCTCGTGCTCCTTCTCCACCATGGCGTCGGCGAGCTTTAGGTTTTGGTCGGGTGGGGGAGGGAGTGGGGCGGGGAGTGAACTGGCGCAGATAGCGACGTGGTGTCATTAAGAAGCACCGGTCAAAGGGAGATGTAACGCCCCCGTGCCTATGACAGGTGAGACCAAAGGGAGACGAAGCGGCCATGCGCGTGGTGCGTGGGCCAGGTAAGACGCAGCGGCGTTTGCGAACTCGACCAAACGTGGACCAAAGTTGGGACACGTTTGGTCGAGAGTTGGCATGTTCGCCCCTCCTCGGTCTGTTTGTGGGGGGGGGGGGCGGGGGGCGGGGGGCGGGGGGATGGGATTTCTACCAAATCCCAACCCGTTGACCAAAACAGACCAAATTATCCGATTTGGGGGCTGTTGGGTTTGCTCTTACCCCTCCTCCCTTTGTTTTTTTTGAACTGCCTCCTCCCTTTATTTTAGTTGACAACCAAAACTAGTACTATTTCTTGTGGAGACCCAAGTGGGTAAAACTAGGATGGGAAATTTCTCAACTTCTTTTGGTTTCAATAATTGTTTTGTGGTTTCTAGTGTGGGTAGAAGTGGTCGTTTGGAGGGTCAGCCCTGGGGGGGCAGGGTGTGCGGCCGTCCCGGGCCCCAAAACTCCAGGGGCCTCCACCTGGATATGCTCTATGTATACGTATTGCCAGTATAGTAGAGAGAAAAAACTTTGGGCTACCATGGGCTTTCTCGTGCGTGTGATGTGGGCAGAAGATCGGAGGTTGCACGCTACAGGCACGTACCAAATGGCCATAGCTCTATCGATCGAATCGGCACTCCGGCCGCATGCCCGCATCAAGTGGACTCGTCCACTTAGCCCACTTTTGTCCACTCAATCATATGATAGATAAATTAGATGAATTGATGTAAAAAAATTGAACTATCTATACTTAAGTGGACGTAAGTGGGATAAGTGGGTTTTCCCACTCACACCTCTTCCCTAGATGACGTGACCATGTGAGGTACGGACCCAGGCCCTTATCAACGATCAAGACTACATTGACCATAGTTCCAAACACTCTATTTTCATCTTCCTGTAATTATGCCCTGAACATGTATTCAATCCAGATGGCAAGAGTGCAGGACAGAATGAGTTAGTCCTCTCGCTGATTTCAACTCAAGAACTCCGGGACCCCCTGATACATAAACGTATCCTTAATTTCTGATGTTCCATGTTGTTTTCATGTTATTTCCTACATGTTTGCTATACACTTTATGTCATTTTTATCGATTTCCGAGACTAACCTGTTAACAAGATGCCATAGAGCCAATTCCATTTGTTATGTTGTTTTTAGTTTCATAAAAGTTGTTCTGAAAATATTCTCAGAATTGGAAAATTCGAAGCCCGGAAGTCTTAGAATTCCCGAAGGTTCCACGGAGTCCTGAAGAGATCCGAAGAGGGGACTGATACGTCCATTTTGCATCACTATTTTATATCATGATTTTCTGTTATTCGTCGATATATTTCATTTTATGATGCATCTCTTATGTTATTTTATCTTATTTTGCATGTTTTATAATTTTTGGAGAATAAACACCGGGACCAGAAATCTTATGGAAAAAGCACCATCTAGATACCATATTTCAGAAGATCAGAAGAAGAAGGGGGACATCCGGGGGTTCCTAAAAGTTCATAGGAGGAACTCAGCCAGAAGGGGAGCCACAGGGGGGCCACCAGGGGCCCACACCTAGGGCTGGCGCGCCCTCCCCCTGGCCGCGCCACCTAGGGGTGTGGCCACCCTGGCCCACCTCTAGGGGTCATCTTTGGCGTGCTTGGCCCCCAGGGAACCCTAAGTCTCATTCCATCCCCGAAGAATTATTCCGCAACCGCCTCGGGGCAGAAAATAGCAGAGAGAGAAAAGCTCTCCGGCAGGGAGAAATATGCCAGGGAAATTCCTCTCCAGAGAGGGGAAATCACCGCCATCGTCACCGTCATCACTCCGGGCATCATCAATATCGTCATCATCATCATCACCACCACCAGCACCATCACCCTCATCATCCACCTTAATCCCGCTGTAACCATTAGGGGCCTATATCGCTGTTTTGCATTAGATCTCTCTTCCGGTGTGGATTACTTGTTGGTAGTTGATGCTTGTGAGATTTATCGGTGTTTGTACTTTATGACCAGATAGTTATCATCCATTATACAACCTCTGATCATGATCCATATTATGTGTTGTGAGTAGTTTGTTTTGTTCTTGAGGACATGTGAGAAGTCGAGTTGTTAGTAGTGAAGTAATGTTGAATAATAATTAATTTTTGATATTTAAGTTGTGGTGTCATTCTCCTAGTGGTGTCATGTGAACGTCGACTACATGATAATTCACCATTTATGGGCATAGGGGAATGCATCGTGTATTTTGCTACTAATTGTGGGGTTGTCGGGATGACAGAAACCTAAATCCCTTTAGGAAACCATTACACAAGGGAGCGTAGGATCCCGGAGTTTAAAGCTGTGGTTAGATTTATTTCTTAATTACTTTCTTGTAGTTGCGGATGCTTGCAAGGGGGTATAATCAAAAGTATGTATTAGTCTTGGATGGGACGGTACATTAGCATAGGTTCACCCACACAAGTCTTATAAAAACACCTAACATTGTTCAGCTGCATGGAACAAAAACACTTGACAGAAACCTCTCGTGTGTCCTCGAGAACGTTTGTTAATCATAAGTAAACTCACTGTATTGTCCTTTGCTGAAGAAAGGATTGGGCCACTTGCTGCAATTATTATTATTGCATTTTATTTACTCGCACTTTATTCATCTCCAATATCAAAAAACCCTACAAATCTATTTTCCAGTATTTACAGTTATTCCTTCATCGAAACCGCTTGTCAACACCTTCTTCTCCTCGTTGGGTTAGACACTCTTATTTATTGAAAGTACTACGATACACCCCCTATACTTGTGGGTCATCAAGACTATTTTTTGGCGCCGTTGCCGGGGAGTGAAGCGCTATTGGGAAGTGGAATTGATAAAGGAAACTTCTGCTGTAAGTGCTATTTTTATTACTGTCTACTGCTTTATTACGCTATGTTTGGAACTCCTCTTGAGTCCTTATTTGCGGGAACTACTTCCACAGCTAGGGTAGTAAGTGACCCACCGCCTGATGATTTGGATCCTTATAAAATACTTATAAAGATTGTTAAACATGTTATGGATAACTGCTATTCAGGTGATGGAAATGTCCGTCCTGGTGATCATTTGCTCTTTTTACATGAATTATGTGAGTTGTTCAAGTGTGCTGGTATTACGATGATCCAAGTGAAGAGAAAATTATTCTCTATATCATCGACAGGCCGAGCCTCTGAATGGTTCAAACTGCTGAAAAATAGCCAGACCATTGAATGGGAGGAAATTGTACCTCTCTTTTATTCTAAATTCTATCCTCCAAGTGAAATCCATAGAGATCGGAATTATATATATATTTTTTGGTCTCATGACGGAGAGAGTATTTCCCAAGCATGGGGGAGATTGAAGTTACTAATGCTCAAATGCCCTATTCATGAGCATCCCAGTAATATTGTTATTAATAATTTCTATGCAAGGTTTCCTCTTCATGATAAGGATTTATTGGATGCTTCTTGTTCTGGATCATTTACACGTATGAAGTATGAAGCTAAATGGGATCTTCTTGACCGTATTCAAGAAAACACTGAAGCATGGTAGAATGACAAAGGTAGAAAGTCAGGTATAAATTATGACTATGAATGCATTAAAACCTTTATGTCATCTGAGGATTTTCATAATGTTAGTGTTATTTATGGTCTTGATTCTCAAGTTGCTGAAAAAATATATAAGGCTTTTGCTTCTTACATTGATATTCCTAAAAAGGAATGGGATAAGTACCATGCACCTTATAAAGATACTATTAATTGTGTTCCTGCTAGAGATATAGAGGTTCATATTGTTGATTCTATTGTGCCTGAACCTTATATTGAGAAAATGCCTTTCCCTGCTAAGGTAAAATAACACTCTATGTTAGCTAGTGTGATTAATAAAAGTGCAAATAAACTTGTAGAACCTGAGGAACAAATAACTGTAGAACCTACAATAGCAATAGTAAAGGACCTTGTTTCTGAAAATGTAGAAGAGGGACACATTATATTTTGTGAAGATGCTTCTAATATTGTCTCTCATACTAGTAAATCTAGGAAACCTAGTGTTCCTGTGCTATCTGTTAGGATAGGTGATCATTGCTATTATGGTTTATGTGATAATTTTGCTAGTTCTAGTGCTATTCCTTATGAGCTTTATAAAGAAATCATGCATGAAATTGGTTCTTGTGAATTTGAAGACATTGATGTGATCATTCAACTTGCTAATAGGGAAACTATTTCTCCAATTGGTATTGTTAGAGATGTGGAGGTCTTATGTGGTAAAACTAAATATCCTGCTGATTTTCTAGTACTAGGCACTTCTGCTAGTGATACTTGTCCTATCATGTTTGGTAGACCTTTGTTAAATAATTGTGGTGCTGTTATAGATTGTAAAAAGGAGAAAATCCTTACGAAGTTTGATGGAGAATCTTATGAATTTAATTTCTCCAAATTTGCTAAAGCACCCTATGAAGCTGAATTACCTAATGAAAATTATAGAGTTGAACAGTTGGCTGCTATTGCTCTTGCTCCTAACAATCCTTTGCAGAAATACATGGAAGACCACGAAAGTGATGTCTTTATGGAAGAAAGGAATGAAATTGATGAGATTTTCCTACATCAGCCAGCAATGCTGAAACATAATTTACCTGTGGAAGACTTGGGTACAACATTACCACCCAAGGAAGATCCTGTTTTTTATTTAAAGCCTTTGCCTTATAATCTTAAATATGCTCATATTGATGATAAGAAATTATATCCTGTTATTATTAGTTCTCAACTTTCTGATAAATAAGAGGAGAGATTATTGGGGATATTGAAGAAACATAGAGGTGTTGTTGGTTATACTCTTGATGATCTGAAGGGGATTTCTCCTGCTATATGTCAGCATGATATTAATATTGAACCTGATGCAAAGCCAGTTGTTGAACATCAACGCCGTTTAAATCCTAAGATGAAGGATGTGGTAAGAAATGAGGTATTGAAACTCCTTGATGCTGGCATTATTTATCCTATTGCTGATAGTAGATGGGTTAGTCCTGTGCATTGTGTCCCTAAGAAAGGAGGGATGACTGTTGTGCCTAATGAAAATAATGAACTTATTCCTCAAAGAGTAGTACTTGGGTATAGGATGTGTATCGATTTTAGAAAGGTTAACAAAGTCACTAAGAAATATAATTATCCTTTACCTTTTATTGATAAAATGTTAGAAAGATTGTCTAAGAAAACTCATTTCTACTTTCTTGATGGTTATTCTGGGTTTTCTCAAATTGCTGTTAAAAAGATTGATCAAGAGAAAACAACCTTCACTTGTCCTTATGGAACCTCTGCTTATAGACGTATGCCTTTGGTTTATGTAATGCTCCTGCTACTTTTCAAAGATGCACTTCTGCTATCTTTCATGGTTTTTGTGAAGAAATTGTGGAAGTTTTCATGGATGATTTCTCCATCTATGGAACTTCTTTTGATAATTGTTTGCAGAATCTTGATAAAATTTTGCAGAGATGTGAAGAGACTAATCTTGTTCTTAACTGGGAGATATGCCATTTTATGGTTAATGAAGGAATTGTTCTTGGACATAAAATATCTGAAAGAGGCATTGAAGTTGATAGAGCTAAAGTTGAAGCCATTGAGAAAATGCCATGTCCCAGGGATGTCAAAGGTATTCGTAGTATTCTTGGTCATGCTGGTTTCTATAGAAGGTTTATTAAAGATTTCTCTAAAATATAAAAGCCTCTTACTAATCTTCTTCAAAAGGATGTACCTTTTGTTTTTTATGAAGATTGTAGAGAAGCTTTTGAAATTTTAAAGAAGGCTTTAATATCTGCTCCTATTGTTCAACCACCTGATTGGAATTTACCGTTTGAAATTATTTGTGATGCTAGTGATTATGTTGTAGGTGGTGTTCTTGGACAACAGATAGATAAGAAGTTAAATGTTATTCATTATGCTAGTAAAACTCTTGATGTTGCTCAGAAGAATTATGCTACCACTGAAAAAGAATTCCTAGCTGTAGTTTTTGCTTGTGATAAATTTAGGCAGTATATTGTTGATTCTAAAGTTACTATTCATACTGATCACGCTTCTATTAAGTACCTAATGGAAAAGAAAGATGCTAAGCCTAGGCTTATTAGATGGGTGCTTCCTTTACAAGAATTTGATTTACATATTGTGGATAGGAAGGGTGCTGAAAATCTTGTTGCTGATAATTTGTCTAGATTAGAAAATATCCCTGATGACCCTCTTCCTGTTAATGATAGTTTTCCTAATGAACAGTTAGCTGCAATAAAAGTGAGCTCTCAAGAGAGTCAATGGTATGCTGATTATGCTAACTTTATTGTTTCGAAGTATTTGCCTCCTACCTTTACAGCTCAGCAAAGAAGAAAATTCTTCTATGATTTGAGGTATTATTTTTCGGATGACCCACACTTATGTAAAGAAGGTGTTGATGGCAGTATGCGAAGATGTGTTCCTGAAAATGAACAACGGGAGATATTGAGAAAATGTCATAGTAGTGCTTATGGAGGACATCACGCTGGAGATAGAACCGCACATAAGGTTCTACAATCAGGTTTTTATTGGCCTACTCTCTTTAAAGATGCTAGAAAATTTATCTTATCTTGTGATCAATGTCAAAGGGTTGGAAATATTTCTAGACGTAATGAAATGCCGATGAATTATTCTCTTGTTATTGAACCGTTTGATTGTTGGGTTTTTGACTTTATGGGTCCGTTCCCTCCTTCACAAGGCTATACTCATATTCTTGTTGTTGTTGATTATGTTACTAAATGGGTAGAAGCTATACCTACTAAAAGTGATGATGGTGAAACCTCATTAAAAATGCTTGAAGACATTATTTTCCCTAGGTTTGGTGTACATAGATATCTTATGACTGATGGGGGTTCTCATTTTATTCATGGTGGTTTTAGAAAAAACCCTTGCTAAATATGATGTTAATCATAGAATTTCCTCACCCTATCATACTCAAACTAGTGAGCAAGTAGAGTTGTCAAATAGAGAAATCAAATCCATCTTGCAAAAGACTGTTAACAAATCTAGAAAAAAATGGGCTAAGAAATTAAATGATGCTATGTGGGCTTATAGAACTGCTTACAAAAATCCCATGGGCATGTCTCTTTATAAAATGGTTTATGGAAAAGCTTGTCACTTGCCTTTAGAATTGGAACACAAAGCTTATTGGGCAGTGAAAGACCTAAATAGAGATTTTAAACTAGCTGGGGAGAAAAGGTTGCTTGACTTAATTTCTTTAGATGAATGGAGGAGTGAAGCATATGCAAATTCTAAGCTCTTTAAAGAGAAAGTTAAAAGATGGCATGATAAGAGAATTATTAAATGATAATTTCATGTTGGTGAAAAAGTGTTATTGTATAGGTCTCGTCTCAGATACACATCCTATGCATCCTTGAAAGCATTTGGATTTGAAGGATCAGCATCAAAATTTTCCTGCATTATCTTCTGCACACGCATTGCATTTTGCTGCATCACTTCCATATTTTCCTTCTCAAGTGACATTTGTACAGGCTTATCCGGAGCAACTGAAGATGAGTAAACATAAGTACAAAATGGTGCACTGAGTTCCAGCTTGTATTGACAAATGTGACTGAATATATGACAAATGATATGAAATATTCAGTTTAGTATAGGGGTTCATGATGTTGAGGTAAAGGCATGCGCAATATTCAGTTATAGTTTCAAGGATGTAGCTAACATACTAGGTTTATTTTCATAAGAAGGCCTATAATAATAATCTTGGTTTATGCATTGTAGATGGCCTAACATACTGGGTTTACTTTGATTCATTTATAGTTTAATAACATTATGATAAACTAAATATGGTGCACATCAGATCTATGAAACCGTGGCTGAGGTGACGCCGTCGGATGTGAATGTTTTGCACACGATGCCGCCTAGGTGATCATTATAACAAGGAAATGCCAATAGATCTGATTAACCTCGATATGAAGTCATTCATATAAGTGATCTTAAAACTACAATGCATTTCATGTACGAGGTAGGATGCATCAAATTGATATCATGCGCACCGTGTCCTTAGATCTATGCCAAAAACATGAACCGTTATGCGTGATCGAGTGATTACCTTCGCGTTTTCTATTAGGATTCTACGGTGTATGTTGGGCAATTGGTTTGGCCGCTCGACGGTTGTTTTTCATGGCGTTCACCAGCGAGAGAGGCGACTGAGATGCGAAGAATGGCCATAGAAGAGGGTGGATCTGACAGGGCGGAGTGTTTTTTCAGTGATAGTTAAGATGGAACATGGTTGGAGGGTGTGGCAATAACTATATATGGGAGTGCGAAAATTTTGATTCATTTTTGGGGAGAGGGGGGAAAAGGAGGGAATGAAAAGTGGGACAAACTTTGGAGGGAAAAATTTCTCCCGTGGAAAATTTGAGAGGACAAATTTAATGCGTCAATTAAATGTGTACATTTTTAAATATGAAAGCATAACAATTGTGTACCGTAGATTAGGCTGCACGCACGGCTCAGATTGAGCTGTAATTTTGTGTGTGTGATGGAATAGCTAGATGGTTGCCCCATGCAAGTTTGTAATTTTTGTGGTCATCCTAGGTGGGTGAACATTTTTTAGCCGAAAAGGCCCGAAAATGGCCACGACACATGTTTTTGTACCAAATTTGGATTGAGAAATGGTTATTTGGGGACCCAAATGTGCAATGATCTAACTTTGATGCAGGAACAGAGAAACACACATTGGTTGGGGCGTTTGCACATGTAAAATGCCGAGATGGCCTTGGAAATGGCATTTCGTGGGGTTAAATTCGACGAAACCACCATGTAGGAAGGTCAAACCGTTGTCAACCCATGGTGTTGCCATAAGAATGTGAAAATAACAAGTTTGTGTAGATTTTGTGTGTTCTGTAAGGAGTTTTGGTGCAATGAGGTCATGGTGTGAGTCAAACATGCTTGAAGTGGGCATTCCTCTCCTCGAAAACCCCGAAAACCCTAGGAAGTTTATGTCCTTGTGGCACACACGGCTCAGATTGAGCTGTAACTTTTTTTTGTGTGATGGAATAGCTAGATGGTTGCACCATGCAAGTTTTTAAATTTTTGTGGTCATCCTAGGTGGGTGAACATTTTTTTAGCCGAAAAGGCCCGAAAATGGCCACGAGACATGTTTTTGTACCAAATTTGGATTAAGCAATGGTTCTTTGGGGACCCAAACATGCAATGATCTCACTTTGATGCAGGAAACAAGAAACACACATTGCTTGGGGCGTTTGCACATGTAAAAATGTCGAGATGGCCTTGGAAATGGCGTTTCGGGGGGTTAAATTCGACGAAACCACCATGTAGGAAGGCTAAACTGTTGTCAACCCATGGTGTTGCCATAAGCATATGGAAACAACAAGTTTGTGTTTATATTGTGTGTTCTATAAGAAGTTTTGGTGCAATGAGGTCATGGTGTGAGTGAAACATGCTTACGGTGGGCGTTCCCCTCCTCGAAAACCCTAAGTAGTCCATCTGCTTGTGGCACAAACGACTCGGATTGAGTTGTAAATTTTTTATGTGATGGAATAGCTATATGGTTTACCCATTCAAGTTTGTAGATTTTTGTGGCCATCCTAAGTGGATGAACATTCTTTTTAGCCGAAAAGGCCCGAAAATGGCCACGACACATGTTTTTGTACCAAATTTGGATTGAGCAATGGTTCTTTCGGGACCCAAACGTGCAATGATCTCACTTTGATGCAAGAACCAAGGAACACACATTTCTCGGGGAGTTTGCACATGTAAAATGCCGAGATGGCCTTGGAAATGGCATTTCGGGGGGTTAAATTCGACAAAACCACCATGTAGGAAGCCCAAACTGTTGTAAACCCGTGGTGTTGCCATAAGAATGTGGAAACCACAAGTGTGTAAATTTTGTGTGTTCTTCAAGGATATTTGGTGCAATGAGGTCATGGTGTGAGTCAAACATGCTTGAAGTGGGCATTCCCCTCCCCGAAAACCCCGAAAACCATAGGTAGTCTATGTGCTTGTGGCACACACGGCTCAGATTGAGGTGTAAATTTTTTTTGTTTGATGGAATAGCTATATGGTTTCCCCATGAAACTTTGTAGATTTTTGTGGTCATCCTAGGTGTGTGAACATTTTTTAGCCAAAAAGGCCCGAAAATGGCCACAACACATGTTTTTGTTCCAAATTTGGATTGAGCAATGGTTCTTTGGGGGCCCAAACATGCAATGATCTCAATTTGATGCAGGAACCAAGAAACACACATTTCTTGGGGCGTTTGCACATGTAAAATGCTGAGATGGCCTTGGAAATGGCATTTTGGGTGTGTGTGTGGGGGGGGGGGGGTAAATTCGACGAAATCACGATGTAGGAAAGCCAAACTGTTGTCAACCCATGGTGTTGCCGTAAGACGGTGGAAACCACAATTTTTTGTACATTTTGTGTGTCCTATAAGGAGTTATAGTGCAATGAGTTCATGGTGTGAGTCAAACATGCTTGAAGTGGGTATTCCGTCCCAGAAACCCTGAAAACCCTAGGTAGTCTATGTGCTTGTGGCACACACGTCTCAGATTGGGCTGTAAATTTTTGTGTGTGATGGAATAGATAGATGGTTTCCCCATGCAAGTTTGTAGATTTTTGTGGTCATCCTAGGTGGGTGAAGATTTTTTAGCCGAAAAGGCCCAAAAATGGCCATGACACATATTTTTGTATCAAATTTGGATTGAGCAATGGTTCTTTGGGGACCCAAACGTGCAATAATCTCACTTTGATGCAGGAAACAAGAAACACACATTGCTTGGGGAGTTTGCACATGTAAAATGCCGAGATGGTCTTGGAAATGACATTTCGGGGGGAGGGGGGTAAATTCGACGAAACCACCATGTATGAAGGGCAAACTGTTGTCAACCTATGGTGTTGCCATAAGCATGAGGAAACCACAAGTTTGTGTACATTTTGTGTGTTCTGTACGGAGTTTTGGTGCAATGAGGTCATGGTGTGAGTCAAACATGCTTGAAGTGGGCATTCCCCGCCTCGAATACCCCGAAAACCCTATGTAGTCTATGTTCTTGTGGAACACACGGCTCAGATTGAGCTGTAACTTTTTTTGCATGATGGAATAGCTATATGGTTTCCCCATGCAAGTTTGTAGATTTTTGAGGTCATCCTAGGTGGGTGAACATTTTTTTAGCCGAAAAGGACCAAAAATGGCCACGAGACGCGTTTTTGTACCAAATTTGGATTGAGCAACGGTTCTTTGGGGAACCAAACGTGAAATGGTCTCACTTTGATGCAGGAAACAAGAAACACACATTGCTTGGGGAGTTTGCACGTGTAAAATGCCGAGATGGCCTTGGAAATGGCATTTCGGGGGTTAAATTCGACGAAACCACCATGTAGGAAGGCCAAACTGTTGTCAACCCATGGTGTTGCCATAAGCATGTGGAAATCACAAGTTTGTGTACATTTTGTGTGTTCTATAAGGAGTTTTGGTGCAATGAGCTCATGGTGTGAGTCAAACATGCTTGAAGTGGGCATTCCCCTCCCCGAAAACCTTAGGTAGTCTATGTGCTTGTGGCACACACGGCTCAGATTGAGTTGTAGCTTGTTTTGTGTGATGGAATAGCTAGATTCTTGCCCCATGCAAGTTTGTTGATTTTTGTGGTCATCCTAGGTGGGTGAACATTGTTTTAGCCGAAAAGGCCCGAAAATGGCCACGACACATGTTTTTGTACCAAATTTTGATTGATCAATTATTCTTTGGGGACCCACACGTGCAATGATCTCACTTTGATGTAAGAAACAAGAAACACACATTTATTGGGGAGTTTGCACATGTAAAATGCCGAGATGGCATTGGGGCATTTCTGACATCTAACACAAAGACATGTATTACAAACCATATTCTGAAAGCTAACACACATTGTTCTGACAGACATTACAAATTGTACTAACAGATATACATATGACAAAATAAAACTATGAACAAAACAACACAAGTACATATAAAGAGCAGCACAACATCGAGCTCGTTGTGCCTATCACCATTCATTCCACGAGCCATCATCCTTCTTCACCGAGGGACTGGAATTCCACCTAGTCGGCCATTTTGCTCTGTACTTGTTCTTGCGTACGGCTTGATCCCACCCGTCATTTCCCTTCGTGATGCTCGATGAAGATGCCTTGCTCCCACTCGGCGCAGACTCCTTTGTCCTGGTCGACGCACATGATGTTCCTGTCTTGCAACTCGGGCAGTACATTGATTGTTGCTGCAGGTGAAGTTGTCCCTTATTCATCATGTAGATTAAACGGTACAACTCGTACGCAAGGAACGCGTCTTTATCTGCATACTCACGGTTGATCTCGTCAAGTGGATTCTTCTCCCAACGGCGATGTGCATCATCTGGAAACTTGGTCTTTTTTTTTGACAGTATGGAAACTTGGTCTTCATGGTCCCGTATGACTCGTATATTAGTTAGGCTACCATGGTATCCATTCCACTCCTCGCTTTGTTATTCATCTTGAACACATCATGAATATCAACATGATAATCGTCTGGAATCTCGACCTCCCATTCCCATGTTCTCTTCATAACTTTCTTTTCATTTGCTTTGTCAACACTAGCAAAGGTTATTCCTTTAAATACAAGGAAATCTAGCAGCTGTGGACACAACTTCTCACTACTGCAGCATCAAGTAAACATATCAGAAACATGTAGTTAACATTGTAATGTTAAGTAGGGCTAGCATATTCCAGATTAAAATTGAAGGACTGCAATACCTTGACCACTGGAAGACAAGGACGTGCTTACGCATCGCAAGTTTGACGACTACGACATGTTTGTCGTCGTCATCTTCATCGGTGTATTCAAGATCAAGCCCCGTGAATTTGTGGGTATCACCTTTGAGAAAACCCTCGTACATGTCAAGGGTTTCAGTGACTACATGAACGTTGTTCGTGTACACGACATTAATCTCGATTGTGCCATCGGGAACCAACTTCATGCGCTCCATTCTTATTACGAGGTCATCCATGGAGGGTTCCTTGAAAAGACGAGGAAGCAGAGATGCATGGGGCAGAGAAAATGGGGAACAGAGGAAAAGCAGGGAAGTGGTTTGATGGATTTGGTGGCAGTTTGGGCGGTGCGGTAAAAATGGCAACTGCACGCTGTGATTTAGCACACTTTTTTTTGGTAACTTTCACGCCGCGAATGACATGTGGGCTGCACGCACTACAGAAGGCATCTTCGTGTCACGTCAATCTCGCGATCCTCACCCCTCCGTGCACCTACCAATATTTACTCCGTGGAAACCCGCATTAGCAGTGGAGACCAACCACCGCCATCCTCATCCATCTCTTCCGCCGCCCTCTCTCTAGCGTCGTGTTCACCGCAGAATTCATCGTGCTTCAGTTCTGGGCGATCTGAAGAAGATGGCGAGCAGCGTTAAGGTTTGTAATTCTTCATTTGATATTCTTGTTCCAATCCGATTTTATCATCTTCTTTAGTTCGTGGCGATTTACCAAGGAACAACCCTCCTTGTTTTCGTTTCTTAGTGTCCAACTTGTTTCGACAAGAAGGGTCTGTGTGCCAAAGGAAATCGGGCGAAGAATTTCTTCTCGCTAACCTTGCAAGAAGGATTCTACGAAAGCACGGTGAGAACTCTGTTCTGATTTACCAATGATTTACCATTCTATGCCACCTAGGACTCTTCGAGAACATGTCAAATTTCCATATCTACGTAAACTATTGCTGTGTAGATGATTTCAAAAATGCTGCTTCATTTTGTTCAACTACATGCCAATGTACTGCTACATAGACGATGATCTACTACTAGATAGAACTTTTTTGTTGAATTTATGTTAGTACTAAATGTTTGACATGTTGTAATGTCCCTTCATGTAATAAAAAAAGTTCAAGGTGCGTTTGTGTTGTTCATAGCTGGTGTTCCCTTTATAGGTAGGTACTTTCTGATGCTGACAGTATCAGTTGTGGTAGACACAAGTGCTCTGTTAGGACCACTTGTTATTTTTAGTAAATGCATTCTGTTAGTCTTGACCAATAGTTCAAACTCTGTAACATATTACTGCTAGATAAATGTTTTTTCAATGGTTGCTAGATAAATGTATAAATTTGTTATGTTCCTAAAAGTATTAGCAGTACTGATTTTTTTTGTTTATCAGATCATCCCCTGCCACATCAAAGCTCGCTTCCTTCGCAAGAATGTTGTGGCTACGTTCTAGCATGCCACTTTTGATGCTAATTTGTACACCAAAGAAGGATTCACATTTGTTGTGAATGCTACGAACAACCATGGTGTAGCCAATTTTCATGGTAGATTGTAGAAAGGATTGTGTGAACTCTACGATCTCGCACGTGGCGATGAGCTTATTATCAATATGGACCCCCATGGTCCTAGCAGTCGTGTCAGCACTCCAACTTTTCCGAAGATCCATCCATGTAATGCTTGTGCTTGATGAAGTTTTTGTGTGTATATTTTACATGCTAATATTAAGTCAACTAGTGTTCTGTTCTGCTTATTACTTTATTAAACTTGCTTAGTGCTATTAGATTGGTACTAGTAGTACATTGATTGCAGTTGCAGGTGCTTCTTATTTAATGAACACTTTTGTGGTTTAGAAGTAAGAACCAGTAAACTACAATTTAGAACTAATTTGTTTGATACAATTAGTGAGATGTACTATTATGGCAACTTGTAATCTTTTCTGCTTATTACTTAATTAAAATAACTTGTTGCTATTTGATTGCTATTTATAATTAAGAACCACTGAACTACCTAATTTACTGGTAGTTTTTTCATACAATTAGTAAGATATAGTCCGAAGTACTTTGCTCTGGTAATTTTAGTAAAGAACTTTTTACCTAATTTAATTGTAATTTTCTATTTACAACCTACTTCCACTTGTCCCGCACCAAACGAGACATTGTGGACTCTCTAGATGCGATTGATGGAACCACTATGCACTGGAGGATGATGGGAAAAGTGATTGAGCAGGTTAACAATCTGGAAAACATTGTGGGAGAAAATGGAGCTAGACATTATGGTGAAGGAGGAATTATCGTACCAATGTTGTATACTCTGAACTGGACCAACAGCTCGAATAATCACAATAATGTGGTAATCACTAATAATCTCTGTCTAATTACTAGTTACTGCCTAACAATATATATATGTACATACATATATGAAATTTTACATGTCTAGTTGTTAACACCAATATATGTCGTTTCAACAGAAATTCCCACGCCGCTTCGCGCCCACTCAACTTAATCGTGCAGGTGGTGACATCCAACTTGTATACAATACAAACACTAGGGTGAATGGGTACTACACAATCTCACCTCACGATGGACGGTTGTGCGTCATAGGCTGGAAGGATTTCATGAAGAAGGGGAACAATTTGAAGATGGGAGACAAGATGTTGTTCCTGCTGTACATTGCAGATGAAGGGGGCTTCATGTTTGCTTCCCATGTTCCAGAGCTTTCATATCAGCTATGAGAAGTCACTGATCCTGGTCCGTGTTAACAATATATATCGAGAACTGTGTCGTTCTATCGTAGTTGTAAGACTATATGTCTTAGCTGCTCGAATTTGGTATGGTGAAGACTCTACTTATTCCTTTTGGCCTTCTGGTTGTAAGACTTGAAATCTGGAATTCTACCTTATAATATATGTTAATTACCTACTATGTATCAATGTTCACATTTCTATGTGCATGTTCACAAAGTTTGTTCAACAATTGTGCGTTGCCAAATTTCATTTAACTATAATTAAATATAAAATGCCAGAAACTCACATTTACTATAGAATAATCTTAACATGGGCACTTCAACTCAAATTGTAAGAAACTACAATTGACAAAACTTTACAAAGCAGTTTCATGTTTGCAAAAATTATATGTATCATTACACATGGCTATCATTCAACATCATTATCAATATCAGAAACTCTAGAATCATAATCACTCTCATTTGCGTACAAGCTCTGTTCTTCTTCATCTTCACTCTCAATTGTGTGACTCACTTCTTGATTCTCTAGTTCACAAACAATGCGAGAATCAACATGTACCACTTCATCTGGACGATCAACACCCTCATCTTCCACATCTTCTTCATCACCTACATTGTCGACATCATGATATGAATGATCAAGTGAACCTTCCTCTTCCTGATATGCATCTCCATTGACTTCAAATACATCCTCACCCCCTACTTCTTTTTCTGGAACATCGTACACATGTCTATGAGTAAACTTATGCACAACTTTCCATGGATGATCAAACTTTGTATCATCCAAGAAAATACATGTTCCAGCTTGACTAACCAAAATGAAGGGTGAATTCTTGTACCAAAATGCAGAAGTATTTATGCTTTTAAAATATCCACCATATTTAATCTTGTTACCCCTGCTTGCAAGGTCATACCGGTCACATCTAAACAAGAATACAGATCTACTGTCGTGTTTGTTTGTCCCGTACTGCAATTCAACTACTTCATGTAGAATACCGTAGAAGTCACTTTCTTCTTCATCATCAAACAATCCTTGGTCATTGCGCCAGAGTTTTGAGTCCGCGGGTTTTTATCATGTGTAACAGTACGAAACCTAGCACCCTTCACAAAGAAACCGCTATATGATATCACTCTTTCGTCTGGCCCATCCGCCAAGCACTGCAAATCTTCAGATGCATTATTCAGCTCTCTGACATGCTTCCTAAACCAACCTGCAAACTCTTTATCAAGCACCTCCTCGATGTTATTCACGTGCATACGTGGTAATTCTTGATGGCAATCACTAGAATAAAACAAAACATAATTAATACCAACCAAATACAGTAAATTATGACTCATAAGGTGAACCAAACTTACTCCATATATCTTGATGCATCTTCACAATTGTTTAGCACATACCATACCATTTTGTCAAATTCCTTGTCATGTTTCTTCAAAGTGGATTTGCCAAGACCTGTAGCACCAGCAGAAAAACTTCTAGCTCATTATTAGCAGGTTGTCTATGCTTATCTTGGTTCCTATCATTTTTGCTAAATATAATTTATGTAGCATCCTTGAAAAAATTGGAGCAAAACAACAAACACTCATCTAAGATATAGCCCTCGACAATTTATCCTTCATGCCTTTCTTTTTTAAGCACAGTTGATTTTAGGTAACCTAGTCTTCTCTCAACAGGATACATCCAACCATAATGGACAGGCCCCCTAAGAATCGCCTCTTCAGGTAGAAAAATAGCTAAGTGCACCATTATATCAAAAAATGCATGTGGGAATAACTTCTCAAGTTTGCACATAATAACGCCAATTTCAACCTTGAGTCTATTCATCACATCAACTTTAAGTGTTTTGGCACACAACTCCCTAAAAAACCTCCCCAATTCTGCAATAGCAGAATACATTTCCTTTGATGCAATTCCTTTAAGGCCAGCTGGCAAGACACACTGCAGAAGAATGTGGCAATCATGCGTCTTGAAACCGGTTACTTTACAATCATGAATATCCATACATCTTTCCCAGTTAGAGAAATAACCATCTGGGAATCTTGTTTGGGCCAAATACATGCACATTTATTTTTCTTTTTTTTCCTTCTCAAGTGTCCACGGTGCATGGGGCTTCACATCTTTATCTCCCTTATCAGTCATCCAAAACTTCTTCTTTATTTTCATTTTCTCCAAATCAAGTCTACAATTGACAGCGTCCTTATTCTTCCTCTCAGTTTCTAGTAGTGTACCAAGGATATTGTCACATATGTTCTTCTCAATGTGCATCACATCTAGATTGTGTGCTAACTTTAGTTTTGACCAATAAGGTAAATAGTGCAAGCTCGCCTTCACATTTTTTTTTTCCCTTCTCAAGGTTCACCTTCAACTGCACGCTTTCTCTTCTTATTACCTGGATGTTTCTAATGTTCAAAATCCTTAACTCTTTCAACCTTCTCCTCTAGTTCTGCCCGTGTGAACTTTCTTGGTGGACCGCTTTCCTCAAATTTTCTATTAAAAAGTCTGTTTTTCCTATACGGGTGATCTATCCGAAGGAATCGTTGATGACCAATATATCCAACTTTTCCTTTCAAGGATTCATAGCAAGGATCCACGTCACAATGAACACATGCATAAAATCCTCTAGTGCTTCTACCACACATAGTTGCATATCCAGGATAATCATGTATGGACCAAAGGAACGCAACATGCAAAGGGAAATATGTCTCCGTGCATGCATCATATGTGTCCACACCTTTCCATAGATCCATTGTATCTTTTATCAGTGGCTGCATAAATACATGGAAATCCTTCCCTGGTGAATACTTTTCGGGTATCAGCAGTGACATCATGAAATTCGATTGATCCATGCACATCCAGAGTGGGAAGTTGTACGAAATTACGAAAAGAGGCCACATACTGTATGCATTACTCATATTTCCAAATGGATTGAATCCATGAGTGGCAAAATATAATTTTGTGTTATTTGGATCAATATTAAACCATTTAAACTCCCTGTCGAAATGCTTCCATGCCTCACCATCGTCTGGGTGCCTCAAATTTCTTTCCTCAACAACCCTCTTCTCTTTGTGATCTCTGAAACTTCCTTTGATACAAATAATCTTTGTAACCATGTAATTATAGGAAAATACCTAAGCACCTTGTGAGGAATCTTCTTTTTTCATGTGGGTCTTTCCATCTTGATACGCCACACAGATAATGCGTATTTTTTTCATGATCTCCCCAGTAAAATGCACAATCGTACTTGCATACATGATTTGTCTGATATCCAAGCCCAACCTATGAAAGTACACTCTTTGCATCAGCATAAGATTTGGGAAATTTCACTTTAGGCGAATCTGCACATAAAACCTCAAGTAATAATCATAACCTCTATTTGTCATCCGAGCGTATGATTTCACATGAAGGGTTTTAATAATAAAGGCCAGCCTTGTGAAAGTGGTGCATCCCTTGTGATGCTCTAGTTTGGCTTCTTCAAGTAGACTTGCATACAAATTTGGCTTACTAGACCCTTGATGTCCACACTTCTTCAGATAATCGATCACATCTCATGCATCATCAACATAATTAATATCATTGCCATTGTCATCCTCAAAATCTTCATCGCTCTCCCTTTGGTACGCACCATGATCGCGATTAGGGCTCTCATCGTCACTAAAAGCTTCCCCGTGAAAATCCACCTCGTATAGGTCATGCAAATACCTCTGCAATTTAAGTGATGCTCAACATTTTGTAGATTATGTCGTACAAGATTAAGGCGGTGACTGCATGGGCACAAAATTGTTTCAGAATTCTCCAAATTATCTCGTACAAAATCCATAAATCCACTAACACCACTCATGTACTCTCCTGAAAACAAACTCCTTCTTTTTATCCAATCTCGATCCATTTCCTACAAATCAGTAAATAGAATCACAAAGTTCAACACAACAAATCTTAACATCATCACAACTTGAGTAAACATCATTGGGTTATGCATTGCGCAAGCATAAGGATGTGCGTAGATCGGTCTTAGTTACTTAAACAAACACCAGTTTAAATTTAACATAGATCTAATCCTAACAAAATCGCACCGGAACCCACCTCTGTTGCGCCTCGACACGTCTTCCCGTGTGCCGCCTGACAGAGGCTCGCCGGATTCTCGCCTCGGCGGTGACTGTGATCTGCTACGACAGTCACCGTGATCGGCTTCCAACTCCCACTGTCCTAGCAGCGCGACGTTAACTGGACCTAAAATAGAGGAGTTATTAAGGACTTGTGAAATCAGACATAATCATGACACCCCAATGATCCCATTGTAACAATGTGGGTACCCTAGTTATAAATACTAAAGGTGTTAATCAACAAGGGAAAAAGATAGTCCAGTACCACCATAGTGGTAACAGTCCCCATCCCTCCTAGCACGTGTGTTCAAATCTTACTATACAACCAGTTTTTTCATACTTACGAAATTAATAGTTGTTCTGTACTATAATTTTTCTGACAAGTGGGCCCACAAGATAACATGATATCAAAATTATCGTAAATATTTTCCTCCTATAAATAATTGGTTTCGAATGATATTCAATGACAATTTAAATTATCCATAGTTTTGATTCATCAACAAACAAATAGCCCTTTCAGATTGGTTAATCAGTGACAGTTTCTCCTTGGCAAAAAATTGAACTGTCAATGATTGATGTGCATGCTTGACGCTAGAACCAAACTGTCACAGATTAACACATATCGATGACGATATGACACTTTGTCATGAGCCATTTTGTCACCGAATTTCATTTCTCTTGTAGTGGAAAGAAACCAAGGTTTAATCGGACTAGTAGGAGAAAGAAATCACTTCTGAAGGTTGTTGACAGGTGATGTTGGCAGAGCGCACTACCAGGCTCAGCAGCAACGTGGAATCTGCACACAACACAACCAAGATACTTTCCCCCAACAAAACAGTGAGGTTGTCAATCTCATCGGTCTTGCTGAAAACAAAGGATTAGACGTATAGTGTGGAAAACGATGTTTTTTTGAAGTGAATGAAATGAGAATAATGATTGCGGTAAAAAGAACTATGCTTGCAGTAGGTTGTATTATCAGTGAAAAATAATGGACCGGGGGTCAACAGTTCACTAATGGTGTCTCTCCATAAAAGATAAATAACATGCTGGGTAAACAAATTACAGCTGGGCAATTGACAGAAATAAAGGCTGCACCGTAGTGCATATGCAAGACATGATGATTACTATGAGATTTATTTGGCCATCACAACATGTTACATAGACCGTAATCCAATTGCATTTATGACTAATAATCCACCCTCAGGACGTCATCCGAGCAAACTTTGGGTATTAAGTTGCAAGCTACAAATTATTGCATTAAGTAAAGTGCGCAATGTAAAGAATATAATTATCCTTAGACAAAACATTGTTTCTTTCTCCCTAGTGGAAACAATACATCCCCAATCTTAGAAGTTACTGTCACTCTCCTAGATAACTGGAGACATGAACCCACTATTGAGCATAAATACTCCCTCTTGGAATTACAAGCATCAACTTGACCAAAGTATCTACTAGTAATGGAAAGCATGTAAGATCACAAATAACATAAACAAGATAGATCTATAATCAACTTGATATAGCATTCAATATTCATCGGATCCCAACAAACACAACATGTAGCATTAAAAATAGATGATCTTGATAATGTTAGGCAACTCACAAGATCTAAACATGATGGCATAAAGAGGAGAAGACATGCATCTAGCTACTTCTATGGACCTGTAGTCCAAGGATGAACTACTCACGCATCACTCCGGAGGCAGACATGGTGATGTAGAGCCCTCCAGTGATGATTTCCCCTCCCGGAAGAGTGTCGGGAAAAGCTTCAAAACCCTCCCGGACTAGGGTTAACGATGGCGGCGGCTATGGAACTTTTTGTGGATGGAGGCTCGAGTCTTTAGGGTTTTCTCGAGGAAGACTTTATATAGGCGAAAGGGCGATGTCAGTGGGTGGCCAGGGGGGCCACACCACGTGGTGGTGCGGCCAAGGGGGGAGGAGGCACCGACTTATGGTGTGACCACCCTGTGGCCCCCTTGGGACTCCTCCAGACTCTGTGTACGTGACAGAAAAATAGGACCCTTGGATTTTGTTTCGTCCAATTCGGAGAATATTTCTAAAACAAATTTTCTGAAACCAAAAACAACAGAAAAAAGAAACTAGTGTTGTGGCATCTTGTCAATAGGTTAGTCTCGGGAAATCCATAAAAAATGCTATAAAGTGTATAGAAAACATGTAGCAATTGGCATAAAAACCACATGGAACATCAGAAATTATAGATACGTTGGAGACGTATCAAGCATCCCCAAGCTTAGTTCTACTTGTCCTCGAGTAGGTAAAACAATAAAAACAGAATAATTTCATAGATGACATGCTACCAACACAATCGTGATCATCATATTTGTAAAAGCATTGCAAGTTGAGATCAAAGTACTCTAAACATAGACGTGATAGATATAATTTCAACAATGTAACTTAGCAACCATGTTGCAACACAAATAGTAACACAAACAAAAGATCATGAACAATGATTCACGGTAAGGTGTATGTTTGTTTCGAGCATAAAGAAAACATAGAAAAGTGGTATTCCGCTTGTCCTTAAAAGGATAGAAAAACATAAATGCCAGGACACCTTCAAAGTTCAAGTGGTGACTAGAAACAAGTAATTTGAGAACAAGTAATAACATATCATGAATCAAACAATAATATATTTTGGGACTAATGCACATTATACTCAGAATGACAACTATGCTCTCTTAAGTGCTGCATAAAGTTAGAAGATGAAGACTCGGCATAAACGTAAAAGAAAGGCCCTTCGCAGAGGGAAGCAGGGATTAAATCATGTGCGAGAGATTTTTATTTGATTAAAACAGAGGTATTGAAAACACTTTTGAGAGAGGTATATGTCTATGTCAAAGAAATGGCGAACAGACAATACATTGCATCAAAAGTTAACTAGACTTTACAAGAGCGACTCTCATTGAAGGACGTCCTTTCTACTGGGGTCAGTAGATCATCCCTCTTATATTTTGTTTGCACACTTATGAACTTCTCTTAACTAATAAATTAGGGGCAAAAAGAGTGAATAGAATTTATAGTAACCAAGTTTGGGGCTGGGCACCCCATTGCCAGTTGTTCTAGCAATTGGATAAGAGGATGTGCCACTAGTCCAGGTGTGTAAATTGTAATCAACAAGTGAGATAAACATAATCTACCTACGTCGTCATGAGCTAAAACAGAGCACAAAACAGGTATAATTTTGAATGTTTTAAAGGTAGCACATGAGAAAATTTACTTTGGAGTGGCGGTTAAATACCACATATAGGTAGGTATGGTGGACTCATTTTTCAAACTTTTGGTTTTGGGGAGTTGGATGCACAAAGTATATCTCATACTCAGTACAGGTGGATGCTAGCAAAAGACCGGGAGCGACAAACTAAGAGAGCAATAATGGCCATAATCATGCATAGCAACAAAATCTTATTAATCAAAGGATAAATGATATTACAAGTCAAAAACTAAATGATCATAGAGGCTAAAGGTGACTGGTTTGTAGTCATAACATGGTGTAAGCATCCTCCAAGTCAACCAAATAAAGCATTCGAAGGAGAATACCAAAATATTATGCTCCGATATGGCAAAAACAACTCATGATTTCTTTGAGTGGCACATTAAGCACTCTCGGATATTTGAGACAAGTCATGCTACATCAATAACTACTAAGCCTTAAAAATAATATCTAGCATGACATGGTAAAGTCTAAGCCACAATCTAAACAATCTTCTATTTGCACCATTATAATAATAAAATATTTTATTGCTTTCCAACGCCAGCACTTTATTTCAACAAAAACTCTCCACATAGTTTATCAATGAAACAAGAGAGTACTACTAATCTACAAGAACTAACAACTCTTAATAAGATATGCATGAAAAACAGGAGCTAAAACGAGTTACAGTAGCTAGAAAATAAATTAAGAATACGAGTATTCATATGAAAAAGTGGAGCGTGTCTCTCTCCCATAAGAATGCTAGGATCCAACCAACTTTATTACAACAAAGAAAAGAAAATGAAAGCAAACAGACGCTCCAAGTAAAGTACATATGATGTGACCGAATAAAAATATAGTTTCACTAGAAGTAACCTGATAAGTTGCTGATGAAGAAGGGGATACCTTGGGCATCCCCAAGCTTAGACGCTTTAGTGTTTTTGGAATTCACTGGGATGATCCAAAAGGGAATCCCCAATCTTAGGCTTTTCACTCTTCTTGATCACATTATATCATCCTCTTCTCTTGACCCTTGAGAACTTCTTTCACACCAAACTCGAAGTAATTATCATTACAGGGTTAGTCTACAATCAACAATTCACATGTTCTGCATGTACACAAGCATAACCCATACTTTCTAAACACTACAACCACCAATGTTTTGTGGAGAAAATAAATCCACTCAACATAGTAAAAAAGAGAATGAAAAGTAAAAAAGGCAGAATCAGTCAAAACCAGATCAATTTGTAAAGATGATTTTTTTCTAGGCACTTACGTTGCTCAAATCAGAAAACTCAAAACTAGAAAAATTTGCGTAAATATCTGAGGATGATGCACAATTTTTTTCAAAACGTTTATTTTTTTTTTGTAAATTTACACGAATTAAATAGTGGACAGAAAAAATCTGTTTCCGCGGAGAAATCAATTCTAGCATCAACTTTTCACTAGAGACTTCACTTGGCGCAACAATTCGAAAAAGTAAAGATATAAAGGATTTTCTTTAGAAGTAAGCAACACCTTGACTCAAAGAAAACAAAATAAAATTGTAGAATTAAAACTCGGGTTATCTCCCAAGAGTGCTTTTCTTTAACGCCTTTCAGCTAGGCAAAGAAAAAAAGAATCAAGTGTTTTCAAATGAATAAGTGATGGTGCAGGGCTTGCACTCGTTGGGAGACCCCAAGTGTAAGGTGTGAAGAATGCAGAAGAAAGTTTTCCCTCAGAAAGAAACCAATGTTGAATTGACCCGTAGGAGAAAGAAATCACTTCCGAAGGTTGATGCAACTGATATTGGCAGGGCGCACTACCGGTTTAGCAGCAACGTGGAACCTACATAACACAATCAAATCACTTTTCCCCAACAATACAGTGAGGTTGTCAATCTCACCGGTTTTGCTGAAAACGAAGAGGTTAAACGTATGGTGTGGAAAACAGTAGGAACAATATGAAAAGAGTGATTGCAGTGGTTGTATTATCAGTATAAAGGAAATGGACCGGGGTCCAAAGTTCACTAGTGGTGTCTCTCCAAAAAAGATAGATAGCATGTTGGTAAACAAATTACAGCTGGGCAATTGACATATATAAAGGATGCACGGTAGTGCATATGCATGACATGATGATTACTATGTGATTCATGCTAGCATTACAACAAGATTCAAAGACCGTTATCCAACTGCATCTATGACTAATAATCCACCCTCATAATGTCATCCGAGCAAACCTTGGGTATTAATTTGCAAGCAACAGACAATCGCATTAAGCATAGTGTGTAATGTAAACATCGTTGTTTTCTCCCTAATGGAAACATCACATCCCCCACCCGTTACGTTTTTGTCACTCGAGCGTGAGTAATAGGGAGGCATGAACCCATTATCTAGCATAAATATTCCCTCTTGGAGTTACTAGCATCTACTTGGCCAGAGCATCTACTAATAACGGAGATCATGCAAGATAATAAATAGCATACACATGAATAAAACATGATAGATTGATAATCATTGGACATAGCATTCAATATTCATCGGATCCCAGCAAACACAACATGTAGCATTACGATAAGATGATCTTTATCATGTTAGGAAGCTCACAAGATCTAAACATGAGGCATAAACAGGAGAGAATAACCATCTAGCTACTGCTATGGACCCATAGTCCAAGGATGAACTACTCACGCATCATTCCGGAGGTGGGCATGGTGGTGTAGAGCCCTCCAGTGACGCATTTCATTCCCGTCAGGGTGCCGACGAGAGCTCGAGAACCCTCCCGAACTAGGGCTGACGATGACGATGGATGCAGATGTTTTTTGGTGGAAAAGGCTCGGGTGTTTAGGGTTAACCCGAGGAGGAGAATATATAGGCGCGAGGGAAACAACGGTGGGTGGCCAAAGGGACCGCACCGCCCTATGGTGTGGGGCCCCTGTGGCCCCCCTCCGGACTCTGTGTGCGCGACTGATTTCTAAGACCCGTGGTTTTCGAATCGTCCAATTCCGAGAATATTTGCAGAACAACTTTTCTGAAATAAAAAACAACAGAAAACAGGATCTGGCTCTGTGGCATCTTGTCAATAGCTGAGTCCGAGAAAATCGATAAAAAATGCATAAAGTGTATAGGAAACATGTATCATATAGCATGAAAACAACATGGAACATCAGAAATTACGGATACGTTTATGACGTATCAAGAAGCATCCAAATTGAGACAAGAACCTCCTCAACAATGCATTGTATTTTATCTATATAAGTTTCAGATGTCCCTCTCTCAATACACTCAGCAAATGGGTTTTCAGGAACAATTCAATCGAAATTCTTTTCCAAAGCTTCATGCATTTCTAAGAGTTTAAAAGGTATCGGTATTTTGATATCTTTCTTATTTTTAGGTTTTGTTTTGTCCAATTTCTCAAGATCACCAATAATATTTACACATGAGCCTAGCATCTTAAAACGATCATATAATTTCCTATCTTATATAGCAACATCACCAAATTCTTTAAGCAAAGTTTCCAGAAAAAAATCTCTCTTTTGAATATCCTCAACATCATTTAGGTTAAGAAACATTTGCTGCATTATGGGGTTAAGGTTAACAAACCTACCCTCTAACATGTGAACTGAAGAAGCTGTAGAAGTTTCATAATTTGGAGCAAGTTCTACTATGGATCTATCCTCAAAATCTTTATGATTACTAACATGATTAAATAATTCTTCAATATTATCCTTTCCAATTATAGAACCCCTACCTATTGTTAAATATTTCAGGGTGTACTTAGGGAGTAACATAATGAACTAAAAGAAGTGTAGCAAGAATAACCACTAATTTTTTGTGCTTTTATATAAATAAGAAAACAAGACAAAATATAGTAAACTAAGCAAAAAAATAACAAAGTAAAAAAGATTGGACATGAGAGACTCCCCTTGTAGAAATCCTCTTCCTCCCCGGCAATGGCGCTAGAAAACTTGGACGTTGACGAGGGAATGGTTGTGTCTTGATGACTTTGAATTCTGCGACAATGGCGCCAGAAAACTTGCTTGATGACATGAAAACACATGCTCGTTGGGAGACTCCAAGTGTAAGGTATGAGAGCACATCAACAATATTTCAGAAACCAAGGTTTAACTTGACCAGTAGGAGAAAGAAATCACTACTGAAGGTTGTTGACACCAGATGTTGGCAGGGCACACTACCAGGCTCAGCGTCAACGTAGAATCTGCACACAACACAACCAAGATACTTTTCCCCAACGAAACAGCAAGATTGTCAATCTCACTGTTCTTGCTGAAAACAAAGGATTAGACGTATAGTGTGGAAAACGGTGTTTGTTTGTAGTGAATCAAATGAGAACAATGATTGCAGTAAAAAGAACAGTGCTTACAGTAGGTTGTATTATCGGTGAAAAACAATGGACCGGGGTCCACATTTCACTAGTAGTGTCTCTCCATAAAATATAAATAACATGATGGGTAAAAAAATTAGAGCTGAGCAATTGACAGAAATAAAGGTTGCATCGTAGAGCATATGCAAGACATGATAATTACTATGTGATTTATTTGGGCATTACAACATGATACATAGACCGTAATCCAAGTGCATATACGACTAATAATCCACCCTCAGGACGTCATCCGAGCAAAGTTTGGGTATTAAGTTGCAAGCAACAGATTATTGCATTAAGTAAAGTGCATAATTGAATCAATAGAATTATCCTTAAACAAAGCATTGTTGTTTTCTCCCTAGTGGCAACAACACATCCACAATCTTAGAAGTCATTGTCACTCTCCCACATAACTGGAGGCATGAACCCACTAACAAGCATAAATACTCCCTCTTGGAGTTACAAGCATCAACTTGGCCAAAGCATCTACTAGTAACGGAGAGCATGCAAGATCACAAATAACATAAACAAGATATATCTATAATCAACTTGACATAGCATTCAATATTTATCGGATCCCGGAAAACACAACATGTAGCATTACAAATAGATGATCTTGATCATGTTAGGCAACTCACACGATCTAAACATGATGGCATAAAAAGGAGAAGACAACCATCTAGTTACTGCTATGGACCCATAGTCCAAGGATGAACTACTCACACATCACTTCGGAGGCAGGCATGGTGATGTAGAGCCATCCGATGACGATTTCCCCTCCCGGCAGGGTGCCCGGGAGAGCTTCAGAACCCTCCCAAACTACAGTTGACGATGGCGGAGGGTACGGAACTTTTCGTGGATGGAGGCGTGTGTCTTTAGGGTTTTCCCGGGGAAGACTTTATGTAGGCGAAAGGCGATGTCGGTGGGTGTCAAGGGGGCCCACACCACGTGGTGGCGCGTCCAAGTGGGAGGGGGTGCCGCCCTATGGTGTGGACACCCTGTGGCCCCCCTTCAGGTCTCGGCTGGACTCCATGTACATGACAAACAAATAGGACCCTGGGATTTTGTTTCGTCCAATTTTGAGAATATTTCCAGAACAACTTTTCTGAAACCAAAAAAAGCAGAAAACAGGAACATCTTGTCAATAGGTTAGTCCCAGGAAATCCATAAAAATGCTATAAAGTGTATAGAAAACATTTAGCAATTGGCATAAAAACAACATGGAACATCAGAAATTATAGATACGTTGGAGATGTATCCGATGGGTCGCCTGGGGTGAAGTCTACCAGTTTAGTATCCTGAGCTGATTGGATTTTCAGTTTAAACTCAATTGTTGGCTTTTTAAGCGAGGCCATATCCTCAGGATCAACCTAGACCTTGTATAACTTTAGTTCTTCATCTGCACAAGCCGATTCTGCATAAGTTGCATCACCTTCCTCACATTGTAGAGCTATGTCTCTGTCTCCGTGAAATGTAATATTTCCATTAGGACCCGACATCTTCAGTTTAAGATAAATATAGCAGGGTCTTGCCATAAACTTGTAATAAGCTGGTCTCCTAGATAGAGCATGATATGGTCTTTTGAATTTGACAACTTCGAACGTCAGCATCTAAGTCCTGTAATTTTCCAATACTCCAAATGCAACTTCAAAATGAATTCTGCCAATAGGTTGCTCGGACTTACGAGGGACAATTCCATGAAATACAGTTGATGATGGTTGGAGCCGCTTCACCTGCAGGTTCATCCTTTGAAAGTACCATAATAGAGTATGTTTATGGTACTCCCACCATCCATCAACACTTTGTCGAATTTATATCCTCCAACTTGCCACGACCAAGGTGACGCTTCTTGGGTTATTGATATGTCTCCAACGTATCTATAATTTCTAATGCTCCATGATCATATTATGCCAATTGCTACATGTTTTCTCTCTTATTTATAGCATTTTTATACGTTTTCCGGGACTAACCTATTAACAAGATGCCAAGTGCCAGTTCCCTATTTTCTACTGTTTTTGGTTTTAGAAAAGTTGTTCTGGAAACATTCTCGGAATTGGAACCCACAAAGCCAGAAGTGCCTATTTCCCCGAATGCATTCAGAACACCGAAGGAGAGTCGAAGACGGGCACAAGGGGGCCACACCATGGGGTGGCGCGGCCTCCCCCTGGCCGCGCCAGCTATAGGTGTGGTCCCCCCAGGCCTCCACCGCCTCTGACCTTTTGCCTATTTATTCCCCCCGGATGGAAAACCCTAAACACCTGATAAAAAATCCCCGAAGAGTTCCGCAGTCGCCGTCGTCGTCAACCCTAGATCAGTGGGGTTCTGGAGCTGTCTCCCGGCACCCCGCGGGAGATGAAATCATAACTGGAGGCTTCTACATCACCATGCCTGCCTCCGGATTGATGTGTGACTAGTTCATCCCGGGACTACGGGTCCATAGCAGTAGCTAGATAGTTGTCTCCTCCTCATATGCCTCCATGTTTAGATCCCGTGACCTTCCTATCATGATCAAGATTGATCTTATGTAATTCAGTATGCTGTGTTTGCTGGGATCCGATGAATATTGAACTTATGCCAAGTTGATTACAGTCTTTATTGCATATGTTATTTGTGATCTTGCATGCTTTCTGTTGCTAGTGGTTGCTCTGGCCAAGTAGTTGCTAGTGACTCCAAGAGGGAGTATTTATGCTAGATAGTGGGTTCATGCCTCCTTTTCGCCTGTGCTCGAGTGACATAAACGTGATGAGGGAGAATGTGCTGTTGCCACTAGGGAGAAAACAGTGGTGAGAGTGCCCACGTGTACAATCATTGCTTACATTACACACATTGTTTAATGCAGATATCTGTTGCTTGCAACTTAATACCTAAGGGGGTTCGGATGATAGCCTGAGGGTGGATTATTAGTCATAGAGGCAGATGGATTTTGGTCTATGTATTTTGTTGTAATGCCCGCACTAAATATCATAGTAGTCATCATGTTATAATGTGCACTACGGTGCAACCTCTATTTGTCGATTGCCCAGCTGTAATTTGTTCACCCAACATGTTATCTTTATGGAGAGACACCACTAGTGAACCTATGAACCCCGGTCCATTTTCCACACTGCTAAACAAACCACAACAATTTCCTGCTTTCTTTACTTTCTGCAAGCATACATTGTTTTCCACACTATACGTCCAATCTTTGTTTTCAGCAAGATCGGTGAGATTGAGAACCTCACTGTACCGTTGGGGCAAAGTATTTTGGTTGTGTTGTGTGCAGGTTCCACGTTGTTGCTGACACTGGTGAAGTGCCAGCACCACCATCAGTGCCATCAAACTTCCGAAGGTCCTCTTTCTCCCACTGGATTGATAAACTTGGTTCTTAACTAAGGGGAAAACTCCTACCGATGTGCTCATCACACCCTCCTCTTGGGGTCTCCGAACGAGTGCACGATCTGCACCATCAAGGACTTTTTCTGGCGCCATTGCCGGGGAGAAGGAAGTCTTCTGTAAAGGGGAGTATCTCACTCTAAACCTCTTTATTTTGTTTATTTTCTTGTTTTTATTTTTGTATTGTTTTTCTTCTCTATATTAAAAACACAAAAAAATATAGTTTACTTTATAGCTGTTGTTTATTTGCTTGCTGTTATTTTTTGCTTTTGCTGCTCTTAGTTTAATCGCTAATCATGATTCTACCCAATTTTACCATGAAAGACGTACCAATAGGTAGCGGTGATATAATTGGGAAAGATAATATTGGAGAATTCTTTAATTATGTTAGTAAGCACGAAGAATTTGAGGATAGATCCTTAGCTGAACTTGCTCCATATTATGAAACCGCTACATCATCTCTAGTTCGTATGCTCGAAGCTAGGTTTGTTAACCTTAATCCCATAGTACAACAAATGTTCCTCAACCTTGATAACATTAAGGATAGAAAAAAAGAGAGTTTATCCTAGAAACTTCGTTTAAAGTATTTGGTGATGTTGCCATTGAGGCTAGAAAAGTTTTTAATCGATTTGAGATGTCAGGCTCATGTGCAGATGTTAATAGCACACCGGGTAAAGCCAACAATAAGGAAATTAAAATACCAATACCCTTTAGATTGGTAGGAATGCATGAAACTCTAGAATAGAATTTTGAGTGGATAGTTCCTGCAAACCCATTTGATGAAAGTAGTGTGCCTAAAAGTGCGTATAAAGGGGCACGAAAACTTATATAGATGAAATACCATTCATTGTTGAGGAGATTTCTAAGCTTAATTTTGATGCTTCTTCAATTGAAAATACTTGAGTTGCTATTTATTCCTAGCTGAAAGGCGTTAAAGAAAAGTGCTACCGGGAGACAACCCGTTTTATTTCTCTGTTTTCATTTAGTTTTCCTTTGTTTTCTTTTGGGTGCTCTGCACCTGGGTGTTGTCTATTTCCTTAGAAACCCCGCTGTATCTTTTCTTTTGTGTTTTTGTTGAGCCAAGTAAAGCCTCTAGTGGAAAGTTGAGACTATATTTCGAATTTCTGCGCATGAAACAGATTTCTGCTGTCCACTGTTAATTACATATAAAATCATAGAAAATCAAAATGACCTGAGCTTTTTGAGCAACAGAATATTTTCTAAATAATCGATCTTTACCCGCTGTTCTGTTTTGACGGATTTCTGCCAATTTTTGCATTTGCATCTTAATCTCTTTCTTTTGGTGTTCTTTTGAGAAAAAGAATTTTAAAAGAAGTTGTGACAGTAGCTAATGTGTTTTTGAGTGCTAAGCTTGTGTTGAAACTGAACCTTGTGAATTTATTATTTCGATTGCACTAATGTTGCTAATGAAGATTGTGAGAATTTTGGTGTGAAGGAAGTTTTCAAGGGTCAAGAGAAGAGGATGATATGATGTGATCAAGAAGAGTGAAGAGCTTAAGCTTGGGTATGCCCCGGTGGTACATCTCATCAAATTTCAAAGAAGACTCAAGCGTCTAAGATTGGGGATGCCCAAGGCATCCCCTTCTTCATCAACAAATTATCAGGTCACTTTTAGTGAAACTATATTTTTATTCGGTCACACCTGATGTGCTTTACTTGGAGCGTCTTTTATTTTTATATTTCAGTTTGTTTTTATTTTTGCAATAATCTTGATTGTACCCAGCATTCTTTTATTGGAGAGTGACACGCTCCGCTTTTTCATGAGAATACGCTGTATTCTTAGTCTCTGTCTGGGTGTTGCATTTATTTAGCTTCCGTTTTGCATGCATCTCTTATTAGAGATGTTAGTTTTAGTAGTATTATATGAGTACTCTCATGTTTGCTTGTTGTATCATAAAGAGTATTTTTGTTAAAACATATCTTCTATGGTGCTTGTTGGGAAAATAAAACTGTTGCTTGCTGTAGAATTTATAACAGTGCTAGTAGAAGCTTGTATAGACTATGGCTTGTATAGACTGTGGCTAGAACTTTTTCATGCCATTCTAAATGTTATTTTGGTTTTAATTCCTTGTAGTTATTGAGTATCATGAATAGCCTTAAATAGCTGAGATCGTTTAGTATGTCTTGAAAGATTCATGAGTTGTTCTTGTCATAGTAAAGCATCAATATATGGTATTCTCTTTCGAATGTTTTATTTGGTTGACTTGGCGCATGCTCACGTGATGTTTATGACTACAAACCAGTCACGAATAGCCTCCATGACCACTTAGTTTTTGAACTTGTGATACCGCTTATGCTTTAATTAATGATGCTTATGTCGCTATGCATGATTATGGCTCTTATGCTCTCTTGATTTGTCGCTCCCAGTCTTTTGCTAGCCTCCACCTGTACTGAGTATGGAATTCTACTCATGCATCCAAACTACTTAAACCAAAGTTTTCCCATTGTGTACACCATACCTACCTACATGTGGTATTTCACTGCCACTCCAAGTAAATTGCTCATGTGTTACCTTTAAAACCTTCAAAATTATTCCTGTTTTGTGTTCTTGTTTTTGCTCATGAGGACGTCAATAGAGAATATTTTTATCACTTGTTGATTGGATTTCACATCCTGTACTAGTGGCTTCATCCGCTTATCCAAATGATAGAAGAGCTCGCAGCGGGGTGCCCAGCCCCAAATTAATACAAACAAATTCTCTTCACTATTTTTGCCCCTGATTTATCAGTCAAAGCATAATTATGTAAACAAAAGAGAAAGAGGGATGACCTTCTACACCAGTTGCGTCCTTCACCATGGGAGCCGCTCTTGTGAATCCAGTTGGCTTGTGACGTACTGTATTGTCTGTTTACCATTCGTTGACATAAGCATACACCTCTCTTAAAAACTTTAATACCTCTGTTTAATAAAATAAAAAGCTCTATCACATGAGTGATCCCTGCTTCCCTCTGCGAAGGGCCTTTCTTTTACTTTTATGTTGAGTCTCCATCTTCTAACTTTATGGACAGCTGAGAGAGCATTTTTTCCATTCCGAGTTCTTTGTGCATTTGTCCCATAAACATCAATAATTACTTCATGATGTGATATTATTTTTTCTTAAATTATTTGTTCTAATCTTCCTCATAAACTTTGAAAGTGTCCTCGCATTTATGTTTTGTCCCACTCTTAAGGACTAGCGAAATACCACTTTGCCATGCTTTCTCTATACCTGAAACAAACGTTTATCTTTCTTTGCATTATTATCCATGATCCTTTATTTAAGATACTCTTCATGGTGCAAAGTGATTTCTATGCTTTATTATTAAAGTTCTATTTATCATGTTTGTGTTTGAAGTTCTATGATCTCAGCATACATATGCTTTAACATTATAATGATCAAGTTTATGATAGTAGCATGTCACCTCAGAAATTATTATTTTACTGTTTACCTACTCGAGGACGAGTAGGAACTAAGCTTGGGGATGCTTGATACGTCTTCAACGTATCTATAATTTCTGATGCTCCATGATCATATTATGCCAATTGCTTCATGTTTCCTCTCTTATTTATAGCATTTTTATACGTTTTTCGGGACAACCTATTAACAAGATGCCAAGTGTTAGTTCCCTGTTTTCTTCTGTTTTTGGTTTCAGAATAGTTGTTCTCGAAACATTCTCGGAATTGGACCCCACAAAGCCCGAAGTGCCTATTTTCCCTGGAAGCATCCAGAACACCGAAGGAGAGTCGAAGACGGGCACCAGCGGGCCACACAATGGGGTGGCGCAACTTCCCCCATTGCCACGCCAGCTATAGGTGTGGGTCCCCCAGGCCTCCACCGCCTCTGCCCTTTCGCCTATTTATTCCCCCCGATGGAAAACCCTAAACACCTGATAAAAATCCCCAAAAAGTTCTGTAGCCGCCATCGTCGTCAACCCTAGACCAGGGGGTTCTGGAGCTGTCTCCCGGCACCCTGCTGGAGAGGAAATCATCACCGAAGGCTTCTACATCACCATTCCTGCATCCGAAGTGATGCGTGAGTAGTTCATACTTGGATTACTGGTCCATAGCAGTAGCTAGATGGTTGTCTCCTCCTCATATGCCTCCCTGTTTAGATCTCGTGAGCTGCCTATCATGATCAAGATTGATCTTATGTAATTCTATATGATGTGTTTGCTGGGATCCGATGAATATTGAACTTATGCCAAATTGATTATAGTCTTTATTGTTATTTGTGATCTTGCATGCTTTCCGTTGCTAGTGGTTGCTCTGGCCAATTAGTTGCTAGTGACTCCAACAGGGAGTATTTATGCTAGATAGTGGGTTCATGCCTCATTTTCGCCTATGCTCGAGTGACAGAAACGTGACGGGGGAGGATGTGCTGTTGCCATTAGGGAGAAAACAGCGGTGAGAGTGCCCGCGTGTACAATCATTGCTTACATTACACACATTGCTTAATGCAGTTATCTGTTGCTTGCAACTTTATACCTAAGGGGGTTCGGATGATAACCTGAGGGTGGATTATTAGTCATAGATGCAGATGGATTTCGGTCTATGTATTTTGTTGTAATGCCCGTACTAAATATCATAGTAGTCATCATGTTATAATGTGCACTACGTTGCAACCTCTATTTATCAATTGCCCAACTGTAATTTGTTCACCCAGCATGTTATCTTTATGGAGAGACACCACTAGTGAACCTATGAACCCCGATCCATTTTCCACATTGTTAAACAAACAACAACAATTTCCTGCTTTCTTTACTTACTGCAAGCATACACTGTTTTCCACATTATACGTGTAATCTTTGTTTTCAGCAAGACCGGTGAGATTGACAACCTCACTGTACCGTTGGGGCAAAGTATTTTGGTTGTGTTGTGTGCAGGTTCCACGTTGTTGCTGACACCGGTGAAGCGCCAGCACCACCGTCAGTGGCATCAACCTCGTGAAGGCCCTCTTTCTCCTACTGGATTGATAACCTTGGTTCTTAACTAAGGGGAAAACTCCTACCGCTGTGCTCATCACACCCTCCTATTGGGGTCTCCCAATGAGTGCATGATCTGCACCATCAGTTATCAACTCTTGGAGGATGATCTGCTCGACTCCAGGTTATAGGTTGCTCTGACCACTTTAGCCATTTGGGAACATCAGGGGCCATGACGTTTACTGCGCGTTTGTGTACCTTTCCATCCCTTCTGCACGAATCGGTACTGAACACGTGATATTTTCTAGAACTAAGTTGCTTGGGATTGGTTTCAAAACCGGAATTTCCTCCTTGCTGATTCCTGCCTTGGTTTGTTCCCTGGTTACCTTGGCCTTCGTGACACTGATTATGATTTTCGGGTCCTGAATTGCCGGTTCCTGGATGGCCTCTTCCCATACTTCCCGAGTTACCGCCTCCATTGTTTCTAGATCCATAATTATTGTTTCCACTAGGCCTAGAACCCTACATTATAAAACAGTTCTCCCAAGAGTGATTTGATATCTTTCCGTTCTTATTATCACGAGGGCACGGTCCCTTGAAAGCTTGTTGTGCCTGCGCAAAACTGTTTGGCCGGAAATTCTGGTTCCCTCTGAAGTTATTATTCTGGCGCTGGTTTCTATAACATGTATTTGTGTTGGCTACCAGGTCTGAGGTGCCTTCACCATTCTTGCGCTTGTTGTTAGTCTGGTTTTGATAATTCCCATTGCTCTCGTTCGGGTTCTGGTTACCCTTGCCTCCATTTTTCTTTCCGTTCCTAGACTTCTCATCGTGTGAGTCTGCATCCTTTGTCTTATTAGACACGACATATTTGGTCATGGCATCCATCAGTTCACTCATATCGTTGACGTATCTCTTGATGCGTCCCAGTTTATGTCTCAGGAGGTCAAATATGCAATTCCTCTCCAAAGCTATGATTGCTTGCTGGGTGGTAATACCGACTGATGAATGAATGATTTTCTCAATGCGTGGTGACTAGTGTTGGGAAGACTCTCCTTCCTTCTGAACACATTTTTCCAGGTTTGTGATTGTAGTTGGGCGCTTGCAAGTTCCTTGATTTTTTTGATAAATTGATCTTTTAGTTCTTGCCAGCTGTTGATCGAGTTTGCAGACAAGTTTTTTAACCAGGACTTTGCAGGTCCTTCCAGCATCATGCTTAAGTACCATGAACATACATCGTCACTCACCTCCAAAATATCCATGGCCATCTTGTAGACTTCTATCCAGTCTGCTGGTTCCATATCCATAGTGTAATTCAAAACTTTGCAAGGTCCTTTGAAATCAGCTCGTGTCCTCTCATTTCTGATTGCGGATCCCAAACACTGAATTCCAACCCTTCGAGTGTCGGTTGCTGCCGGTTTTGAAACTAGGTTTTGTACTAGAGCCTCAACATGATGGCAATTACTATTCTCAGTTCCCGCCTGCCTGTGTCCTGTATATATGACTCCAGGAGCGTGCAAAACCACTTGTCTGGGCTGAGCTGGCTGCTGTTTCCGGTTTGCATCACTAAAACCGACTGGAACAGGTGAATTTGCATGTTGGCTCCTTGGCAATGAGTTCCTGCTGTTGTATGGTGTAGAGTGATCTTTTCCTAATACTATAATTCATCTGTCGAGTCACCACGGTTTGCAACATCTCGATCGCCCTCATAGCCTCTACCCCCAGCGGGTTATTGGCATCAACTGGGATTTGAGCTAAACTGTTAGTCGCCGCCCAGATATTATCAATTGGGTTATTGAAGTGCCTCTGTTGTGTCTGTAAACACATAGGTTGCTGAGGTATGGGATGCTGATAGACCAGATTATGTACTGGGTTAACATGCTGATGAACCGCCAGCTGAAAACGTACAGAATGGACTGGCGGCTAAACCGGCTGATTCGGCTGCACTACAGGTATATCGGCTGAACCGGCGGACCGAAGTGCTTGTCAGGCACTGAAAAAGATTCTGAAGGTTCGTTGGTCTGAGTCCTACCCTGAAGCGGGCGTTTAGCCGTGTCAGGTGACGTCTATCCTGAATTGAAGCCAATTCCCTCTGTCGGAAACTCAGATGAAGTCCTTCTGAATCCAAATGCGCTTCTTCCTCCATAACGTGAACGTGCTTTATTTATGAAGGTTACCTCAGTTTGAATCTCCTGACGACCGCAAGTTGAACGTGCAACGATGTTGCCTAGAGGGGGGGGGGTGAATAGGCAATTAAAACTTTTCCGGTTAAGGCTTGCTAAATGCGGAAATAAACTAGGTGTTTAAATTAACAAGCACACAACCTAAATATTCTCGGGTCAACTAGGTGCACCAACAATTTATGCTAAGCAAGACAAGTAACAAGGTAATAGCAAGATATATAACTTCAAGCACGAAGGCTATCACAATGTAAATTGCATAAGTAAAAAACCCGGGTGTAGAAATAACCGAGGCACGCGGAGACGATGATGTATCCGCGAGTTCCTCCCACAAGGGGAGTACGTCTCGTCGGAGGGGTGTGATCTCGCCACAAGAGGCCTACTCAACGCCATAAAGGTCTCACCCTATTCTCCGATGAACCTAGCCACAAAGGCCTAGTTCACCTTCCTCTGTTTGCAACCTTCAAACTCGAGGCACGCATAGACAACTTAATTGGAGGCTCTCAATGTCACCACAATCTTGGGGAACACATCCACAACTCAATTGGAGGCTCCCAAGAACACCACAAAGTCGTCTAGGGTCCAAGACCCAAGAGTAACAAAATCACAATATTTCACTTCCACGAATCCTCAAGGAGAGAGCAAATCGGTGCAACCGATGCAAATGGCAAGAGCACAAGTGCTCAAATCATTCACTCTGAAATTCCAACAAAGCAACAAATTCTTATGGGGGAATAAGAGAGGAAGAACAAATGAGGAGAAACACCAAGAACTCCAAGATCAAGATCTACTAGGTTTCCCTCACTAAGAAGGAAGATTGATTGGTGGAAATGTAGATCTAGATCTCCTCTAACTTCTCCCTCGAAGATATGCATGAATCATAGGAGGGATTGGGAGAGGGGCAAGATTTCCAAGGTCAACAATGGTGGAGAGAGGGGGGAAATTCGTGCTTAGGAAGCTTAGGGACCAATGGGGAAGAAGACCCCCTTAAATAAGTCCCTCAAAAGCTAGCCGTTTGAGGCTAAAAATGGGACCGGAATTTCCGGTTCAAACTTGAGACGGATATTCCGGTTGCTTGTTTTTCCTCGGATGTGAAACCATGAAGGAGTTGACCAAACCGGAATATCCGATTGGAGAGAATAATCCGGTTTCAAATCTCCGGCTCGCTTCTGTCCCGAACAGACTTCAGGTTCGGATATTCCGGTTGGAACGAATTAATCCCTTTGAAATAATCCGGTTGGATTCTGTCCCGAATAGGCTCAAGAACCGGATATTCCGGTTGGTATGGAATAATCCGATTGGAAATATCTAGTTGACTTATGTGCCGAAAATCTCTAGTCCTTAGCCAAAAACGAGCTCCTCATCAGAACCGGATATTCTGGTTGGTATGGAATAATCCGGTTGGAAATATCCGGTTGACTTCTGAATCATTGAGGCTGAAGTAGAAACCTCATAAATTTTGCAAACGAACTCCGGATGAGGTAAATCCAATTGCGTTGGAAAGATAACAGCAAGGAGTATCCAAAGTATGGAGAATTTACCACGCATGGAAGATGTGGGAACATTCTCAAAGATGAACGGAATATTTTCACCACCGAAAACGCAACAAGTTTTTCTTATGAAATCCGTTTTCGAGAAACCAAGGCTTGTCACGAAGATCACGACAAACACTAAAACCCAAAGGATACAAAATCCAAATAAGAAGCAATAAAGATGATATGCAAAGTATGCAAAGGTTTTAGCTCTCCATAACGATTCGATCAAGTTACTCACTTGAGAGCCCCTCTTGATAGTACGACTATCTATTCTATAACCCGGTCTCCCAAAGAAATGAGACCAGTAAAATAGAAAACCTTCAAGATTATACCTTTGCCTTGAGAATTCCTCTTGATCTAGATGATGACGATCTTGACCCTCTCAAGTTGGATCTTCTTTCTTGATCGTGCTTGCTAGCACATGCTTCGCTTGATGAAGACTTGCAAGTTGCTCCCCTATACACCACTATGGGAGAAGCTAGCTCCCCCATACACCATTATGGGAGAGACCCTTAATGACAAATATTCACGAGGCCACAAACTCCAAATGGGTCGCAAGAATCAAGCATAGGATTTCTTCTAGATGCTTCACTTGAGCTTCCACGTCAAGCTTGATGACGAACACCGCTTGACGATGACATAGACCATTGGCTATATGAAATATTCCTTTTGATGCATGCCCATGGAAAGATACCTAACCGCACATAGATATTCCACACACACATATAATGGGTTAGTTCACAAAGCTATATGATCAAATTCTTACCATACCACGGGATACACAATCCCACTTGATACATCTTGTAGCTTTGTGTGTTGACCACTTGCTTGATCAACCTTGTATCTTTGCTTCTCACTTCAAATCATGATTTCTTGAAGATAATCAGGAAAATATCACCTAATCCTTTTCTTCAAGACACACTAGCAATGTACACAACTCTATACATGACCATTCTTCATATAAAGCCTTGAATATAACAATGGCCATCAAAGAAGCTAATAGAGTTCAACACATGAACTCCATTATTTCCTTATGGACAAGATCTACAAGGATAACTCAATGCAAACATTAGTCCATAAGAATTGTCATTAATTACCAAAACCACATATGGGTGCACCACGCGCTTTCACAAGTCAGTTCATCTTGGAGTCTTGCAATATCCGTGTTATGCTGAGCCATGTTCTCTGTTGTAATTGGTATTGCCAAGAACTCATTCAGGGAGTCCATTGTTGTCATTAGTTCATGCCCTTGTACGTACGGAGTTAGTGTCGGTGGATCAACTACTGTATCAGCTGGTCCGGACCCTGCTTCCCTTGGAGCTCCATGAACCGGATTCGAGCATGAAACAATATTCGTAATTAAATTTCCACTAGAATCATACCTGAGCTCCGTAGGCCGGGCTGATCGTGCCATATAGACAGTTGTGGGCTAAACTGTTTCTTAAAAACTTTCTAGTTCCAGCTCCAGGTTTCCTCCTAGTCCATCTTCAAAGAGCTGGTGGATAGAACCTGTTTCATCCAGGTCATCGTTGTTACGGACAGAGGATTATCCACCCTAGTGCACAATCTTAGCTTTTCCAGAAACTGAGTCCGACTCCTGATCTGGCTCTGAGTCGATTCCTCCAACAAACCTGACAAAGACCTGGATCCCGCCGAAGGGAACTCGAAAACCCGATTCGTGGTTGTAGTAATTTTCACGCCGACTCTTCTTGAGCTGTCCAATCGCGAGCCTATCGATCCTTGTTAGGGCCCCTTCCGTAAAAACGACGTTTCCGCGAGCCGGCCCCATGGTGGGTGCCAGTTGTCGTGGGATTTTCACGGCAAGTGTCCTTGTGTGAGAACTAGTTTGTGAGGCCATTGATACAGAATGAAGTATCAAAAGGGTTAAGGCGGAAACGAGGGACCCGAGTTTACCCAGGTTCGACCCCTCTATTGAGGGTAAAACCTACTCCTGCTTTTTTACTATTGGGAATTCGAGGTCTCGATTATAATGAGTGATTCTGGCTTCTGATGTATCGAAAGATATTTCTATCAACTAGCTTGTCTTTCTATGCCCTAGGAACTCACTTTATATAGAAGACGAATTCCTTGGGTTATAGGAGAATTCGGGTTATACCCGTCCTCGGAGTCCTGGCAGGATCCGACCTTCGGGTCATCAGCAGGTTTACCCTAGGGTCCGTGTTAGTCCCTCCAGGTCTGGATCGCCTTGCCGGTCTCAGGCCGCCCCGTCGAGTCTTGGGACTTTCGGCTTGGTTACCACGCTTCGCTGGGTCATGCCGAGCCTCGACCAGATCTTCCTTTCGGCCCACCGGGTCTTCAATCTTCCAGCATGTTCTCCTTCCTCCAACCATCTTAATATAAACCATAACAATAACTATGAACCGGTTGTGGTTAAATCCGATTCATGGGGGAGGATTCAGGGGCACCCCCTTATCCATTCCCCCAACAGTCACACTGTAACAGAGTGATCATAAAGATGTCTATCATGTTTCCAAAGAGATATGTAGAGGCGTATGTGAATAGAGCGTGATTTGTTTATCCGCGGGATAAAGAGATAGTTTGGGACCACTCAAAAATATTACATCCATAAAGTTGCACAACGTATGACTAGGTAATGGGCATGGAAGATCACGGTAGATACTTAATCAGATCTTGTCGGTAACGATATTGAACATGACATGGAGATGTCAACGACTAGATCTCGGACGAGATATGTATCAAAGAGAACAAAAGGAATATATGTCCGTGTTTATGGTTCAACGACATTTATTCGTGGAATGCATAGGGGTCATTATGGGCATCAGGTCCCGCTAACGATCATTGGTCGGAGAGGAGTCTCGATCATGTATGGAGTGTTCCGGAATCATAGGGTAACACACTTAAGAGCTTGATGTCGCTCAGAGATCATTTTGGAAACATTGGAATTATGGATGTGAAGAGAAAGGAAAGTCAAAAGAGTTCTGGGGGAGACCGGAAGGGTTCCGGGAAAGACCGAAGAAAGTTCGGAGTTGTCCGAATTCCGAAAAGAGTTCGAGAGCCATGTGAATTAAATAATAGGTAAATATATTAAATTATGCATTATATATTTATTAATTTAATGGTAAATTAAAGGACAAATAAGTAAATTAAGAAGAAACCCACCTGTTTGGGGCCCTCCACGAGGAGATCCCATGAAGGGGAATTCGCACCCCCTTAATTGGCCATAGGAGGCCCATGCGGCTAAATGCATGGTGTGGCTGCCTTACGGCTGGTGATACGTCTCCAAGGTATCTATAATTTCTGATGCTCCATGATAATATTATGACAATTGCTACATGTTTTCTCCCTTCTTTATATCATTTTTACATGTTTTCCGGGACTAACCTATTAATAAGATGCCAAGTGCCAGTTCCTTGTTTTCTGGTGTTTTTTATTTCAGAAAAGTTGTTCTGGAAAAAATCTCGGAATTGGACCCCACAAAGACCGAAGTGCCTATTTCCCCCGGAAGCATCCATAAGACCGAAGAGGAGTCAAAGACGGGCACCAGGGGGCCACACCATCGGGTGGCGTGCCCCCCTTGGCCGCGCCAGCTGGTGGTGTGGGGTCCCTGAAGGGGTCGTTGCATAGAATTTTTTTTCCTACGCGAGAGACACCCAAAAGGCCAAGATCTAATCTAGCAGACGAAGTGCAACGGGCAAAGAGAGGCTTAAGGAGAACACATACCCTCGAAGACACAAAGCGTTACGATATCAAATCTCGTTGTTGGCGTAGTCGTACTCACACCGATCCCGACAGCGAGAAGATGTGCACCGCAATCCGGCGGTGCCTCCGTGATCGGTCACACGTACGGTTAATGACGACCTCCGTTCCCTTGATCCAGCGGGGCGCGGAAGTAGAGGATCTCTCGGAACTCCATCAGCACGACGGCGTGGTGGTGGTGAAGAATCCCACGGTCAGGGCTTCGCCAAGCCGGAGACCGTGGAATGGAGCAGCGGGTGGAGAGGAAATGGAGTGGGACAAGTGTGTTGAGAAGAGGAGCTCTCACCCTCCTTTTATAGGGGAGGGGGAGGCAGCCCAAGAGGGGGGGTGCGGCCAGCCATGGGGTGCCCCCACCTCTTCCCTCTTCATGTGAGTGGAAGCTCCACTCACACCTACTCATGCTCCCTTAATTTTCCACTTAGAAAATCCAAGGTTTTTCTTTAATAAATAAATAAAACATTTTTATTTCTTTATTTTTATTTGTTAATTCCATTAACAAAAATTTGCATATAGCACCTCAAATCATTTGTTAATTCTATTAACAACCATTCGACGAAAAACCCCTTGAACTATTTCAATTTTCCCCGAAACAATTTCGGTGCTGCCCAAAATATTCTTCGATATTCCGTATCTTCTCAAACGTGTCATCGAACCTTAAGTGTGTCACCCCACGGTTTGCGAATAAGATAGACATGATCGAGACTCCTCTCCGATCAATAATCAACAGCGGGATCTGGAAATCCGTGATGACTCCTATATATTCAACGATGACTCTCGTGATCATGTGAACCATCAACGTCGTGAACTATTCCCTTTGTCTCGCGATATTTTACTTGTATGAGATTCGATCATTGGTATCAACCATACCTTATTCAATCTCGTTACCGACAAGTACTCTTTTCTCGTTCCCATGATATAACATCCTTGTGATCATATCACGTGCTTGCAAGCGGTGTCGATGTGATATCACCGAGAGGGCCCAGAGTATATCTCTCCGTCATTTGGATGGACAAATCCCACTCTTGATCCATGATCCTCAACTAAATACTTTCCGAATACCTAACGACACCTTTATAGTCACCCTATTACGGTGTAACGTTTGATGACATCAAAGCACCCTTTCGGTATCAGTGATTGACATGATCTCATGGTCTAAGGAATAAGTTACTTCGTATGTTTGATATAACAATTTAAACTTAATGACTTGATCGCATTGCTATATTCACTTTGGGTATGTGTTCATCACATCATTCTTCTAATAAAATGACCCCGTTATTAACAACATCCAATGTTCATGATCAGGAAACCTTTATCATCTATTAATCAACGAGCTAGTTAAAAGAGAGACTTTACTAGGAACCATTGTTTGTTTATTAAACACACATGTATCAACATTTCCAGTTAATAAAATTCTAGCATGAGAAATAAACATTCATCATAAACAAGGAATAAGATAATAACCCTTTTATTATTGCCTCTCGGGCATATTCCCTTCAGCCCCCAGGGCTCCATCGCCTTTGCCCTTTCGCCTATATATTCCCCTCCGATGGAAAACCCTAGGCACCTGATCAAATATCCCCGAAAAGTTCCGCAGCCGCCGTCATCGTCAACACTAGATCAAAGGGGTTCTGAAGCTGTCTCCCGGCACCCTGCCGGAGAGGAAATTATCACCGGAGGCTTCTCCATCACCGTGCCTGCCTCGGGAGTGATGCGTGAGTAGTTCATCCTTGGACTACGGGTCCATAGAAGTAGCTAGATGGTTGTCTTCTACTCATATGCCTCCATGTTTAGATCTCGTGAGCTGCCTATCATAATCAAGATTGATCTTATATAATTCTATATGTTGTGTTTGCTGGGATTCGATGAATATTAAACTTATTCCAAGTTGATTATACTATTTATTGCATATGTTATTTGTGATCTTGCATGCTTTCCGTTGCTAGGGTTTGCTCTGGCCAAGTATTTGCTAGTGACTCCAAGAGGGAGTATTTATGCTCGATAGTGGGTTCATGCCTTCTTTTCGCTTGTGCTCAAGTGACAGAAACGTGACAGGGGAGGTTGTGTTGTTGCCACTAGGGAGAAAACGGCGGTGTGAGTGTCCGCGTGTACAATCATTGCTCACTTTACACACATTGTTTAATGCAATTATCTTTTTCTTGCAACTTGATACATAAGGGGGTTCAGATGATAAACTTAGGGTGGATTATAACTCATAGATGCAGTTGGATTATGGTCTATGTATATTATTGTAATGCCCGCACTAAATATCATAGTAGTCATCATGTCATGAACGTGCACTACGGTGCAACCTTTATTTGTCAATTTCCCAGCTGTAATTTGTTCACCCAGCATGCTATCTTTTATGGAGAGACACCACTAGTGAACCTATGAACCCCGGTCCATTTTCTTACACTGTTAAACAAACCACTACAATTTACTGCTTTCTTTACTTACTGCAAGCATATACTATTTTCCACACTATACGTCTAATCTTTGTTTTCAGCAAGACCGGTGAGATTGAGAACCTCACTGTACCGTTGGGACAAAGTATTTTGGTTGTGGCGTGTGCAGGTTCCGCGTTGTTGCTGACGCCGGTGAGGCGCCATCACCACCGTCAGTGGCATCAACCTTCCAAAGATCCTCTTCCTCCTACTGGATTGATAACCTTGGTTCTTAACTGAGGGAAATTCTTACCGCTTGCTCATCACACCCTCCTCTTGGGGTTTCCAACACACCATCCATAGCAACAGGGATTCTTGGCACCATCAACGTGTAGCAAGGAATTTCTGTAGCGATCGCAAGCATGAGCTGGCTGAAACCCCCCTCTCCTCCCTCCTTTTTTAGTCCCATGTGGGGGAGCTAAAGCGAAAGGCCCCCCTTTCCCCTATGTAAATAGAGGCATATTAATTGACTTAATATCCAGAAATTCATCAGAAAAATCACAGAAAATTGTGAGGCCTCTCCTAGCTTTTGCACTTCCACCTCCCTCGCTCGTGTAGTGCGTGGCCTCAATCTAGAGCTTCACACATGCAAGATCATTTCATCCGGCACACCATCATGCTACCGGGATTATGTCCAGGTGATCTACTTCCGCTGAATTGGAGGAACCGAGAGTCATAGTCAAGAAATATATGTGTGTGAGTACTCGGAGGTGCTGCACTTGCTGCCGTAGGACCACCGTCGTTGCACCAGGGTCGCCACCGGCACCAAGTTCTACAAAACCTTGAGTTCGGCTATGCTGTATTCCTCAACAATGATTCCGCGGGAGCGTAATCCCCATGTTTCGGTCTATAAGGGTATGTTACCGAAACCTAACCATTACCACATTACTAATAGATAGATCTTGGCGAGTGACAAACATATGGGAGGAGGATGTGTTGTCTCCACTAGGGAGAAAACAACAGAGTTCTTGTCTATGGATATGAATTATTGCGTACATTATGTATTGTTCTCAATGCATTTGTCTGTGGCACACAAGCAATCACTTCGTTGCTGCAACGTAATACTAGCGAGATTTGCTGGATTGCTGTCTCAACGTGGACTCTTAGTAACAGATGTGGTCGGATGGCGGTTTATTTGTCTTGACGTAATGACTACAATGTTAGAACCCATGAACTATACCTATTCATAATAGTATTGTTATACGTTCATGATTTGTCAATTGTCGAGCTGTAATTTGTTTACCCAACATGTTTATTGTTCTTAGGAGGGACACCACTAGTGAAACTATGGCTCTCGATCCTATTTTACTCACTGATTGCAACCTCGTTTACTTGTTTTTCATCATCACTTTCTCGATGTACCGTTTTCATTTAATCATCTCCAACCATTCAATACAATTAATTTTCTAGTTTTCAACAATACGAGAAGATTGACAACCTCTTCGGAAAGTTGAGAGCAAGTAAGAGTTTGTGTCTATGTGCAGGTCCACACTTGTTGAAGCGCCAAACAACAAGCAAGCTACTGAGAGACTTTGAAGTCCTAATGGATCTATCATCCTGGTTCCTTAACTGGGTGGGGAGGGGATTTGCTTCTCGACTACATCATACCTTCCTCTTGGGATCTCCCAACGGGTGTGTGGCTTCTCTAGTTACTATGCTAAAAGCTATATTTGTAAATCTCAATCCCATGTTACCAAAAAAATATTTCTTAAAATAGATAGTATGGAGAGAGGAGAATAAAATAGCTTTGTACTAAAAACTTTGCTTACGAAGTTTAAGGATATTGCTGTTGAGGCTAGGAAAGTTTGTGGTCATTATAAATTTATTGGATATGATCTTGCTATTGAACACACCATCAAAACTTTGGATACTAAAAAGTTGCAGTATATGGGTAAAACCTAACGTGAACAAGAAATTACTATCCCCATTCCATTTAAACTTTTAGCAATTTCTGATGCCTTAGAGGATAATTTTGGTTGAATTGTTCATGAGAATTTATTTGATGAAAATACTAAACCTAAAAGAAATGAAAACGGAATTCTAAGCCACATGCGTTGAAAATACAATGTTTATATGATGAAATTTTCCTACCTTGATTTGAATGGTAAAATAGATAATACTTGATTCTTTCTTCAAGCCTAGCTAAAAGGCGTTAGAGAAAAGCGCTTGTAGCTTTGGGAGGCAACCCACCTTGTTTTCTCTTGTTTTATTTTTGTTTTCTTTGGTGTTATGTGAGTCTTGGAAGTTTTTTTACCTGTGTAGCAACTTCTCCTTATCCATTTTTTTTTGTGCCAAGAGTAACATCTATGTGAAAGGAAGTGCAATTTGTTGTTTTATGTCCAGATTTTTATGCTTCACCGTAAAATTTGTATCTCTTGCCCAGAGTGTGAAAAAATTCTGAAATAAAAATGTACACATGTCCCAGATTGTTATCTACTTTCATTAGTTGAAACTTTTTTATTTAGTCCACGGAAGTGCCTCGAAAAGATCCATCTTTACAGTCAGTTCTATTTTGACAGGTTTCCTCCTTTATTTGCATTTGCCTCTTAATCTTTTTCTTTTTGTATTCTCTTATGGGTAAGAGATAAAATAAGTTGTCACAATAGCTACTGTTTAAATTGAACGTTTTCTTCTATTAAAACTGAACCAAGTGGATGTATTTATTTGATGCACTAACCCCGCTAATGAATATTGTGCGGAGTTTTGTGTGGAGGAAGTTTTCAAGTGTAAGAAGATGAGGATGATATGAGAAGATGAAGGATGGAAAAAAGCTCAATCTTGGAGATGCCATGTCACCCCCAAAAAATATCCAAAAATTACAAGGGTAAAATCTTGGGCATCCCCTTCTTCATCAACAAAATTATCATGTCACCTTTCAGGGCACAATATTTTTATTATGTCACATACCGTGTGTCATTCTTGGAGCGTCATTTATTTTGGTTTCAGTTTTTTTCTTGCCGGTAGTGAATGGTTTGATCATAAAATTCTTTATTGGAGAGAAACACACTTCATTGTATTGTTTAGACTACTCTAGTTTTCACTCTTATTGCTTTGTGAGTGTTCAATTTTTGCTAGTGATTTTTTTAGCTCTTGTTTTCCTTTAATATTTTGTTTAGAACTTTTTAGTTTGCTATATTTATATGTGATTAGACCTTTGGTCTTTAATAAATACTTGTTAAGTGAGTTGTTTCAAATAAGTTGATTGGTGTTGGATGGGAGAAATATATTCCATGCATATAGTGGTGCAAAGGATGCTTGTTTAGACTGTGGCTAGGCTTTGACATGTGCTGCGTCCATATTTGGAACGATTTTGCCTATTGTTTTTCATATGTTTATATTGCAATATTGACATCGTTCTATGTTGGTTTCTACCTTATTTATTGATTTCAACACAAACCCATTTTTCCAATGAGCTTTTCACGATGTATGTTTGTATTAGTATTTTACTTGTTTTTCATTGTCTTTGTGTCTATGTATGTGTACGTGGAAATTATAAATTATTAAGAGGAAAGGAGACGCACGGAGAAAAATCCGGAGAAGTTACAGACATCAGACGGCAAATTAAGAGGCTTGAAAAAATGGCCATTTTTCACCTATTCAAAATGAAGATTGAATAACACTGGAATGAATCCCTCGTCCATACGATTCTAATGAGCTAAAGAATACCCAAAACGGAGTTCGTATGAGAAAATTGCGTCCAAAATACTAAAGGAGAAATACCCGAGAGCCATGGAGCTTTTACCAACAAAGTTATGGTCGGCAATGACCGTATTGCCGACCATACCATGATTATTTTCACACATGGAGATTATTGAAGCTTTAACGACCAATGGTACGGCCGGAGTGACCATACCGCCTCCCAGGACACCCGAAATTAGGCGAAATTCTTCCTTGATTTCGACCCCGTTGAACCTAACCTTTCTAAACACCTTAGATTTGTTTGGGGGGGGGGGTTCAAAGGGGCTCATCTATAGCCCTAGCCCCGAGGATCCATCTAGAGAATTAAGAGACACCACACAGTACACAGTCGCCCCCCGAGGGATGTTACCGCCGCCTCACTGCCATCATCACCACCTCACTGTCCATAGAATAAGGAGACAAGGCTTAAAGAAGGAGGCCAAGCATCTACATCAACACCGCCATGATCCATCTACATCAACACCATTGCTATCCATACCGCTGTAACCATATATTCGTTTATCACCTCTTTGTAATCTCGTTGAAAATTTCTTGGTGTAGATGTTTCAACACTCATACATTATCCATATTGTTGATGCTATGATGTCTTGTGCGTCCAATCTTGAGTTGTTATGTTGGGGATACGAATGAAACCTATTTGCTTTATTATATGAGAGGATTATTTGTTTGTCTTAAACTGCATGTTGTGTAGTAAAAATCTCCTAGCTGTTGTGAGTTGCTGGTCTCATAATATACTACCTACGGGTCATGATAGATCGTTTGTGTTGGTTTGCGACAGAGTGTCGAGTGAGAATTACAGGACAGGAAGTAGCTCGTCCTTTTTGCTAATCTCCACCACGGGAAAAATGGAGAATTCATAGAGCTTGTACCACATCCATGGGGAAATCCTTAATTACTACTAACCAGAGGTGTATCGTTTATTACGGGTGCTAGCAGTGGTTCTGAGTAGTGTGTTAACCGAGGAATTCGGGGCACATTAATTTATGGAACTCCGCCCATACACAATATAGAATAAAGGGAAACATGTTTTCCAATATTTATTATGAGTACTAGTGGTTATTTTAGACTCCCTTGCAGCGTCCCTTGTTGATTTCTTATCATTTTGTTTTAGTTTATTTTAAGTACTTGATATTGATGTGATCACACGCTCGTTGGGAGACCCCAAGCGAAAAGGTATGATGCAGTCTAGAGTAAGTTTTCCTCTAGTATAGAACCAGAGTTTTATCGATCCATTAGGACTTCATAGTCTTGAAGAAGGTTAACTGTATCAACGATGCCGTTTACCGATGTTGATCAAGCGTGGAACCTGCACACAAGAACAAACTCTCTCTTGCCAAAACTTCCCAGAAAGTTGTCAATATTCCAATCTTGTTGAAAATAGGAGAATTAAATGTATAGTCTTCGAAAGTAATTAAAGTTAAAAACGACACATCAAGGAAAAAATTATAGAAGTGCTTAAAAGAAGGATTCTAATATGAGGAAAATAGGACCTGGAGCTATAGGTTCACTAGTGGTGTCTCTCTAAATAAAGCAAACATGTTGGTGAACAAATTACAGTTGGGCAATTGACAAATCATGAACGTATGACAATACCATTATGGAGAGATAAATTTCATGGGTTCTAACATTGTAGTAATTACGTCAGGATATATGGACCGCTATCCAACATGCATCCATATCTAAAATTCCACCTCAATAAAGCTATCCAGCAAATCCATTGGTATTAAGTTGCAACAACGAAGTGATTGCTATCTGTGCAGCAGACAAATGCATTAAGAACAATGTGTAATGTAAGCAGTTGTTCTCATTTGTAGAGAATAGCACCACTATCTTCTCCCTAGTGGTAACACCACACCACCACCCCCCCCCCCGCATGTTTATGTCACTCGAGCGCAGGAAAAGGAGGTATGAACCCACTATCTAGCATATAAACCCTATATTAGAGGTGAAAAAAAACTACGTGCCCAAGGTAATCACAAACACTAGAGATCATTAAAAGACAAGATTAAAAATATCTAAAAATGTAAGTGAATCATCTCAGATTGACATGAACAAAATAATCATAATCTTATGGTTCATCGGATCCCAGCAAATACAACATGTACAATTACATGATGATGGTCTTGATTATGTGAGGCGGCTCACGAGACTCTAAACATGGAGGCATGGGGGAGAGAACAACCATCTAGCTACTTCTATGGACCAGTAGTCCCGAGATGAACTACTCACGCATTTGTACGGAGGAGATCATGGAGATGTAGAGGCCTCCGGTGACGACCCCCTCTCCGGGAGGGTGCCGGAGGAGGACTCCAGAAGATCTAGATTGGACTTTCGAGGTGACGGCGCATCTCTATATGTTTCATGGAAAATAACTCCGTCCCGTATGATTTTAGGGTTAGGGGCAACTTATAAGCGAAGGGGGGACATGAGGCTGTGTCGGAAGCTCCCAAGGGCCCACTAGGCGCGACCAAGGGGGGCTCTCCTGGCACCCTCCTAGTGCCACTGGCTCCCCTTTGGACCCCGTCTTCGTTCCGAGTAAAAAATTCTTTTCGTGAATTTTCAGCCCTTTCCGAGCATATTTCCTTTAGAACTTCTCCGAAATAGAAAAACAGCAACTGGCTCGTGGCATCTTGTTAATAGGTTAGTCAATGACAACATCCGGAAAATAAAGGGAAACATGTGAAAACATGAAAATAACATAGTGCATTGGAAAGAAAACAAGTTTGGTGCATAAAAAATTATAGATACGTTTGCAACATATCAGTTTTAATTTACTTTATTTAGTTTAGTTTTGTTCTTGTTAGGTAATTTTTTCCACACTCTTATTATTTTTATTTAGCAACTTATAGAATAGGCTATTTCCAGATAAGTTTTGGGTGTGTACGTGACCGTGTTTAACACCATAGTTGTGGGTCTGGTAGTGCCAACCAATCGTGCTCTCTGTGGGAACGATATAAATCCGGAGATCATACTTCCACGAACTTATGCTTTGACGAACCTGTGCACTTTCATGCATCAAGCTTTTTTTTTTGTCGTTTCCGGGGAGCATACGCTTGGTCATTGCCTTTCCACTCACACATAGTTTATTTTGTTATTGTTATTTATCTTGTTGTTTTAATTTATATGAAAAGAACAAAAAAAAATGAAAATTGTAAAAACTGCTAATCATGTCTTCTGAGAAAACTTTGTTTGCTTTGACGCTTGAAATACAGGAGAAGAGATACATGAGTACAACAAACCGGGCTACCAAAGAAGATATGGTGATAGACCTACTAAACTAAATAGAAGAAATATAGGTAGACCTACATGCTGAAATTAAATCTATTGCAAAGACTGTGAAGACACCAAGCACCTCAGTTATCAACGTAAGCATTCACGTGTTCCTTCTAACTCGTTATAACAATGGTGTAGCTGAGGATTTATTAACTATGGAATTTGTGCTATTAAATGGGTACTTGTGGAATGCTAAATAGATGGGGAGATATAGAGGTAAGAAAGTTTCCACTTGATAGGATGTACGAAACAATGATCCTATTACATAGTTTTTTCCTGAATAATTTTGGTGATAATGCATTGGTTGAATAATATATAGATAATATTGTTGCCGCTTTGGAAGAAGATAACCTTTTTCACGACTCACCAAAAAATGAAGAAGACGAGGATCATAACAAGGAGGAGAAAGAACATATTGATCACCCACTCACAACTTCCACTTTAAACAGTAAACCTATCATTTGTGCTGATTATGGTAATTATTATGTTGATGCTCATTTACTAGAAAATTATTTTGAGGAGGACTCATGCCTAGCTTTTGAGAGCATTGATATCGATGACCTAAATAGGAGACCTATTGAATTACCACTTGAGTGTTCTTTACCTTATTATATTGATAAAACTAAAGTTTCTAAATTACTTGTTAAGAACCTCATTAGTGGTTTAAAGAAAGATGTTGATATAGATTTTATCACTGAAGTATCAGTGATACCTCCCTTTGAAGAAACACCCGCGTGTATTTATCTTAGGATCGAGTTGGTACTAAAGGAGTTTTAGTTGTGTGCATTGCAGGAGAACAAGAACACCGAGATGCTTACTAATGATATATTTATACTTGTTGATTTGTCAATATTAGATGAACCTCCAATTACACATACTACTATTGATGTTGATGATATATTTGCCGACTTTTTTGCAAGATCTTCACATCGAACCATTAGAGAATCAATTGGATTGCCTTATAGATGATGATAGTCTGTACATAGAATTTGCAAATTTAAATATTGATGAGCAGGTACAAGAGTCGATGTCTCTAGACATTAACTAGAGGAAGACCATGCTTTTTATGTATTCCCTGCAGATAAAGAAGAATTGTATGAAGTATTCCCATATGAAGATAGCCTAGGTAATGCTCTAAAATATTTATACGAATATCTTAAACTCTTGTTGCAGCAATGTGAGGAGGCATCCCTAGAAAACATGGTGAATCCGTTCGTGCTTGAGAGCAAGGACCTCTTTACTTACATAATTCCCATGCACCGCAGGCGGGTGCGTCTCCAGAAGAACTATGCTCTAAGGTGCTCCAAACTGCTGCTATAGGTAAATTTTATCACACCTCAGGTCGATATTCCTTTTGATTCAGGTTTAAAATAATGGATCATCAAAGCCTAGCTATATGGCTATAAATGAAGCTCTTCACGGGAGGCAACCCATAAGTTATTATGTCTTTCTTAATTTTGTGTCTTTAGTCTAGTTGCATTTTCATATTGCATTGGCACTTTGTATCTTAGCATGATTTATTATTAGAGTTGGATTTCGAAAATTTTCAACAAGTAGAACTTATTCGTTGCTCAAGTTATATAAGTTTACTATTGCTGGATTACAATTCTCACTATATATATCTTCTATGTCGGACTAAAATTTCAGGTCCATAGAGAGAAATATGAAAAAACGCCAAGAAATTAAGTTCCCAGAGTATCAATGGGCCTTAACGATCACTAGTACGTTGGAAAGTCACCATACCAACCACCACCGTGATGAGTTTTGCACACCAAAAACATTTGTGAGTTTTAACGAGTGGCAGTAGGGTCATCCTTGACCATACCAGCCACTGTACCGGGATGTATTTCGGGATCTCCATGATGCAACTTTTATCGGGCGAGATAACGAGTGGTGGTACGATGAATTTTCACCGTACCAACCACAATACCGCAAAACCATATGTTACTCGACAAAGACATAAACTTTAATGAGCAACACCAGTACGGTGAGTCCACCGTACCAGCAGAATTTTTTCTGCATCGAATAGAAAATACACTTAATGAGCAATGGTACGGTCTCCTCGACCGTACCAGAGACCGTACGGGGTGAAAACCCCTCCAAGTTATTTTTTGTGACAATCTGAGATTAGTGCGTTGCGTCAATTGTTCTCGTACACTTTAATTTGTTGCATCTACTTTAGAAACTCCATAGCCTATGATTCTCTGTAGTATTTTGTGTTACCTTTATTTTATATTATTGGTCGGGTGTACGAGCTATGTTTGTACACCGAGCCATTCCCTCTTTATTTTGTGCGTTATTTTCGTAGAAACTTGGACATAGTGCAATGACAAGTGCGGTGTTGTGCCAGTCGTGCAAAATCTTCAAACAATCCAACAAAGCTTCAACAACAAATGTTTGGTATCTTTTTCCAACATGAAACTTGCTTAATAAAAGTTGTAGTAGCTAGCTTATCACCTTCCGTGAAACCATTATTTTTCTTTATCTATGCTTAAGCACATAGGAGGCCACACACTGGTGTTTCATTTGTTCTCTCACTTGCACTTATCACCTAGGAGTGTCATGAACTCCTGGTCTTAGCTGGTCAACTAAAGCATGGTGCTTGAATTGTTAGTTTTTCTTAGTTTGTTAACGTAAGCGTGGTTCTCGGGTTAATGAATATAAAAAGTAGAGACTCATTGTAACACCTGGGGTGTTACCTGTTTGTTTTTTTGCTTGCATCATATGCATCACATTGCATTGCACCATGTTTGCATCACAACTGGAAATTTCAAAACAATTTAAACTTCCACCCCTTGCTCAAAACTTCCAATTTCAAACTTGCAACCAAAACCCCTCCATCGTTTTTCAATGGTTGAATTTGTTTTAATCAATTGCCTGTTAATCAAAATTTCTTCCCTTTTGTTAAAAAACCCTAATGGCAATTTCCAAGCATTCAAATCCAATCAATCTTATTTATCATATTTCAATATGGGTTTGAAAATTAAAATTTGGCAAACAAACTAATTTCCATAATGTTTGTATCATTGTTTGTTGCTTATTAAATAAAATTTGTTAAATCCAAATTTCCAACCAAACCCTATTTGGAAAATCACCTAACCATTTAATATCCAATTACTAATTTCAAGTTGTTGAAATTATTTTTAACTACCTTGTTGTTGTTGTTTTGCAAATTAATAAAAATCTAACTATCAACTAAACACCCCAACCTTATTTTGGAATTCAAATAACAAAATAGAAATCAAATCAACAATTTAAATTTTGGTTAACATTACCTTTATGTGCTGTTTTGCAAAAACAATCAAATGTATTTATAAACCTAAAAAATAAAACCCTAACCCCTTTTCCATCCCTCTATCTCTTTTATTCTTTACAAAAAAAAAATATCAACCAATAGGAAAAATAAAAATAATAACAGCCAAGGAGAAGAACCAAGCCCACCCCATCTTTTCCTTTCTCCCCAGCCCAATTACCTTTCTGGCCCATACCCCTCTCTTTTCTGTCTTCTTCCTCCACCCCCACGTCACCCTGTACGAACACCAGAACAACCATCCGATCGATCCCCACCCCCTGGATGCCATGCCGTACAAGGTTTTCTTCCTCCTTAAGTACCTACCCCCCCCTCTGATGCTAGCCCTAGAACCCTAGTCCCCTTCTTCCTGCGCCGCCGTCCTCTACCTTCCTCCCTCTGCTTTCTCTGTCGTCTGCATCCACTACCGTCAGGCACCACCTAGCTCCCCTAGCTCCGATCACCCTGGCCACCTCGAGGCGCCTCCGAGGAGGAAAATGGAACCGCCGCGTCTCCTGGACCTCACCGCCCCCCTCGCCGCTTGCTGGTAGCCATGGGGTGGACCGCGCCGTCGCCGGCAAGTCACGCCGTGGCTGCACCTCGCAGCGCCGCGCCTTTCGATTCTGAACCCGAGGTGAGCAGGCCACCTCTCCCCTTTTCCCTCCTTCCATCTTCACGATCACCGCACCCCACACATCCACACACACCACCGCAGGTCGCCAGCACCCCCCCCCCCAGCCGTGGCCACCGGAGTTTTGCCATCGATCTCTGCTCTGTTCGCAAGGTTCAGAAAAGAGAACGATCTGTTCGTTTCAGTTAACGAGCGTAGATGCAGCATATCTTCCAACGCACCCGTATCCTAACAGCAACCACGACCAGCCGCACTGGTTAGCAGAGCCAAACGCACAGCACAGGGGGAGGGGTTCGACTCCCCCTCTCCCAATTAAACCAAACATTTTTGTTTCCTTTTTTTTGGTCACAGAACCTTCACAAAATCACCAATAGGCCCTTACAATTTATTTTAGCCCCTGGAAAATATTTTTCTAAGTCCCTAGTTACAAAAAATGGCAGATTTGCATCAAATGTTCTAAAATGCATAAGAAATTCATCCCAACTCCAATTTTAACTTTTAAAATATGTTTTCTGTCCCAAATTGAATGTTCTATCCAAATATAAAATTTGTTTACTGTTTTGAATATTTTAAATTGGTGAAACATTTGAATTCTTGTTTAAATCACTTAAATTCGCAAAATTCATAACTTGTTCATAAAAATTCCAAATTCAACAAACCAAATATGTTTTCCAATCAACTTTTCATGTACTTTCCAAATATAAATTTTGTTTGCTGTTTTGAATAATTTAAATTGCTGAAAACAACTGTTTCTTAATTGTTGCATTTAAAATTGCCAAAGTAATAACTTGCTCATTTTAAATCCAATTTCCACAAATGAAATATGTTTCCCATGCAAAATTAAACCACCTTTCCAAATATAAAATTTGTTTCATGTTTTGAATAATTAAAAGTGGTTAAATAATTTAAACCTTATTTAATTCATTTAATATTGTTAAATTTATAACTTGATCAAAAAAAATTCTTTTGAGACATATAAAATATGTTTTCAAACCCTAAAAGTATAAACTTTTGAAATATGAATTTGGTTTAATGTTTTGAACAAATAAAAATTCAAATAAGTTCATGTTTGAATTAAATTCAATTAAAATCTTGTTTAACTTGTTAATTCATAAGTAATTCATCCTAAATCCTTTTTCAACAAGTGAAACATGTATTCCAACTAAAATCTTGTTTTCTTTTCAATTATAAACTTTGTGATCTGTTTTGAACAATTTAAATTGATGAAAACAACAAATGCTTGAGTGACACCTTTAAGTAACCAAAATTTCCTAGTTTAATGAATGAATTTCCAACCTTGGTAAACCTTATTTCCAATTGCTTCTATTGTTGTTATTTTGCTGTTTTCCTCATCCATGCATTATGCTAATCCACCTCCACCTGTTGCTTAGTTGGAAAACAATTGTTTCAACCATAATTCATGGGCTTTTCATATGCAACTCAAATTGCATATGGGTCCATTTAAATTTGTTTAACTTGTCAACTAGTTTATTTCTATGCATCAATTAAATTGTCATGCATCCATGTCTTGATCATGCTGGATCTTTTGCCGTAGTAGTAATTGTTGCATCCGGTGTTTGTTCGAGGTTCATTGCTTCTTCCCGGATAGGACGTTGAGATGATGTGAGCAACGACAAGTTCTGCTACCTTGCGGGATCTCAGGCAAGTATACTCACTTGCTGCCATATGGCTGCCTTTTCATCACTTGTTACCGATTCTTTCCGTTGTTCTTTTCTGCTAGCCTTAGTAGTAGTTGTTTCTGTTACGAACCCATCACATGAATCCCTTAACCTTGTTACTGCCTCACCTCCATACCTATAACCATTGCTTGTTGCCCGTGTCTTACTATCATGCTTAGGGTTGTTTTGCTCGAGTCTGTTAACCGTTACTTTCTGTTATTATTTCATTATTGTTCTGGGGGCTCGATGTTTAATCAATCAATCAATCATGCTACTGTTAATTGTTAAATAATAATTTGATGATAAGGCACCGGCAGGAGGCCCTTTGTGGTTTTGAGGCCTGCTAGTGTCGACCCTAATAGGAAAAGGGTCTTGTCTACTGATCCATGATGAGCGCACTACCCGCATGTGGGAAGCGAGTATGGGCGCCCCCCTCAACTGACTCGATTCGCATCTCGTCCAAATCGCCGTACTAGTTCGGGTGTTCCATTTGCTGCATCATATGCAGGTACGAACCCTTGGCGCCAGGGTGGAACTTTTGTAGTCGGCATTTAGGGCGGCGTGGTCTTCCAGTGCTATGAGGGTCCTCCTTTTCTTCGGGGGGCTCGATTAGCCGCGCACGCACAGCACGCGGTGCTTTGGGCTTGATGCGAAGAAGGGTTGGTTGTGTAGAGTACCTCGCTTGGTGGGTTAGCTCCCCATCTGGCGGGTTATTCTTGCGTGTACGGCTAAATTGGTGCAACCCTGCAGGGATAATCTTCTCGAGAAGCCGTGTTTTCCGCGGTTATGGATTACTTGGTGAAAGTACTGGCTAACAAGTACTCAGGACAACTTAAACCTAATGATTAACAACCCTTCACCCAATGATTAACAACTTGACTAGTAATATGCTTATTGACACAATAATCTGAACCATCTTTAACTCAACTGTGTGAGTTATCCTCGGATTGCTTCTTTGGATAAGGGGCGAGATCCCGGATGGGTTTGATTGGATTTACTTTCCGTTGGTTACAATACTCGATCTTATCTCTTTTCTGTTACCCGGAAGTTGTAGTATCTATCTGTAGTTGGTTAGTGCAGCCTGCTGTCGCTTATTTGCAATAACCCCCTTCCTTTCCGTTGATCCTAAAGTATTTGTATCTTGTGATGACTGGCTACGCCGGTAACTTGTGAGTATGGGTTCTATCCCCCTTGCCAGTACTTAACCGTACTGACCCACGAATCTCTTTCGTGGCTGCAAATTCCAACTTGCAGTCAACAGGTTTGAAGTCTGACGACGTTAGCTTGGGAATCCCTCCGGCTTGGCCTGGGCAGGGATTGGACGCTCTCGGTTATCTTCAGGACTCTTAGTCCAATTTGGATCTTGTCCGTAGACGGACGATGTGTTGTTTCTTCCGCTGTTATTTTGGATCCTTGTAATGTATCAGTTGTATCCCTGGCTCGTCTGAGTCATCTTGTATCTATCTGTTTCTGTTGTAATTGTGGAATATTCGTGAACTATTGTAATGTTATCATAAATGGCAACCCGGAATCGGTTATTATGTGGATTTTGGCGGGAATGCTGAAATCTGCATAGTGCCCGATCTCGGGGCGTCACAAATGGTATCAGAGCCTTGGTTCCGATTCCCGATATTGTTTCGATACGAATGGTTATCGAAGCAACGGGTCCGCAAAGCCTGTAGGATAACCTCGCTAACGGTCGTTGTTTCTAGAGTGTCAAAAACTATTTCTACTAAATTATTTTGGAAAACATCTCAATAGGATTCTTGTTTTCTCCTTATCTCTATTCTATTCCTCTCCCATCTTATTTGTTTTGGAGTCTACTCTCGTACTCAATCTTTCAAAGTGTTAGGATACTACGTGGGTGGACGTTTTCTGAGCCCTTAACCTAATAGGTTCGATCATCGGAAGTTTCCTGGTGGAAGAATATCGTCATCACTCCCAGCAAGAATCCCTTGTTAGTGGTGTCGAGAAGCCCTTGTTAGTGGTGTCGAGGAGATCAACTGGAAGCACGAAGAATCGACAGTCGAACTTCTTTCCCCTCCCGGGTTAGCAGGTGGATTGCGAGGGCGCAATCCCTTGTTAGTGGTGTCGTCTGTAACACCTGGGGTGTTACCTGTTTGTTTTTTTGCTTGCATCATATGCATCACATTGCATTGCACCATGTTTGCATCACAACTGGAAATTTCAAAACAATTTAAACTTCCACCCCTTGCTCAAAACTTCCAATTTCAAACTTGCAACCAAAACCCCTCCATCGTTTTTCAATGGTTGAATTTGTTTTAATCAATTGCCTGTTAATCAAAATTTCTTCCCTTTTGTTAAAAAACCCTAATGGCAATTTCCAAGCATTCAAATCGAATCAATCTTATTTATCATATTTCAATATGGGTTTGAAAATTAAAATTTGGCAAACAAACTAATTTCCATAATGTTTGTATCATTGTTTGTTGCTTATTAAATAAAATTTGTTAAATCCAAACTTCCAACCAAACCCTATTTGGAAAATCACCTAACCATTTAATATCCAATTACTAATTTCAAGTTGTTGAAATTACTTTTAACTACCTTGTTGTTGTTGTTTTGCAAATTAATAAAAATCTAACTATCAACTAAACACCCCAACCTTATTTTGGAATTCAAATAACAAAATAGAAATCAAATCAACAATTTAAATTTTGGTTAACATTACCTTTATGTGCTGTTTTGCAAAAACAATCAAATGTATTTATAAACCTAAAAAATAAAACCCTAACCCCTTTTCCATCCCTCTATCTCTTTTATTCTTTACAAAAAAAAATATCAACCAATAGGAAAAATAAAAATAATAACAGCCAAGGAGAAGAACCAAGCCCACCCCATCTTTTCCTTTCTCCCCAGCCCAATTACCTTTCTGGCCCATACCCCTCTCTTTTCTGTCTTCTTCCTCCACCCCCACGTCACCCTGTACGAACACCAGAACAACCATCCGATCGATCCCCACCCCCTGGATGCCATGCCGTACAAGGTTTTCTTCCTCCTTAAGTACCTACCCCCCCTGTGATGCTAGCCCTAGAACCCTAGTCCCCTTCTTCCTGCGCCGCCGTCCTCTACCTTCCTCCCTCTGCTTTCTCTGTCGTCTGCATCCACTGCCGTCAGGCACCACCTAGCTCCCCTAGCTCCGATCACCCTGGCCACCTCGAGGCGCCTCCGAGGAGGAAAATGGAACCGCCGCGTCTCCTGGACCTCACCGCCCCCTCGCCGCTTGCTGGTAGCCATGGGGTGGACCGCGCCGTCGCCGGCAAGTCACGCCGTGGCTGCACCTCGCAGCGCCGCGCCTTTCGATTCCGAACCCGAGGTGAGCAGGCCACCTCTCCCCTTTTCCCTCCTTCCATCTTCACGATCACCGCACCCCACACATCCACACACACCACCGCAGGTCGCCAGCACCCCCCCCCCCTAGCCGTGGCCACCAGAGTTTTGCCATCGATCTCTGCTCTGTTCGCAAGGTTCAGAAAAGAGAACGATCTGTTCGTTTCAGTTAACGAGCGTAGATGCAGCATATCTTCCAACGCACCCGTATCCTAACAGCAACCACGACCAGCCGCACTGGTTAGCAGAGCCAAACGCACAACACAGGGGGAGGGGTTCGACTCCCCCCTCTCCCAATTAAACCAAACATTTTTGTTTCCTTTTGTTTGGTCACAGAACCTTCACAAAATCACCAATAGGCCCTTACAATTTATTTTAGCCCCTGGAAAATATTTTTCTAAGTCCCTAGTTACAAAAAATGGCAGATTTGCATCAAATGTTCTAAAATGCATAAGAAATTCATCCCAACTCCAATTTTAACTTTTAAAATATGTTTTCTGTCCCAAATTGAATGTTCTATCCAAATATAAAATTTGTTTACTGTTTTGAATATTTTAAATTGGTGAAACATTTGAATTCTTGTTTAAATCACTTAAATTCGCAAAATTCATAACTTGTTCATAAAAATTCCAAATTCAACAAACCAAATATGTTTTCCAATCAACTTTTCATGTACTTTCCAAATATAAATTTTGTTTGCTGTTTTGAATAATTTAAATTGCTGAAAACAACTGTTTCTTAATTGTTGCATTTAAAATTGCCAAAGTAATAACTTGCTCATTTTAAATCCAATTTCCACAAATGAAATATGTTTCCCATGCAAAATTAAACCACCTTTCCAAATATAAAATTTGTTTCATGTTTTGAATAATTAAAAGTGGTTAAATAATTTAAACCTTATTTAATTCATTTAATATTGTTAAATTTATAACTTGATCAAAACAAATTCTTTTGAGACATATAAAATATGTTTTCAAACCCTAAAAGTATAAACTTTTGAAATATGAATTTGGTTTAATGTTTTGAACAAATAAAAATTCAAATAAGTTCATGTTTGAATTAAATTCAATTAAAATCTTGTTTAACTTGTTAATTCATAAGTAATTCATCCTAAATCCTTTTTCAACAAGTGAAACATGTATTCCAACTAAAATCTTGTTTTCTTTTCAATTATAAACTTTGTGATCTGTTTTGAACAATTTAAATTGATGAAAACAACAAATGCTTGAGTGACACCTTTAAGTAACCAAAAATTCCTAGCTTAATGAATGAATTTCCAACCTTGGTAAACCTTATTTCCAATTGCTTCTATTGTTGTTATTTTGCTGTTTTCCTCATCCATGCATTATGCTAATCCACCTCCACCTGTTGCTTAGTTGGAAAACAATTGTTTCAACCATAATTCATGGGCTTTTCATATGCAACTCAAATTGCATATGGGTCCATTTAAATTTGTTTAACTTGTCAACTAGTTTATTTCTATGCATCAATTAAATTGTCATGCATCCATGTCTTGATCATGCTAGATCTTTTGCCGTAGTAGTAATTGTTGCATCCGGTGTTTGTTCGAGGTTCATTGCTTCTTCCCGGATAGGACGTTGAGATGATGTGAGCAACGACAAGTTCTGCTACCTTGCGGGATCTCGGGCAAGTATACTCACTTGCTGCCATATGGCTGCCTTTTCATCACTTGTTACCGATTCTTTCCGTTGTTCTTTTCTGCTAGCCTTAGTAGTAGTTGTTTCTGTTACGAACCCATCACATGAATCCCTTAACCTTGTTACTGCCTCACCTCCATACCTATAACCATTGCTTGTTGCCCGTGTCTTACTATCATGCTTAGGGTTGTTTTGCTCGAGTCTGTTAACCGTTACTTTCTGTTATTATTTCATTATTGTTCTGGGGGCTCGATGTTTAATCAATCAATCAATCATGCTACTGTTAATTGTTAAATAATAATTTGATGATAAGGCACCGGCAGGAGGCCCTTTGTGGTTTTGAGGCCTGCTAGTGTCGACCCTAATAGGAAAAGGGTCTTGTCTACTGATCCATGATGAGCGCACTACCCGCATGTGGGAAGCGAGTATGGGCGCCCCCCTCAACTGACTCGATTCGCATCTCGTCCAAATCGCCGTACTAGTTCGGGTGTTCCATTTGCTGCATCATATGCAGGTACGAACCCTTGGCGCCAGGGTGGAACTTTTGTAGTCGGCATTTAGGGCGGCGTGGTCTTCCAGTGCTATGAGGGTCCTCCTTTTCTTCGGGGGGCTCGATTAGCCGCGCACGCACAGCACGCGGTGCTTTGGGCTTGATGCGAAGAAGGGTTGGTTGTGTAGAGTACCTCGCTTGGTGGGTTAGCTCCCCATCTGGCGGGTTATTCTTGCGTGTACGGCTAAATTGGTGCAACCCTGCAGGGATAATCTTCTCGAGAAGCCGTGTTTTCCGCGGTTATGGATTACTTGGTGAAAGTACTGGCTAACAAGTACTCAGGACAACTTAAACCTAATGATTAACAACCCTTCACCCAATGATTAACAACTTGACTAGTAATATGCTTATTGACACAATAATCTGAACCATCTTTAACTCAATTGTGTGAGTTATCCTCGGATTGCTTCTTTGGATAAGGGGCGAGATCCCGGATGGGTTTGATTGGATTTACTTTCCGTTGGTTACAATACTCGATCTTATCTCTTTTCTGTTACCCGGAAGTTGTAGTATCTATCTGTAGTTGGTTAGTGCAGCCTGCTGTCGCTTATTTGCAATAACCCCCTTCCTTTCCGTTGATCCTAAAGTATTTGTATCACTTGATGACTGGCTACGCCGGTAACTTGTGAGTATGGGTTCTATCCCCCTTGCCAGTACTTAACCGTACTGACCCACGAATCTCTTTCGTGGCTGCAAATTCCAACTTGCAGTCAACAGGTTTGAAGTCTGACGACGTTAGCTTGGGAATCCCTCCGGCTTGGCCTGGGCAGGGATTGGACGCTCTCGGTTATCTTCAGGACTCTTAGTCCAATTTGGATCTTGTCCGTAGACGGACGATGTGTTGTTTCTTCCGCTGTTATTTTGGATCCTTGTAATGTATCAGTTGTATCCCTGGCTCGTCTGAGTCATCTTGTATCTATCTGTTTCTGTTGTAATTGTGGAATATTCGTGAACTATTGTAATGTTATCATAAATGGCAACCTGGAATCGGTTATTATGTGGATTTTGGCGGGAATGCTGAAATCTGCATAGTGCCCGATCTCGGGGCGTCACACTCATTATTTATTCACTTGTGATGTAACCTTTGTGCTTTCCAAAACAAATATAAATTGAAAAACTACAAAAGCTCAAAAATATTTTGTTTTGTTTCTAGCTTTGTTTCCAGCAGGTTCACTAGGAAGATAAACACTGGATTACACCAAGGAAAACATATAGTAAAAGGTCATGTTCAATTGAATGAGAGGTTATTAGCACCTCAACGGTAAAAGTGCATCACCCTTGCTTTATCTTAAGCATTGGGAGGTAATACCTTTCTACACTATCTTTTTGATATCTATAATTTCTTTTTTATTTTTGTAATCTTTTTTTACGAGTTCTTTCAAAGATCTAAGCATGGGGAGGTTACTTTTTCATATAGAGGGTCTTGTGAAATGTTCTTTTTTGGAAAATGTTTCTATCCAACCATGTTTCCCGCCGTTTTAGCATGCTTAATAGTTTTTGTATTTATGTTTGGGAATCTTGCTCATGTTAAGTGCCATAAGAAACAATTAGATCTTGTTTATATTTCAAATTTTTATCTAGCTTGTGAATAACTTTGTTATCCTCTAAAATCATTTGCAATAATACCTCCATCCATTGAAAAGCGGAAAATGCAATAAATAAGCTCTTCATACATGTTGCTTGATATTGTTAAAACTTGTCTAAAATAAATAGTTATGAAGTTGCTCAGACCCATTATGTTAGAAATAATAGACTCATTTGTTTCTTGTAGAGGAAGGTGAAAAATCCGAATTAATGTTTCAAAGTTTCGAGATTGCTTATGCCAAAAGTTTGTCATGTCAATCACAAGAGTAGATATTGTTTTATGTGTGTATCTAAGCTTTTGTCACAACCATGGGGTGCTGACAACTCCGCTGGCCTACAAACATTCCACTTGAGAGAAATATTGGATATCGTCTATGAGTTGTTCTAAACATATGTAACTACAATGTTATGTTGGGAAAAATTATCATTAATCTCATGGGTGTGTTCTCAAAGTAAGTTGGACACTACTTTGACTCTTGAGAAATCAAACATCTAACGGAAACCTCGTATACCTTGTCATGAGTGTATCACAGTAGTGACCACTTTGTTTGAACCCGGTCTTGCCTTTACAATTATCGACCAAACATATACACTCTTTTTGGCATGATCTCGTCAACTAAGAAATATATATTCTATGAGTTCCAACAAACAAATATTTGCACTTGAGAACCTTGACTAGATAACATGAGTGGGATGTATTGAACTTTTTATATCTATTTGTGTTTGAAAATTAAGCATGTTCAACTGCTAAGCTACTCGGTTCCATCCAAAAATAAAAAATATAATAAAGTGCAAATATGAGGATCACAAGCTTTTTCTTTCAAACTAAATGTAACTTTGACATAGAATTTTGTAACTAAATCTCTTGTGGTTAACATCAAAATATTAATTCGTAACTGAGATTGTGTTGCCTTGCATGAGTACATATTATCTTGCTTTGAGCTTTTGGATTAGATGTTATTCGGTTGCTTATGCATGGAAAATTTTAAAGGCCGCATTCCTATTTATCGATATTACTTGCTCAGGGACGAGCAAGAGACTAAGCATGGGGATGTTGATGTGATTTGGCACGATTTCTCCTATTGCTTTTCATATGTTTACATTGCAACATTGACATCATTCTATATTGGTTTCTACCTTTTTAATTGATTTCAACACAAACACATTTTTCCAGTGAGCTTTTCACTATGTATGTTTTTATTAGGATTTTACTTGTTTTTCCTTGTCTTTGTGTCTAGTATGTGTAGGCAGAAATTATAAAATATCAAGAGGAAACGAGACGAATGGAGAAGAATCCAAAGAAGCTACACGTACCACATGGCAAGTTAAGAGGCTTGGAAAATGGTCATTTTTAACCAAGCCAAAATGAATATTAAAGAAAACTGGAGTGAATGCCTTGTCCATACGATCTCAACAAGCCAAAGAACACCGAAAACGGAGTTCGTATGAGGAAATGACAACAAAAATACTAAAGGAGAAATATCCACGAGCCCTCAAGATTTTACCGACCAAGGTGCGGTCGGCAATGCCCATATTGTTGACCGTAATGTGATATTTTTGTACGTGTAGAATACAGAAGCTTTAACGACCAACGGTACGGTCAGGAGTGACCGTACCGCCCCAAGGACACGCGAAATTAGGCCAACTTCCACAGTCTTCACCGATATCGACCCCGTTTGAACCATAACCTTCCTAAACACCTTAGTTCCGTTTGGGTGGGAGGTCAAAGGGGGATCATCTACAACCCTTGGATCAGGAGGAGAATGCATATATAAGGATGGGAGGTGATGACGTGAGGACACACGTTCGTTGGGAGACCCCAAGAGGAAGGTATGAAGAGTGCAGTAGGAAGTTTACCTCAGAAAGAAACCAAGCTTGAATCGACCACTAGGAGAAATAAATCACTTTTGAAGGTTGTTTGCAGCTGATGTTGGCAGGGCGCACTACCGGTTCACCAGCAACATGGAACCTACACAACACATGAAGGGAATATGCCCTAGAGGCAATAATAAAGTGGTTATTATCGTATTCCTTGTTTATGATAAATGTTTATTTCTCATGCTAGAATTGTATTAACCGGAAACGTTCATGTGTGTTTAAGAAACAAACAATGGTTCCTAGTAAAGCCTCTCTTTTAACTAGCTCGTTGATTAATAGATGATCAAGGTTTCCTAATCATGAACATTGAATGTTGTTAGGGTCATGTCATTAGAAGAATGATGTGATGAACATAGACCCAAAGTGAATATATCAATACGATCAAGTCATTAAGTTACATTGTTATAACACACATACAAAGTAAGTCTAATCCTTAGACCATGAGATCATGTCAATCACTAACACCGAAAGAGTGCTTTGATGTCATCAAATGTCACACCGTAACAGGGTGACTATAAAGGTGTCGTTGGGTATTCGGAAAGTATTAGTTGAGGCTCATGGATCAAGAGTGGGATTTGTCCATCCAAATGATGGAGAGATATACTCTAGGCCCTCTCGGTGATATCACATCGACACCGCTTGCAAGCACGTGACTAGGTCACAAGGATGTCATATCACGGAACGAGTAAAAGGGTACTTCTCCGTAACGAGATTGAACTAGGTATGGTTGATACCAATGATCGGATCTCGGACAAGTAAAATATCGCGAGACAAAGGGAATTGGTTACGACGTTTATGGTTCACACGATCACTAGATTCATCGTTGAATGTGTAGGAGTCATTACAGATATCTAGGTCCCGCTATTGAGTATTGATCGGAGAGGTGCCTCGATCATGTCTACATTATTCACGAACCGTAGGGTGACACACTTAAGGTTCGATGGCGCGATTGAGTGGATACGGAATATCAGAGAAAAGTTTGGACAACACCGAAATTGTTTCGGGAAATATTGAAATAGTCACCGGAATAGTTTCGGGGAATATTGAAATAGTTCAAGGTGGTATATGATAATGTTTGATTAACAAATAGTTCAAGGGGGTAAGTGTTAATGTTTGTTAATAGGATTAAAAATATTAAAAATAAAGAAATCAAATTGTTTTGTTTATTTATTAAAGAAAACCCTTGAAATTTTGAGTGGGAATCGATGAGAGAATGAATGGGTTGAGTGGAGACTCCACCCACATGATGAGGGGAGAGGTCGAGGCACCCAAATTTCGTGGCTGCCTCCCCCTCCTATATAAAGAGGGGTTGGACCTATCTCTCCATACACAACTTGGTGTCATCTCCATTTCCATCCTTCCGCTGATCTACCTAATGTTCATGCGCTTGGCGAAGACCTGAACGAAGTTTTCTCCACCACACCACGCCGCCGTAATGCTGGTTTCTGAGGGATCCTCTACTTCCGCTGCCCCGCTGGATCGAGGGAACGGGGGTCGTCATCGAGCTGTACGTGTGACCGAGCGCGGAAGCGCTGCCGGATTGTAGCGCTCATCTTCGCGATCTTAAGATTGATGTGAGTATGACTACGTCACTAACGAGATTTGATCTCGTAAAGCTTTGTGTCTTCGAGGGTATGTTCTCCTTAATACTCTCTTTATCCCTCTTGCTTACATCTCCTAGATTAGATCTTGGCCCTTCGGGTGTCTATCGCGTAGGAAAACTTTTGTTTTCTATGCAACAAACCCTTCAACACAACCAATATACTTTGCCCCAACGAAATAGTGAGGTTGTCGATCTCACCGGTTTTGCTGAAAACAAAGGATTAGAAGTATAGTGTGGAAAGCATGGTTTGTTTGGAGTGAATGAAAAGAGAACAATGATTGCAGTGAATGAAAGGAAAATAGTGTTTGCAGTGGTTATATTATCGGTGTAAAAGAAAGGACCGGGGTCCACAATTCACTAGTGGTGTCTCTCCGAAACAAATATATAACATGTTGGGTAAACAAATTACAGCTGTGAAATTGATAGATATAAAGGTTGCATCGTAGTGCATATGCATGACAATGTGATTAATATGTGATCCATATGGGAATTACAACATAATTCATAGACCGTTATCCAACTGCATCTATGACTAATAATCCACCCTCAGAGCGTAATCCAATCAAACCTTGGGTATTAAGTTGCAAGCAACATATTATTGCATTAAGTAAAGTGTGTAATGTAAAAAATGTAAACATTGCTGCTTTCTCCCTAATGGCAACAACACATCCCCCATCCGTTACGTTTCTGTCACTCGAGCGTGGATAAAAGGGAGGCATGAACCCACTATTTAGCATAAATACTCCCTCTTGGAGTTACAAGCATCAACTTGGCCGAATCATCTACTAGTAACAGAGAGCATGCAAGATTATAAATAACATAAACATGATAAATTGATAATCACTTGACATAGCATTCAATATTCATCGGATCCCAGCAAACACAACATGTAGCAATACAATAAGATGGTGTTCATCATGTTAGGAAGCTCACAAGATCTAAACATGAGGCATAAAGAGGAGAAGACAACCATCTAGCTACTTCTATGGACCCGTAGTTCAAGGATGAACTACTCACGCATCACTCCGAAGGCAGGCATGGTGGTGTAGAGGCCTCCGATGATGATTTCCCCTCCCGGCAGGGTGCCGGGGAGAGCTTCAGAACCCTCCCGAACTATGGTTGACGATGACAACGGCTACAGAACTTTTTGTGGAAAGGGGCTCGGGTGTTTAGGGTTTTGCCGAGGAGGAGCTTATATAGGCGAAAAGGCAACGTCGGTGGGTGGCTAGGGGGGCCACACCACCTGGTGGCACGGCCAGGGGAACCCGCGCCGCTTTATGGTGTGGGCCCTCCAGGGACCCCCTCAGGGTCTCCTCCGGACTCCGTGTACGTGACAGAATTCTAAGGTCCTGGGTTTTGTTTAGTGCAATAACGAGAATATTTCCAGAACAACTTTTGTGAAACCAAAAACAGCAGAAAACAAGATCTGGCGTTGTGGCATCTTGTTAATAGGGTAGTCCTAGGAAATCCATAAATATGATGTAAAATGTATAGAAAACATGTAGAAATTGGCATGAAAACAAAATGGATCATAAGAAATTATTGATACGTTTAATACGTATCAGGAGGCCCTAGCCTCGAAGATCCATCTACAGAATTGAGAGACACCACACCATACACAGCCGTCCCCGCAGGGATGCTGCTGCCTCCTCACCGCCATCATCACCATCATCAGCACCTCTCTGCCCATATAAGAAGGAGACAAGCCTTGAAGGAGGTGTCCACGCATCTACATCAACACCACCATCATCCATCTACATCAATGCCATCGTCATCCATACCGCTGTAACCATAGATTCGTTTACCACCCTTTGTAATCTTGTTGAGTATTGCTTGGCGTAAATGTTTCAACACTCATCCATTATCCATATTGGTGATGCTATTATGTCTTGTGCCTCCAATCTTGAGTAGTTATGTTGGGAATACGAATGAACCCTGGTTGATTTATTATATTAGAAGATTATTTGTTTGTCTTGAACTGCATGTTGTGTAGTAACGATCGCCTAGCTATTGTGAGTTGTTGGACTCATAATATATATTATCTACGGGTCACGATAGATCATTTGTGTTGGTTTGAGGCAGACTGACGAGTGAGCATTACATGACAGAAAGTAGCTCTTCCTTTTTGCTAATCTCCCCCATGGGAGAAACAGAGAATTCACATAGCTTCCACCGCATCCACGGGGAAACCCTTAATTACTAGTAACCAGAGGCGTATCGTTTATGACAAGTGCTTGTAGTGCTTGTGAGTAGTGTGTTAACTGAGGAATTTGGTGCACATTAATTTATGGAACTCCGCCCGTACACAATATAGAATAAAGAGAAGCACATTTTTCCAATATTTAGTATTAGTACTAGTGGTGATTTCACACTCCCTTATAGTGTCCCTTATTGAGTTCTTATCATTTCTTTTCATTTTACTTTCAGTTTTCATTTTTATTTTTTATTTTAGTTTTGTTCTTGTTAGTTACTTTTATCCGCACTCTTATTATTTGTATTGTAGCAAGTTATAGAATAGGCTATTTCGAGATACGCTTTGACTGTGTATGTGACTGTGTTTGACACCATAGTTGCGGGTCTCGTAGTGCCAACCAATAGTGCTCTCCGTGGGAACGATATAAATCGGGAGATCATACTTCTGTGAAATTATGCTTTGACGAACCTCTCTACATCTACTTGTCAAGCATGGTGAGTCCATTCAACTTAGTTCATCAATACAAAGCCCATATGACTAAAGGCTACACTCGAAGCATTAAAACTTAGAAGGACATAGTAATATATTTGTTCCTGGGTGGAAATCCTCAAGTGAACACCCCGAGATATTAAAGGCCCCGAGTAGAGACTCAACTCTCACCAACCATGCAATACCAAATCCATCCGGGTAGTTCATTAAGCTTAGTACTTAGAATTTTCCTCATCATCAAATGATTTTTTTTATAGCAATGCTAAGCATCAACTAAGTTTAGTGGCTACAAAGTAACAAGGTAAAAAAGGTTCCTACACACTACTAGGATATAGCATAGCATATAAGTTAGTAAAATTCCCTATCATGCATACTACTCAAAACTGTAACCATGCATATAGAAAATAATGGGTAGTTGATGATGTGTTACTTGCCTCTTTGAAATTGGTGTTGATTCACCCACTTTATTCACAAAAAGAGCGTTGCTCTCCGTAAAATCTAAAAAATACAAGTAAACACCAATAAACAAGGAATTCACAAACAAAGGAACAAATTATAACAATCAACAAACTTAACACAACAATTTATTTTACCAAAGAAATTATTGTGATTGGGTTTAATGTATAGCTGATACGTCCAAAATGTATCTCCTTTTCCGAACACTTTTGCTATTGTTTACCTCTAAACTTGTGGGTTTTGTATGCAACTAACAAGGACTAGCGCTATTTTCACCAGAATTACCCTGGTGTCTTGTTTTTGTGCAGAAAAATCAACTTTCAGGAAATCGCCCGGAAAAGATCCCAAATACCTTATTTCACCTGAAGACCCGCGGAGCCAGAAGGAGACACGAGGGGGGGCAAGGAGGGCCCCACACCATTCCTAGGCGCCCCCCCTAGGCTGTGTCGCCAGGTGGTGTGGCTGCCCCAAGCATCTCCTCAGGCTCCCATTTCGACTACATAACCCATATAACCCTAAAACAACAGGGGTTCATCATATTCCAGAGAAACACACCTGAGCGCCGCCGCCACCTCGAAACCCAATTCGGAGATCAGAAGTTCCTGTTCTTGCACCCTACCAGGACGAGGATTCGAAGGAGATCATCGCCATTGTCACCGCCACCACTTCTCCATCAGCCATCCATGATTCCCCCGTCCATGTGTGAGTAATCCCTGCTGTAGGCCGAGAGGGATGGTAGGGATTGGATGAGATCGGTCATGTAATAATGCCAGATTGTTAGGGCATAGTGCTTAATATATGTTGTTAGTGCTATTCATAATTATTGCAACTTGTTATTCTTAATGCTTGTCACTAGGGCCCGAGTGCCATGATCTCAGATCTGAACATGTTATTATTTCATGAGTATAATTATGTTTCTTGATCATATCTGCAAGTTGTTTACACATGTCGTTGTCCGAAACCCGAGGCCCCGAAGTGACAATAATCGGGACAACCGGAGGGGATGGCTGCGATGTGAGGATCACATGTGTTCACGAAGTGTTAATGTTTTCCTCTGGTGCTTTATTAAAAGGAGCACCTTAATTACCAGTAATTTCCCTTGAGGCCCCGCTGCAAATGGGCTGGTATGACAAAATATGTTGTGCAATTTTTTCATTGCGAGCACGTACGACTAAATTGGAACACATGCCTATGGTTTGCCTAGTACTTGGATGTTTTATTATTATCTATTTTAAATTCCCACGTTATAATTATTACATGAACTATCTTATCCATGCAATGCCCTCTCATCCATTTGCTATGCCTACGGTACTTTAATCCTGTTGTTTTCCACAATTGCTACTAATGTTACTATTTTACTCCTGTTGTTATTTTACTACTACCGCTGTTATAAAATTGTTACCATCGATAAACTATTGCGAGCAAGTCTACTTTCAGGTGCAGCTGAATTGACAGCTCATTTGTTAAAGCTTATAAATATTCTTTGGCTCCCCTTGTGTCGAATCAATAAATTTGGGTTTTACTTCCCTCGAAGACTGTTGCGATCCCCTATATCTTTGCTTGAGGACTACACCGCGCAGTACACTGGGGCGTCCTCAAGCTCATAGCCGGAGGACGGCCCATCCTCGTCTCACTATGGGGGCGCCACTTCATGGCACTCTTGGGATTGATCTCCAATTAGGACAAAAGCCTAAGCTTGGGGGAGGTACGCCGATATCACACTCATCTACATATCATGTTTCTATCGGTTCTTTGTATATCCATGTTTTCATTTCTTTCGCTTCTTTTCGTTTCTTTTTGTTTTTATTGTTTGGTTCTTGCTTTCCAAAACACAAAAAGACCAAAAATATTTATGCTGTTTCTGTTTATTTGTTTCTTCAGTTTCTTTCATTGGTTTGCTTTGTTTTCTATTTCGTTTTAATATTCAAAACCCCAAAAAGATTTTGCTTTGTTTGATTGTTTGCATTCTGTTCTTTTTTTAAAAAAATTTGAAAAGCCAAAAATATTTGTTGTTCTTCTTTGGTTTTGTAAAGTTTGTTGCAGAGGTCAATGGTCTTCCGTGTCACCACGGGAATTTGGTTATCAATTTATATCATTCTATCCACACAAGTGAAGAGCAATAATGACGATTTACGACAATTCAAGTTGTGGTAAGAGGCTGGTATGAACTCTATTTGTTTTCATTTTTGTACATATACTCATCCATGTGGACATGCTTAGTTTGTTTGTGTAAGGTGTATGTTATTTAATGGATGCTTAGTAGTCCGTGCTCTCTCATGTTTAGTTACAACTTACTAATATTAGATAGCATGTCGTATAAATGTTTGCTTCATTGTCTATTCATAGAAGGGTATGGCATTGTGGTGTTTCCCTCTGAATGTTTCACTTGAATTGACTTGGCACATGCTCACGCATGCATATGACTGAAAACGAAAGGCCAATTAAGCCTTGACGATTTATTTTTCCGCAGAGTACTAGTATCCGTTTTATGCCCCCGTTAATTTTATTTTCTCGCAAGTATGATTATGACGGTTATTGCTCTCTTGATTGTCGCTCCCAGTCTATTGCTAGCCTTCACCTGTACTGAGTATGAGCTCTACTCGTGCATCCAACTCCCAAAAACTAAAGTTTTCCAAATTTTTCCACCATGCCTACCTATATGTGGTATTTCACCGCCACTCCAAGTAAATTTGCATGTGCTACCTTTAGAACTTTAAAAAATACTTCTCGTTTTGTGACACTGTTTTAGCTCATGAAGAAGTAGTAGTTGGGTTTGTTGTCTTCCATGCTATTTAGGTACCCTGACTTGCATGCTTCATCAGCTTGTCATTAACTTTGCAAAGAGCTTGTTAGACCATTATAACATCAAAAAAGGCTAAACAACTAAATAGACACTCCTCCATGTTATGAGATTGTTGGCAGTCACCCGAGGATTCGGCTAGACATGGTTTGCGAAAGCAAGGTGGGGAGGAGTGTCATACTATATAATGCATGCTATAAATGCTTAATATAAATAATTCGAACCACTCTCAACCTGTTCAGTATGGAAGATAACAAGGACACTATTACCATTCGTTGACATGAACAACCACCTCCCAAAATCATTTTACTTCTGTTTTCAATAAAATAAAAGGCTCTAGCACATGGTAATCCCTGCTTCCCTTGCGAAGGGCCTTTCTTTTACTTTTATCTTGAGTCTTCACCTTCTCACTTTATGCACTTTCTTGAGAGCATAACTTTCATTCTTAGTGCAATGTGTTTGTCCTAGAATACGATTAATTGTGGTATAACTTTGATGCTTTTATCTTTTATATCTTTACTTCTAGTCTTCACTTGAACCTCAGAGGTTCCCTGGCATTTGTGTTTTCCTCCACTATTAAGGGCAAGCAAGATACCACTTTATCATACCCTATTATGAACATTGCAATCCTGCAAATTGATATATTTCATGTTATGTTTTATTAGTGTGTTAGAATATCTTCATGGTTTGCATAACTATTAGGTGAATTTATTTTGCATACTTTGCCTAAACACTTGATCATATAGTGAGAATATTTACATCATATGAAACAAATGTGTTCGTAAAAGTTCTTTTATCGCACTCAGTTGTTAACTGAATTGCTTGAGGACAAGCAATAAGCTAAGCTTGGGGCGAGTTGATATGTCCAAAACGTATCTCCTTTTCCGAATACTTTTGCTATTGTTTCCCTCTAAACTTGTGAGTTTTGGATGCAACTAACACAGACTAACGTTGTTTTCAGCAGAATTACCCTGGTGTCTTGCTTTGTGCAGAAAAATCAACTTTCAGGAAACCGCCCGAAAAAGATCCCAAAGACCTTATTTCACCCGAAGACCCTCGGATCCAGAAGGAGACCCGTAGGGGGGGATGAGGGGCCCACACCATGCTTGGGCGCCCCCTATGCTGCGCTGCCAGGTGTTGTGGCTGCCCCAGACACCCCCTCGGGCTCCCCTTTCGACTACATAACCCCTATAACCCCAAAACATCAGGGGGTTCGTCATATTTCATAGAAACACACTCGATCTCCGCCGCCACCTCGAAACCCAATTTTGAGATCAGAAGTTTCTGTTTTGGCCCCCTGCCGGGACGGGGATTCGAAAGAGATCATCGCCATCGTCACCGCCACCACTTATCCATCAACCATCCATGATTCCCCCGTCCATGTGTGAGTAATCCCCGCTGTAGGCTGAGAGGGATGGTAGGGATTGGATGAGATCGATCATGTAATAATGCCAGATTGTTAGGGCATAATGCCTAGGTTCTGTTGTTAGTGCTATTCATCATTGTTGCAACTTGTTATTCTTAATGCTTGTCACTAGGGCCCAAGTGCCATGACCTCAGATCTGAACATGTTATTGTTTCATGAGTATAATTATGTTTCTTGATCATATCTGCAAGTTGTTTACACATGTCATTGTCCGGAACCCGAGGCCCCAAAGTGACAATAATCGGGACAACCAGAAGGGATGGATGCGATGTGAGGATCACATGTGTTCACAGAGTGTTAATGCTTTGCTCCGATGTTTAATTAAAATGAGCACCTTAATTACCAGTAGTTTCCCTTGAGGCCCCGCTGCAAACGGGCTATTAGGACAAAAGATGTCGTGCAAGTTTCTCATTGGGAGCACGTACGACTAAATTGGAACACACCCCTATGGTTTTCCTAGTACTTGGATGCTTTATTATTATCCATCTGCAATGCCCACATTATTATTATTACATGAACTATCTTATCCATGCAACACCCGTTCATCCATTCGCTATGCCTACGATACTTTAATCCTGCTATTTTCCACAATTTCTACTTCTGTTACTATTTTACTCATGTTTTTATTTTACTACTACTACTGTTATAAAACTGTTACCACTAATAAACTGTTGCGAGCAAGTCTACTTTTAGGTGTAGTGAATTGACAACTCATCTGTTAAGGCTTATAAATATTCTTTGGCTCTCCTTTTGTCGAATCAATAAATTTGGGTTTTACTTCCCTCGAAGACTGTTGCGATCCCCTATACTTGTGGGTCATCAATAGCAAAAGGTATGACTTGGTCTTTTATAAAAAGGATCCCCCAAGGGACTTAGTCAAATTTATTTCTGTCTTGAGTTTCTTCAAGTCTTCTTTTTCTTCCTTGATTTTCTTTTGATGTCTAAGTCTTTTATGCATGTCCTTAAATGGCCTTTCTTGTAGTTCTCCTTATTGAGTTGAAGAAAATCATATGAAGCACATATCTAAGATTTTAGGGACTTGGTCATATAGAATAAGAGAAGTATATGAGATTGTTAGAGTTCCCTTAAAAAGGACTTGTAAATTCTTCCTCATGTTCTTCTTCATCTCTAGGAGATTATTCTTCTCGAGTCACCAACAAATTCCTTGAAGCTGGCTTCTTATTGAAGTTGCTCACCTTGAAAAAATAATTCTAAGTCTTTGGACAAAAATAAACTTGATACTAATCATTTTGAATAGGTTATAGCTCCAAGTATTCACATTGTTGGTCTTCTTAAGGATCATCTTCAGGCTCCCTTGTAGCTTCCTCCTTTGTGTGGTGACTTCATTGAATTTTGCAACGCTTGATGGTTTTGGTACAAACTAGGGGCTGATCTTGATCTAACTTGGCCACACCACTAAGTCTAATGGGAAAGAAAAGAAAGGGGATAAAAACTTAGAGAGAGATGTGGTTGGTCCTTTTGAAGTTTTCTTCTAGTGCTTATACTCTTGGAGATGCTTCTGAAGTCTGTTTCCTTTTCTAAGTCCCGCATTAGTCTTCCTTGAAGTAGCTTCATGTTGAAAATCCCAAGTTGACAAATGGAGCATCTTCCTTACACTTCATGGTTTTTCACAAATCCCGACTTGGTGGTTTTCAACTAGGAGGGTCATATAGAGAAAACTTACATGGAATTGATTTCAGGGTGTTCAATGGCTTAGGTTTTTGTCTCTCTGGTCTAAGGTTACTACTTAGAATTTTTTTGCTAAAGAGAACATAGTGGAAATATTTATAGAATTTAAATTAAGTGCAAAAAAATCAAAGGAGCATAAAAATTTCAAAACAAATCTAAATTAGCACAAAAATTATTTTGGGCAGAGATTTCTGTTACCACACATCCTAAGGTCTCCAAAACAATGTGGTTTGTGAAAATTGGATCTATATAATTTAAATTATGCTAAATATCGTCAAACAAACATAATTGAATTTGAACAAATTTTAAATAGTCAAATTTAAATTTGGCCAGTGCTAGCAGATTCTACATGTTAAGGGGTTTTTGAAAAGTCTAAGTTAGCTTAATTTGGATCTACGGTTAATAATTTATGAACAATCTAAGCTCTAGGGGCTTTTCTGTAAAAATACCTATTTACAATAATTCCGGAATAAATCAGAAAAGGGGCTCGCTACGTGGCATGTCGTGATTGGCTGGGCTGGGCTGGCTTAAGCCGTGGCCCTGCTTGGGCTTAAGCCTGGACTCGGCTCAGTTTGATTTAATTTGGTGTGTCGGATGCCGATTAGACTGATAGGGATGGATCTTGAGATAAACTCACCGCCGGTGGTCCTTGTGGTAGCCGGAATCAATGGAGTAAATGGCGGAGGGCTCGGGCGGTGATAGCGCAGCGGCTCCGGCACTTCCCCAATGGCGTTGAGGACGGTGGCGGGTTTAACTCGTCGCGAGGGTCCTTCTCATGGCCTCCGTTCTTTTCCTCCTCGCTTCAGTTGAGGGCGACGTCTCCTCCCGAGCTCGGCAATGGCGGCAGATCTCGTCGAGATTGTGTCGTGCAGCGGGGCTCCGGTTAGGGTTTAGGGAGGCGCGGAAGTCAATGGGGTTGCTCTTATAAGGGCGGGTGGTGTGCGCGAGAGGGCACAGCTCGAGACCGAGGCGGTGACGTGGCAGAGTTTGGTCGGGCACGAATGCCGAGGGTGGCTCACGCACGGATGACATCATGGTGGGGGTCCCACCTGTCGGCGTGAGAGAGGGAGGACGCAAAGAAGTGGGCTGGTTACTGGGCCAGCATCTGGACCTATTGGCGTTGCGTGCATGCGGGAAATAGAGGGGACAACGGATTGGGCCGGCTGGGCTTGGCTGTTTTTTTCCCTTTAAAATCATGTTTTCTCAAATAAATCATAGGTTTTGTTTTATAAATGCAATTGAGCTCAAATTTGTTTTATGGTTTTCTAAGAATAAAATCTTTCATATTAAAACCATCTTGTGTTGTTTCCAACACACTTAAAATTTGAAAATTCTAAGGAGGGCTTAAAATCAAAGGGACATTTAAGAATAGGGCTTATTAGATCTTTTTGGTTCAAGCAACAATTTGGAAACAAATATCTTTGCTAGAATATTGAATTTCAAAGCAAAACAATCCTGTGGAAAACATTTTTAAACTAAAATTTTGAAAGGAGACCAATTTATGAAATAGATCCAGCCTCTAACTAATTTGGAATACTTGGTAGAATATTTATTTGAAATCCATTTTGAGGATTTAGGAAATAGAGGCCTATTTGGATTTTTAATTTCAATAATCATTGGAATAAACATTTTATTTCTTTTGTGTCGTGTTTTATTTCTTTTTTGGTGGCTTGCATTAGTAGAAAACAAATGTTTTATTTTTTTTGTGATTTTTGAACTTTCCAAAAATCAGGGATGTTACAATAGCTAACTTTCACGCTTCCTTATCCATCGCTAAATTTTTAACGGGCTTCTTCCATGTCAAATTTGGTCTACCACGATCCCTCTTAACATTCTCAGCACGCTTTATCCGTCCACTATGCACTGACGCTTCCGGGTGCTTCCGTCGTATATATACAAACCATTTTAGACTTTGTCGGACAAGCTTCTCTTCAACCGGTGCCGCCCCAAATCTCTCACGTATATCGTCATTCTGGACCCGGTCCTTTCTTGTGTGGCAGATATTCATGTCAACATGAGCATCTCTGCTACACCTAATTAACGGATATGTCGTCTCTTGGTTGGCCAACATCCTGCACCATGCACCATACAACAGTAATACAGGATACCGTTGGCATACACACATCTCAAAAGTAACACATTAATGTTGGCACAAAAATATAGGATACTGAAAGTCATTAAAGTAGGTGCAGGATGAATACCTAGATCTATGTCTTTCGTGTTTGGAGGACGAGAGACCTGCCAAACTTGCGATCCATCCTAGGGGCGTCGGACACTATCTGGGCAGCCACCCGACAGGCGAAGTCACCTCATCATAGAGATAGGGCGGGGAGGGGTGAGTAATAACGCCGTGTAGGAGGCCGGTCCGTGCGTTAATCTCACACTCACCTGTTTTCAAGGCGACGGGACACTGCTTTCTTGCAGCACGCCTGACAGTTACACCAGTGACGCGATGCTTCCCAGGCCATGCGGCAACAACGCTGGCGTTGCGTCGTCCCCACGCTCGCATTTACGCCAACACCCTTCAACCTGCCTCGCCCAAGTATAAAAGGCATGTTTTTTTTGCCTCACCGTACACAACCTCCTCTCCCCATCGCCCTCTTCCCCTCGTTTTGCAACTTCTCTTGCCATCTCCCTCTCTCTCTTCGCATGGACAACAATTGGGAGGCCAGCGGCTCCTCCGACTTGGGGCTCACCTCACCGTCGCCCTCTCCCTCTTGCGGCTCCTCTGTCCCCGACATCTAGAGCCGCTGCAACCCCGCGCCATCAGGGAGTGGCCTGAGAATGACAACGTCTACAACATCCTATCGCCGCTGCGCAAACCTCTCGACGACGACTCCCCCGGCCTCCTCGCGGTCGGGCCTCCCGACGGCGCTGCACTCATCGGCGATCCATGCCTCCAGCAGCAGCCTCGGTGCCTCCAGCAGCGTGCCCACGGACGCCTCCAACAGCCGCAGCCCTCGAGACGGCGCCTCCACCAGCCGCGCCGCCTACTCCTCTAAAGTCGCCGTACTCAGATGATAGCGATGACGACAACGCCGATCCGGAGTTTGACTCGAGCGCCGATGAGGACGAGGTTAGGCTAGGGTTAGAGTTAGGCCGACCTGATTTGCAATTTCATTCAAACTAGGTAAAATAGTTTAACATTTGAATGAAATTTGCTAATTTTATTTATGTTTTTCATGTTCAAAGATTTTTGATTGTTTTTGTTTACGTCAATGCGGGCGACAGCCATGAAATTAGCGGACACATGTTTGGCGCCCGCCGAAGAGGACACCATCAGGGTGTCGGACACAAATTAAATCGGTGCCCATGGAGATGGTTAGCATCTAAAAATTCCAAGTCACACGCATCCCCAAATATGACATCGGAAGATTTCCATTTTTAGACCCGAACATATCAGAGTACCGCGGTCGCAGGCCAACGTCTGCAGTGACGCCGTAGCCCTCAACGGATTGCACGTGAGGAACCCTCAGGTGTCTTCTTCCCATCGCCTCCGGGGCCACCAGACAATTTGGTTCTAAATTATGACCGAGCATGCGTCATTGCTTTTCCTTGCTGTTGAGCGTCTTGGCGAGAACCACGCCTCACGTTTCGACTGGTGTGCAAAGTGAACACGAGTTATAACACGACCACGTACAAAATGTATCTGGCTATCACTCCGCGGTTCACACAGGGATGACGGCCGCATCGTGGGAATGTGAACATACACACCGGTCAGGTCCAGCGAAGGAAAAAAAAAGAAACACTCTCACGAAGGCTGTAGACAGACGCTGCCCAGCTGTTTGAGTCGGACCATCCTTTCTCTCTTTGCAAGGTTTAGCACTGTCTAGTGGAACTGGTATTATGAGATACACGCCACGCCTTGCTACGGGATACTGTATATATGCAAGTGGCACGCGCGTGATGCCGCCGTCGACTCGGGTGCAATACGACCGAACGACAAAAGAGAGATACAGGAGTCGATCCACGCGACACTGCGCGAGGGGACCTGTTGGATCCTTTTCTACCCGACCGAACGAGGAAAAAAAAATTGGTTACCCGCAGCGCACGTGAGGACCAATTAATCTAGCTTTCTCTCTTTTCTTTTCCATCCATCGTCCCTACCAACTAATTAATCCAGAGCGTGACATGCATACTTTAGTTGGTTGGTTACCTCGTCTCGTCGCCGACCAACTCGCGCTCTACGCCTACTGCCTTTGCCTCGTCGCCATCTTGTGTTGGTCACCTCCTCGCTGCTGCTGCCTGACAGAAGAGCATGTTCTACGCCAACCGTCTCCTCGCCAAACTCGCATGGTTTCGGTGTTGTCTCGCTTGATCTGTCGGAATCAGGAGAGGAGCTCGCCGCCGGCCGGTCGACCGAGTGCTCGCTAGCCTCAAAGAGGACGGAGTGGCTGCTCGTCTCGCCTCGCCAAGTCCAAAGTCACAAGTCACGCGCTTCCCGCACGCGGCTTGTGACAATGGAATTCTACTTATAGAGTCATGTCCAAGGCAACAGAGGTGCCACGGGGAAGAAGACGAGCCGAGTTTCCATCCATCTGTTGCCGGATGCGAACGGATGGACGGCCAGATGCAGGGGTTACCCGGATTGATGACGTGGAGGAAACCAAACGACATGTTTAACGAGGCATCCGGCTCGGTTTTACGGCGCATGTAGTTATGGCGCGGTGGACCAATTGCTCGGGGATCTGGTGGAAACAAATCAACTCTCCATACTCTTGCTCATCCAGATCCTTCGTGTATAATTTATATCGGTTATGTTGCAATTGTCATACAGTGACCTGGAAGAGAGCACGTGCCGTGAAATTGCAACTTCCATGTGAAGATGTTGGCTTTTGAACTAGACATGTAGTACAAATGAAGTTAGTTTTGGGAAAGTTTTCTTCTCTGTTACAATGCTCTTTTGGGTCACATTACATACATGAGCTTTATCTTTAGATGAGGATATACCTTCACTGCTATTAACTAGCACACAACACAGAAACACGCTGGGATTTTGTTATCTAATCGGCAATACTGGTTTGATCAAACTCATGCCTGTCAAAATATCCTATGCATCTCATTCGACGCTCCTGAATCTTCACTTGACCTGCTAGAAGAAAGTAGCCTAACTGATCATAGCTAGCACTATACACACAATCGACTAGCCCACAACAGGTAGCTACAATTATTGTTGGGGATCAACTCCACCACTATAAACAACAAGAACACGAGCTCCTATCACCGTCACGGCAAGGTTTAAATCATTGTTGAACCCCATGTAAACTACTCATCGCACCAACTTCCCTGTGTTCCGGCCTGCCGCCGTCTTTGGTGACAGCCAGGAAGGCACATGGATTTTGTGCCCTGGCAGCCCCGCCAAAATAGCTCGAGCCTCGTCACCATACACCTCCTTGGCGTGCTTCGAGAACAGCTCGTCACAGTAAAAAGACCTGCCAATATCAAGAAAAGAATAAGGAATTAGTGACTTAGAACACAGTTTTGCAATCAAGACTTAGAACACAGTTTTGCAAACTGGCTGCAACATTCTTGCACGCAAGCTACCAACAATTTTTTTTTGAGAATAGTTCTTTCTAGTCAACTATAACCAAACAAGAAACAAGTAGATATATGAATCTGCACAAAAGTAAATAAAGATTTAAGAATGATTAAACTCGTATTTTGGCTCAATGTAATCAATATCGTAAACAAATTTTGTTGGGATCACCACCATAGCCAGTTCAGCTAGGGAATGGTGCCCAGGTCCAAGACCTCAGTCAACATGCAAGGCATATCCACCTCAAGATTTAACACACAGTCAACATATTTCACATTCAGCCTTTTTTGGCACATGAAAAGCTCAACATCCAGTGAACATGGAATATCAACGAGTTCAAGCTTTTACAATGTAGTCAACATATTTCACAAACACTACAGGTTTACATACAAAATAGATGATCCAAAGCTACACCAACAACAAGAGAGGTGTCCTCGGTTTTTAAGCACACAAATTCATTGGCATGACTATGAGATATAGCAAAATCCTTGCTAGGAAATGCATATTTCCTACTAATTACAAATGCGCAAAACAAGCAGTTTACAACTCCGAAATCTTTAGCATATCTGCACAACACTAAGATGAAGCTTTATTTGGCATAACGCATGTCATCGGAACCCTCCAAAACAAATAGTGCGGATTGGAAACAACAAAACACCCCACCAGGAAGAAGCACCACACTTCCCAAATAAAAGAAATGGCAGTTTGGAGTGTAAATATGTACAGGTTAGCGACTGATCTCAGCTTGTCAGCTACATGAAACGATACCAGATCATGATTCCATACAGACTGGACAAACAACACTAGGGAGACTATCCAATGTCTCTCTCTAGTCCACCAAACATAACAACCTATGGAGCCCCAGTACAACTAAGCACAACTGGTTTAATAATCTACACTTGATATTACAGAGCATCATGTAGAGTAGACAAGAGGAGAACCAGAAACTCGCCTTAATTAACATGCATGGCCATCAGGTTGAAGACAACACTCTGCCACGCAGAAACTTGGAACTTCCAACTGAGACATAGAACAAAAATCGGGAGAAAAAATTTATCAGCAGAAATAACCAACAATATTAGTATAACTAAATGATGCAGATTTTTTTTGTAGCGTAACGCTTAATTTGGAAACAACAAGATGCTAAGGCCATGTACAGCGCGGCCGCTTAGCCGAGGCGCTAGGGATAAAAAATCCTGGCAGTTATACAAGAATCCCAGTCGTTTTTAAGGCGCAGGCACATGTCTAAGAGTCGGACGCTCCAATAAGGCATGCAAAATTTAATCACAAGCGACCGGCGCTCAGCAACTGACTAATTAGGCGCTCGGCTAAAAGGCTAGCATTGTACATGGCCTACCAGTATTGAGGCCAAACTTCCAAAGGCTAGAATTCACAACACATAACTAGTTTGTCCGATTCATGGATGACCAAAGCACATGACATGAAAGCACACAAAAACTGTAGGTCTGAATCCATCTAACACGTCCAGCTGACGCTTTAACTACACATTTGCCACACAATCTGAAATCTGCCAAGCACAAGCATAGTAAGCAAGGTGGCCAGATTACATACATAGTCCGGATTATTTTTGGATCAATGTCCACGACTGATTAAATTCCAGAAACTGCAAGATAAGATCAAATCCATGCAACAAAAAAAAAACACTAACTAATAGCCTAACAATATGCAAGTTTGGGATTTCACAAGTACGAACTACAACAAATCCAGTATGACAAACAATATGCAACAAGTTTGGGATTTCGCAGGTACGAACTACGACAGATCCAATATGCCTAACAATAGCAGATCCAATCAAGCACATTTCACACTAAACTACAAATAGAGGAAATTACTCGTTCTCTTGCCATTATTGACCATGGAAAGGAGAAGAAACCAATCATTGCTAGCACAACAATTATACAATACATGTACAACCAATTTTTTCCTGCAGTGCAAATAAGAATATAACCAGAGGAAGAAAATCGATGGGGATTAGGGCAAGACGCAGACCTGAATTCATACCGATCCTGCCGGCGGTCGAGCTCCGAGTGTACTAGTCCAGGTTCCCCACGAACACGAGCCTCGTACGAGTACCTGCGCACCGGAGGAGAAGGTCAAAGTTGGAAACTATCGTCGGACATATCCAGGAGGGGATGAGTACCTGTGTAGGGGTGGTCTCCATGGCCTTGTTCGTCCGAGGAGACGGCCAGGACGGAGTCCCGGCGCTGCGCAGGCCTGCATCTCCTTTGCTGGTCGGCTATCCCCTGCTTCGGCTCGCGAACGAGGGAGATGTATGCTGCCCGTAGCGGACGACGGCCCTCCGTGACCAGAGTGGCCGCCGGCGCGTCATGGTGGCCGGCACCACCCCACCGGCGTGCAGCACCGCACCACGCTCCCTCGGGCCTGGGCCATGAAGGCGACGTGGTCCAGCGAGTTCGACGGAGCCGCGCCCCACCGTCTAATCGATGCACGCGCGCACCGGCGAACAAGCCAGCCGCGCCGCCATGGTTCCGTCCCTGTGGTGCTCCATCTGGTCACGAGGAGGGGAGGCAGAGGAGGGGCACCGTGGAAGCGGACCAGCCGGCGGCGGCTGATCTGGAAATCACGCGAGGGAGAGAGGGAGAGGTAGGTGGGTTGGCGACCGGCGACGTCTCCTACGGTGTGGCCGACGAGGCTGGGTTGTGGTGGCCGGCGAAGTCGGGGTGGGTGGGAGCTCGGGGTGAGGTGCGAGTGGGAGATGGCGGCGTCGGGGACTGTTAACCAACCCTAACATGGACGGGCCAGTTTGTGCCGGATATGGTCGGCCGTGTGGGCTTCAGGCAGATGACTCTCCCAGTTTGGCCCAGCAAAACCTGGCAGCAAATTTTATAATTAACACAAGCTACGGTGAATATAATTTCCCACCAAAACCGCGAGTGATTTTTCTTGAACCATTTTATCTCGCTCCCAGTGGTGTCTCAAAAGGGCCTCGCAGCACCTGCGTCTTGCGTGGCTGTCGTGACGCATGCCAAATAGAAAAGGGTTTTCGACGATTTTCAGTGTGATTTCATGCTTTGGAGCAAGCCATCTTTTATTCGGGAGTAGTGATCTCATGCAACCAACCATACCATTTTAAGTCACAAGAATAGTACCGACTCAAAAAAATACGACAAGTCATTACAGAAGATGGTTTAGCCGCTCTAAAGAGAGTGTTCCACTCTAAATCTCTAATCTTCCTACGAGACTATCATGTTTGTGAAGTAAGCTTATAGTTCATGCCAACAGATTAGCATCGATTTTTATTGAATGGTTTTCCTTGTCATATAATGGAAACATCATTCTGGTGGTCGTCCATCGTCTTACCAAGCTGGACTACGAGGGTTGTGAGTAGCCTTACAGCTGGTGTAGGCCTACCACTCCTACGCCAACGTGGACTATGAGGGTTTGGAGCCGAAATGCGCCCATCCAAATCAACATCGGCTAGCCCCAATCGAACCTTCGTCATCGCTTTAGACCTTGAGGCTCAAAAAACTTGTCTTCACCTCGAGGCTCCCCTCCTTCACCGGGAAAGAAAATGAATCCACATCGTCTTTTCCACTTGTTGGAGCTCAAAATTCGGGCATGGCTTATTTCGGTGCAGTATTTGGCATGACGTACTCCCTCTGGTCACGATTAGCTGCCAAGTGCCAATTCCACATCATAGGAACGTGCGCATGAATTCGATGGAGCTGCTCGGCACGTCGGTCGCCACCCCGCACTCGTACATTGCCTCGATCAGCCAGATCATGTACATAGATGGGTATCGTTGAGTATCCATGAGCTCAAAGACATGGGGAAATTGGATAGCAAGCATACTAACAATAAATACAAAAGATAAAATTATAACAATTGGTAGTAGAAGGGATTATACCAAGATAGAATTACTAAGTAAGACACAAAAAATGCAGGAAAAGGGTGCAAAATTCCATCTTAGTAAAGGATCCACGGAATACTTAAAATATATCAGTCTGACAAGCACATGTTGTCCTTCTAGTGTCCTAAGATTGCTCAAGATCATAATAATTAACCAAGATATTGTGGGAATATAGCAATGAGAAATGAAACAATTACTAATGTATTTTATATATAGGTACAAGCTCGTACTTGCATTAGATGAAAGTACGATGCCGAGAAATTATAATCAAATAGATCATACATCCATTAATATTCAGTATATGGTTCTCGCTCACAATTTTGCTACTTGCTAGTCATTTATGCCTCGATATACAAATTGCAATCCTAAACTTAACGTAAATTCCGTGTCCACCAAATCAAGCTTCTAGCAGCAGATAGCATGAACGAATCAGGGCAATACCAGTTGAAATCAAATCTATCACCTCGGCGCATAAATCCAGTCAATTCGAGCGTGACAAAGAAGGTTGGATGATGGTGTCGACGAGCTCCTAAACGGCGACGTGGAGGATGCTTAGGAGGAGAAAATTGAAGGGCACCCCACCGGGCCTTTAGATACGGTGCGTAGAGGTGATGTATGTCGTGTGTGTCGTCCCAAACTCCACCATCCCCTCCTCGCACATTGAGTTGCAGGGCGTGGAGAATGACGAACCGCGTAGCTCACGTCTCTTCCTGGTGACCGGGGTCACCTCGCCGGCATGCAGCACCTCTCAAATACCTCGGCCAAGCTACGAGACGCAGTCCAACATCAAGAGAACAAGCTGGCCGGAACGCCATGGTTCCGTTGTGAATGACAAGGATCCATTACCGACTCTTTCTTCTGCGGTGCTCGACCCGGTCAACATGATGAGAAGAGGCGGTGTGGGGGCACCGGGGAAGAGTACCGACCGGCGATGGGAGCCGTGCTAGTGGCATATTACCCGGCGGGGTACATCTCGATCTGGAATCACACACCCAATCTACAAATCAATATACGGAGAAAAGGTGCCATGGAGAATGTGGTGTTTGTGTAGAATCTGTAATTGGCACTATTTTTTTTGTTTGTTTCTTAGGGATCTATTTCCTTATTTCTGCCTCATGATAACATGTTCATTTGTTCTTACAGGGCGTTTCTGAAGCGCAGCTGGTGGCAGTGAAGCAGATGACGCCGTAGGCCACCCCGGTGAAAGAGCAATGCCTCGTCTCTGTCGCTGGCGCCATCAGGAAGGTTGGTGAAAGAGCATGTTGTCCCAAACATATTTTCAGGCTTATGTACAGTAGCGTGAAAAAGGAAAGCTAAACAGGGTGATAGCTAAACTCTGGTGGTCTTCCTATCATTCAGGTACCACGGGAAGATACTGTGCATCATCCCCATAGAAGAGCGATCCCGGCGACAATTGCCTTGCTACCGAGGAAGAGGTCCTTTGGAGGTACGTCGGGGAGCTAAGGTGCTGCAAAGGTCAAGGCTGTAGATGTAAAGGCTGGGACGTGACGGTGGGTCGGGTAGGAGGTCAAGCTCGGCATCCAACGGCGAGTCACTAAAATCGAACAATATTAATTTGCAAAATATGTTGTGGTTGCTACATCGTCTGCTTATGCCCGTGTGCTAGCTAACTGGACTTGGATGGCATTTTCGGTTGTTCCGTGTATGTTGCCTGTTTCATGGTAGGCTGATGTGTGTGTGCAGATTCTGGGCCAAAAAAATCTAGGTTGCATATATAGTTTCTAGCGATTTTGTGGCTATTTGTAGATGATTTGTACTTGGGCAGAAATGACTAGTGGATGGTGATGCCTGCTTAGACCCAACCATTCTCATTCATTTTTGTTTTCTTGAAAAGAAAATTCTACAAAGGATGGAAGTGGTGCTACCAAACGACGAGTTTGGCTTTTCCTCATAGAAGCGTGTCGGGCATTAAATTGATAACAATGGTCTCTGTGCATGGTTACGACATGGTTGGAGCATGTAGTCTCTGTGCATGTATGATCTTGAGAGTGTATCTGGCTCACCTTTCACGTAAGCACTCTGTAATCTGTCACATGTCGGATATATATGCTGTGGTTGTTGGTCTGTTGTCGCCGAGCCTTCTTGTTTTAGCCGGCTGTAGGTGTAGATGCAGCAGATACAGTTGGCAGCATAGTAAGAAGGAAGGGAGAAATGTGGCATGCATTTCTTCTTCATTCTTGAACTGGGGGTTAATGTTATAATTTTGGTATAGAGCCAGCTGGACGAAGATGCAGGGTGTTTCATGTGTGTATGATTCTGTGCCAATTGTGTATCTCCATTTTTCATTTTAAAGCTGCACATGTGTAGAAATGAAGATCGACTCGTGTGTGTAATATTGGAAATTACAAGTATTGATCTAGGCTTGGTGGATTTTATCTTATATATGGCCTGCTGGTTGCTTGGTGGATTTTATTGCATCAGTATGACACCTCATTCTGAATATGAATATGGTTCTTCCCTCTTTGTAACAATTCAAGTGGCCACAAGCCTCAACCTTTGCTGTGCCGTTTCTGGAGGTGAACCTTTTTTGGTTTCTCATCGTGCAGGTGATAGACACATGAGCCGAGCTTGTTCAACCAGTAGTAGTCGGGTCTGGCTGTGAAGGGGAGAAGTGGAGTTGGAGCTGCGCAGCTGGCCACCAGGCGGACATGTTTGTTTTTTTTTTTTTTTTTTTTGATGGGTCACCGGGGGGAGCAAAGCTCCCACCTGAATTTTGGATTTCAGGGGAGGGTCACAACTCCATATTACAAATTACAAGTATCTAGAGTAAGCTATACAGGGGGGGGCGTGGGAGCAAGGAACCCGAGCCATGCATCCACGTCTACACGATGCTCGATGGGGAGTCGAGCGCGCCAAAGGATCGCATCGTCTCGGCAGTTCTTTCGTAGTAGGGTGAGAGAGGGCGCCAAGGCGTTGAAGACCACACCATTACGGTGTTTCCAAAGGTGCCAGAAGCACAGGAGGCGGAGTGTTGGTGCAGAGCGAGGGTGGGTTGCCGCGGGAACGGGCTGCGAGGCCGCGGAGGAGACACTGTCTGGCCGAAAGCTCGGAGCTCCAATGGAGTGCCAGAAGCGGACGGCAAAGGGGCAGTGGAAGAAGATGTGCTCCGGGGTTTCGAGGGGGGCACTGCAGATAGCACACCCACTTTCAGCAGCGCTAAGGATCCCCTTGCGTAGGAGATTGGAGCGGCACTGCACTCGCCCGTGCACCATGACCCAGGCGAAGAACTGGACTTTCGAGGGCGCGGCGTTCTGCCAGACGAAGGCGAAGTGAGGAGAGCACTCGCCACCGTCAGTGCAGAGAGCGTACAGGCGGGAGGTGTGGAGTTTATTGTGCGCTTTCCCGCATAGAGGGAGCGTGCGTTCGTCGGGGCGGGGGAAGAGCTCGATCGTGCTGACAGTGGCGAGGAGCGATCGCAGCTGGCGATCAGCGGTGGGGGTCAGACGGGGGACGAGGAGGGAGGAGACCCCCACGGCGAGGACCTTGCGGACGGTGGCGTGTGGCTCGGTACAATGGGAGAGGAGCTCAGGAACAGTGGACGAGAGGGGGCCTGACGGCAGCCAGCTGTCCAGCCAAAATGCTGTCCGGCGTCCGTCGCCCACTCTCACCAGCGTGACGCCGCGGTAGAGCGGGAGAAGACGCAGCAGGCTGTCCCAGTGCGAGCCCTGGAGAGCTGAGTTGGACGCGGCCGACGTGAGTGGAGCGTCGTCGATGCTGCGCCAAACCCACCGGGGCCACGACTCGTCGAGGGCCGTGTGCAGGCGGTGCAGCAGCCGGACTTGGAGGCAGTTATTCTGATCAGCGAGCGAGCGGATGCAGAGCCCACCCTCCTTCTTGCTGCGGCAGGCACGGTCCCAAGCGATTAGACATTGGGCGCCGCTCACGCGGTCCGAGGCAGCCCAGAGGAATGACCTCCTCAGCTTGTCGATGGCGGCGATCACGCCGGCGGGGAGAGCGATGGCGCCCATTGCGTAGGCTGGGAGTGCGTTGAGAACCGCGTTGATCAGAACCAGACGCCCTCCATGCGATAGAAGCATTGCGCGCCAGCCCGACAGGTACCTGTCGATCTTGGCGATGAGCGGCGTGAAGGCTGACAGCCGCAGCTTATCGGCGGAGAGCGGCAGGCCCAGGTACGTTTGGGGGAAGCCCTCCACGCGGCAGTCCAGGATGGACTGGATCTCCGAGAGCATCACGGCGTCAACGTGAAGGGGCACGAGCGTGCTCTTGCTGAAGTTGATACAGAGCCCTGTTGCTTCAGCGAATTGATCCAGCAGCAAGCGCAGCCTGGCAGCGGCCCCTCCGTCGGCGCGCATGATGATCAATGTGTCATCAGCGTACTGGAGGATGGGGCAGGGGGCATCGTCCGCCAGCGGGTGGCGCAGCACGCTGTCGCGGTGGATCAGGCGGAGGAGGATGTCCGCCACCATGAGAAAGAGGTAGGGAGAGAGTGGATCTCCCTGCCGCAGCCCTCTCGTGCAGCGGAACCACTTCCCCGGCAGTCCGTTGAGCAGTAGGGCCGATCGCGAGGAGGAGAAGAGCGAGTTCATCCATTGACACCAGAGGGGTGGGAATCCTCGGGCGATCATCACCTCCTTCAGGCATCCCCAGCTCACGGTGTCGAAGGCGCGCGCGAAATCAAGCTTGAGGACGATGCTCCTGTCGAGAGCGCCAAGGGACAGAGCTCAGAAGCAAGAAATATTTTACTCCCCCAGTTTCTTCTTAATTAAAAGTAAAACAAGATGAATTTTGACAAAGTTTTAAAAATATATTATGAGCATTTTCAATATCAACTATAATTAGATTTATCATGAAATATATTTTCAGATTTTATTTTCCTTAGTAGTTCAAATATTGATATTTTTTATAAAATATTGGTCAAAGATAGAAAAGTTTGACTTTTCAAAAGACTTATGCACCTTATAACAAGGAACATAACGAGTAATAAAAAAAAATCTCACATAAGCGAAAATTTAAATATTTAGATTATTTGTTAGTTTGATGGTAGAAATAGAATAAGCTCCACTGGCCAACACCTCGCCATCACGTGAGATCCGACGAAGCATTGATTTGGATCTACGGTTAATAATTTATGAACAATCTAAGCTCTAGGGGCTTTTCTGTAAAAATACCTATTTACAATAATTCCGGAATACATCAGAAAAGGGGCTCGCTACGTGGCATGTCGTGATTGGCTGGGCTGGGCTGGCTTAAGCCGTGGCCCTGCTTGGGCTTAAGCCTGGATTCGGCTCGGTTTGATTTAATTTGGTGTGTCGGATGCCGATTAGACTGATAGGGATGGATCTTGACACAAACTCACCGTCGGTGGTCCTTGTGGTAGCCGGAATCAATGGAGTAAATGGCGGAGGGCTCGGGCGGTGATAGCGCAGCGGCTCCGGCACTTCCCCAATGGCGTTGAGGACGGTGGCGGGTTCAACTCGTCGCGAGGGTCCTTCTCATGGCCTCTGTTCTTTTCCTCCTCGCTTCAGTTGAGGGCGATGTCTCCTCCCGAGCTCGGCAATGGCGTCAGATCTCGTCGAGATCGTGTGGTGGCAGCGGGGCTCCGATTAGGGTTTAGGGAGGCGCGGAAGTCAATGGGGTTGCTCTTATAAGGGCGGGTGGTGTGCGCGAGAGGGCACAGCTCGAGACCGAGGCGGTGACGTGGCAGAGTTTGGTCGGGCACGAATGCCGAGGGTGGCTCACGCACGGATGACATCATGGTGGGGGTCCCACCTGTCGGCGTGAGAGAGGGAGGACGCAAGGAAGTGGGCTGGTTACTGGGCCAACATCTGGACCTATTGGCGTTGCGTGCATGCGGGAAATAGAGGGGACAACGGATTGGGCCGGCTGGGCTTGGCTGTTTTTTTCCCTTTAAAATCATGTTTTCTCAAATAAATCATAGGTTTTGTTTTATAAATGCAATTGAGCTCAAATTTGTTTTATGGTTTTCTAAGAATAAAATCTTTCATATTAAAACCATCTTGTGTTGTTTCCAACACACTTAAAATTTGAAAATTCTAAGGAGGGCTTAAAATCAAAGGGACATTTAAGAATAGGGCTTATTAGATCTTTTTGGTTCAAGCAACAATTTGGAAACAAATATCTTTGCTAGAATATTGAATTTCAAAGCAAAACAATCCTGTGGAAAACATTTTTAAACTAAAATTTTGAAAGGAGACCAATTTATGAAATAGATCCAGCCTCTAACTAATTTGGAATACTTGGTAGAATATTTATTTGAAATCCATTTTGAGGATTTAGGAAATAGAGGCCTATTTGGATTTTTAATTTCAATAATCATTGGAATAAACATTTTATTTCTTTTGTGTCGTGTTTTATTTCTTTTTTGGTGGCTTGCATTAGTAGAAAACAAATGTTTTATTTTTTTTGTGATTTTTGAACTTTCCAAAAATCAGGGATGTTACAATAGCTAACTTTCACGCTTCCTTATCCATCGCTAAATTTTTAACGGGCTTCTTCCATGTCAAATTTGGTCTACCACGATCCCTCTTAACATTCTCAGCACGCTTTATCCGTCCACTATGCACTGACGCTTCCGGGTGCTTCCGTCGTATATATACAAACCATTTTAGACTTTGTCGGACAAGCTTCTCTTCAACCGGTGCCGCCCCAAATCTCTCACGTATATCGTCATTCTGGACCCGGTCCTTTCTTGTGTGGCAGATATTCATGTCAACATGAGCATCTCTGCTACACCTAATTAACGGATATGTCGTCTCTTGGTTGGCCAACATCCTGCACCATGCACCATACAACAGTAATACAGGATACCGTTGGCATACACACATCTCAAAAGTAACACATTAATGTTGGCACAAAAATATAGGATACTGAAAGTCATTAAAGTAGGTGCAGGATGAATACCTAGATCTATGTCTTTCGTGTTTGGAGGACGAGAGACCTGCCAAACTTGCGATCCATCCTAGGGGCGTCGGACACTATCTGGGCAGCCACCCGACAGGCGAAGTCACCTCATCATAGAGATAGGGCGGGGAGGGGTGAGTAATAACGCCGTGTAGGAGGCCGGTCCGTGCGTTAATCTCACACTCACCTGTTTTCAAGGCGACGGGACACTGCTTTCTTGCAGCACGCCTGACAGTTACACCAGTGACGCGATGCTTCCCAGGCCATGCGGCAACAACGCTGGCGTTGCGTCGTCCCCACGCTCGCATTTACGCCAACACCCTTCAACCTGCCTCGCCCAAGTATAAAAGGCATGTTTTTTTTGCCTCACCGTACACAACCTCCTCTCCCCATCGCCCTCTTCCCCTCGTTTTGCAACTTCTCTTGCCATCTCCCTCTCTCTCTTCGCATGGACAACAATTGGGAGGCCAGCGGCTCCTCCGACTTGGGGCTCACCTCACCGTCGCCCTCTCCCTCTTGCGGCTCCTCTGTCCCCGACATCTAGAGCCGCTGCAACCCCGCGCCATCAGGGAGTGGCCTGAGAATGACAACGTCTACAACATCCTATCGCCGCTGCGCAAACCTCTCGACGACGACTCCCCCGGCCTCCTCGCGGTCGGGCCTCCCGACGGCGCTGCACTCATCGGCGATCCATGCCTCCAGCAGCAGCCTCGGTGCCTCCAGCAGCGTGCCCACGGACGCCTCCAACAGCCGCAGCCCTCGAGACGGCGCCTCCACCAGCCGCGCCGCCTACTCCTCTAAAGTCGCCGTACTCAGATGATAGCGATGACGACAACGCCGATCCGGAGTTTGACTCGAGCGCCGATGAGGACGAGGTTAGGCTAGGGTTAGAGTTAGGCCGACCTGATTTGCAATTTCATTCAAACTAGGTAAAATAGTTTAACATTTGAATGAAATTTGCTAATTTTATTTATGTTTTTCATGTTCAAAGATTTTTGATTGTTTTTGTTTACGTCAATGCGGGCGACAGCCATGAAATTAGCGGACACATGTTTGGCGCCCGCCGAAGAGGACACCATCAGGGTGTCGGACACAAATTAAATCGGTGCCCATGGAGATGGTTAGCATCTAAAAATTCCAAGTCACACGCATCCCCAAATATGACATCGGAAGATTTCCATTTTTAGACCCGAACATATCAGAGTACCGCGGTCGCAGGCCAACGTCTGCAGTGACGCCGTAGCCCTCAACGGATTGCACGTGAGGAACCCTCAGGTGTCTTCTTCCCATCGCCTCCGGGGCCACCAGACAATTTGGTTCTAAATTATGACCGAGCATGCGTCATTGCTTTTCCTTGCTGTTGAGCGTCTTGGCGAGAACCACGCCTCACGTTTCGACTGGTGTGCAAAGTGAACACGAGTTATAACACGACCACGTACAAAATGTATCTGGCTATCACTCCGCGGTTCACACAGGGATGACGGCCGCATCGTGGGAATGTGAACATACACACCGGTCAGGTCCAGCGAAGGAAAAAAAAAGAAACACTCTCACGAAGGCTGTAGACAGACGCTGCCCAGCTGTTTGAGTCGGACCATCCTTTCTCTCTTTGCAAGGTTTAGCACTGTCTAGTGGAACTGGTATTATGAGATACACGCCACGCCTTGCTACGGGATACTGTATATATGCAAGTGGCACGCGCGTGATGCCGCCGTCGACTCGGGTGCAATACGACCGAACGACAAAAGAGAGATACAGGAGTCGATCCACGCGACACTGCGCGAGGGGACCTGTTGGATCCTTTTCTACCCGACCGAACGAGGAAAAAAAAATTGGTTACCCGCAGCGCACGTGAGGACCAATTAATCTAGCTTTCTCTCTTTTCTTTTCCATCCATCGTCCCTACCAACTAATTAATCCAGAGCGTGACATGCATACTTTAGTTGGTTGGTTACCTCGTCTCGTCGCCGACCAACTCGCGCTCTACGCCTACTGCCTTTGCCTCGTCGCCATCTTGTGTTGGTCACCTCCTCGCTGCTGCTGCCTGACAGAAGAGCATGTTCTACGCCAACCGTCTCCTCGCCAAACTCGCATGGTTTCGGTGTTGTCTCGCTTGATCTGTCGGAATCAGGAGAGGAGCTCGCCGCCGGCCGGTCGACCGAGTGCTCGCTAGCCTCAAAGAGGACGGAGTGGCTGCTCGTCTCGCCTCGCCAAGTCCAAAGTCACAAGTCACGCGCTTCCCGCACGCGGCTTGTGACAATGGAATTCTACTTATAGAGTCATGTCCAAGGCAACAGAGGTGCCACGGGGAAGAAGACGAGCCGAGTTTCCATCCATCTGTTGCCGGATGCGAACGGATGGACGGCCAGATGCAGGGGTTACCCGGATTGATGACGTGGAGGAAACCAAACGACATGTTTAACGAGGCATCCGGCTCGGTTTTACGGCGCATGTAGTTATGGCGCGGTGGACCAATTGCTCGGGGATCTGGTGGAAACAAATCAACTCTCCATACTCTTGCTCATCCAGATCCTTCGTGTATAATTTATATCGGTTATGTTGCAATTGTCATACAGTGACCTGGAAGAGAGCACGTGCCGTGAAATTGCAACTTCCATGTGAAGATGTTGGCTTTTGAACTAGACATGTAGTACAAATGAAGTTAGTTTTGGGAAAGTTTTCTTCTCTGTTACAATGCTCTTTTGGGTCACATTACATACATGAGCTTTATCTTTAGATGAGGATATACCTTCACTGCTATTAACTAGCACACAACACAGAAACACGCTGGGATTTTGTTATCTAATCGGCAATACTGGTTTGATCAAACTCATGCCTGTCAAAATATCCTATGCATCTCATTCGACGCTCCTGAATCTTCACTTGACCTGCTAGAAGAAAGTAGCCTAACTGATCATAGCTAGCACTATACACACAATCGACTAGCCCACAACAGGTAGCTACAATTATTGTTGGGGATCAACTCCACCACTATAAACAACAAGAACACGAGCTCCTATCACCGTCACGGCAAGGTTTAAATCATTGTTGAACCCCATGTAAACTACTCATCGCACCAACTTCCCTGTGTTCCGGCCTGCCGCCGTCTTTGGTGACAGCCAGGAAGGCACATGGATTTTGTGCCCTGGCAGCCCCGCCAAAATAGCTCGAGCCTCGTCACCATACACCTCCTTGGCGTGCTTCGAGAACAGCTCGTCACAGTAAAAAGACCTGCCAATATCAAGAAAAGAATAAGGAATTAGTGACTTAGAACACAGTTTTGCAATCAAGACTTAGAACACAGTTTTGCAAACTGGCTGCAACATTCTTGCACGCAAGCTACCAACAATTTTTTTTTGAGAATAGTTCTTTCTAGTCAACTATAACCAAACAAGAAACAAGTAGATATATGAATCTGCACAAAAGTAAATAAAGATTTAAGAATGATTAAACTCGTATTTTGGCTCAATGTAATCAATATCGTAAACAAATTTTGTTGGGATCACCACCATAGCCAGTTCAGCTAGGGAATGGTGCCCAGGTCCAAGACCTCAGTCAACATGCAAGGCATATCCACCTCAAGATTTAACACACAGTCAACATATTTCACATTCAGCCTTTTTTGGCACATGAAAAGCTCAACATCCAGTGAACATGGAATATCAACGAGTTCAAGCTTTTACAATGTAGTCAACATATTTCACAAACACTACAGGTTTACATACAAAATAGATGATCCAAAGCTACACCAACAACAAGAGAGGTGTCCTCGGTTTTTAAGCACACAAATTCATTGGCATGACTATGAGATATAGCAAAATCCTTGCTAGGAAATGCATATTTCCTACTAATTACAAATGCGCAAAACAAGCAGTTTACAACTCCGAAATCTTTAGCATATCTGCACAACACTAAGATGAAGCTTTATTTGGCATAACGCATGTCATCGGAACCCTCCAAAACAAATAGTGCGGATTGGAAACAACAAAACACCCCACCAGGAAGAAGCACCACACTTCCCAAATAAAAGAAATGGCAGTTTGGAGTGTAAATATGTACAGGTTAGCGACTGATCTCAGCTTGTCAGCTACATGAAACGATACCAGATCATGATTCCATACAGACTGGACAAACAACACTAGGGAGACTATCCAATGTCTCTCTCTAGTCCACCAAACATAACAACCTATGGAGCCCCAGTACAACTAAGCACAACTGGTTTAATAATCTACACTTGATATTACAGAGCATCATGTAGAGTAGACAAGAGGAGAACCAGAAACTCGCCTTAATTAACATGCATGGCCATCAGGTTGAAGACAACACTCTGCCACGCAGAAACTTGGAACTTCCAACTGAGACATAGAACAAAAATCGGGAGAAAAAATTTATCAGCAGAAATAACCAACAATATTAGTATAACTAAATGATGCAGATTTTTTTTGTAGCGTAACGCTTAATTTGGAAACAACAAGATGCTAAGGCCATGTACAGCGCGGCCGCTTAGCCGAGGCGCTAGGGATAAAAAATCCTGGCAGTTATACAAGAATCCCAGTCGTTTTTAAGGCGCAGGCACATGTCTAAGAGTCGGACGCTCCAATAAGGCATGCAAAATTTAATCACAAGCGACCGGCGCTCAGCAACTGACTAATTAGGCGCTCGGCTAAAAGGCTAGCATTGTACATGGCCTACCAGTATTGAGGCCAAACTTCCAAAGGCTAGAATTCACAACACATAACTAGTTTGTCCGATTCATGGATGACCAAAGCACATGACATGAAAGCACACAAAAACTGTAGGTCTGAATCCATCTAACACGTCCAGCTGACGCTTTAACTACACATTTGCCACACAATCTGAAATCTGCCAAGCACAAGCATAGTAAGCAAGGTGGCCAGATTACATACATAGTCCGGATTATTTTTGGATCAATGTCCACGACTGATTAAATTCCAGAAACTGCAAGATAAGATCAAATCCATGCAACAAAAAAAAAACACTAACTAATAGCCTAACAATATGCAAGTTTGGGATTTCACAAGTACGAACTACAACAAATCCAGTATGACAAACAATATGCAACAAGTTTGGGATTTCGCAGGTACGAACTACGACAGATCCAATATGCCTAACAATAGCAGATCCAATCAAGCACATTTCACACTAAACTACAAATAGAGGAAATTACTCGTTCTCTTGCCATTATTGACCATGGAAAGGAGAAGAAACCAATCATTGCTAGCACAACAATTATACAATACATGTACAACCAATTTTTTCCTGCAGTGCAAATAAGAATATAACCAGAGGAAGAAAATCGATGGGGATTAGGGCAAGACGCAGACCTGAATTCATACCGATCCTGCCGGCGGTCGAGCTCCGAGTGTACTAGTCCAGGTTCCCCACGAACACGAGCCTCGTACGAGTACCTGCGCACCGGAGGAGAAGGTCAAAGTTGGAAACTATCGTCGGACATATCCAGGAGGGGATGAGTACCTGTGTAGGGGTGGTCTCCATGGCCTTGTTCGTCCGAGGAGACGGCCAGGACGGAGTCCCGGCGCTGCGCAGGCCTGCATCTCCTTTGCTGGTCGGCTATCCCCTGCTTCGGCTCGCGAACGAGGGAGATGTATGCTGCCCGTAGCGGACGACGGCCCTCCGTGACCAGAGTGGCCGCCGGCGCGTCATGGTGGCCGGCACCACCCCACCGGCGTGCAGCACCGCACCACGCTCCCTCGGGCCTGGGCCATGAAGGCGACGTGGTCCAGCGAGTTCGACGGAGCCGCGCCCCACCGTCTAATCGATGCACGCGCGCACCGGCGAACAAGCCAGCCGCGCCGCCATGGTTCCGTCCCTGTGGTGCTCCATCTGGTCACGAGGAGGGGAGGCAGAGGAGGGGCACCGTGGAAGCGGACCAGCCGGCGGCGGCTGATCTGGAAATCACGCGAGGGAGAGAGGGAGAGGTAGGTGGGTTGGCGACCGGCGACGTCTCCTACGGTGTGGCCGACGAGGCTGGGTTGTGGTGGCCGGCGAAGTCGGGGTGGGTGGGAGCTCGGGGTGAGGTGCGAGTGGGAGATGGCGGCGTCGGGGACTGTTAACCAACCCTAACATGGACGGGCCAGTTTGTGCCGGATATGGTCGGCCGTGTGGGCTTCAGGCAGATGACTCTCCCAGTTTGGCCCAGCAAAACCTGGCAGCAAATTTTATAATTAACACAAGCTACGGTGAATATAATTTCCCACCAAAACCGCGAGTGATTTTTCTTGAACCATTTTATCTCGCTCCCAGTGGTGTCTCAAAAGGGCCTCGCAGCACCTGCGTCTTGCGTGGCTGTCGTGACGCATGCCAAATAGAAAAGGGTTTTCGACGATTTTCAGTGTGATTTCATGCTTTGGAGCAAGCCATCTTTTATTCGGGAGTAGTGATCTCATGCAACCAACCATACCATTTTAAGTCACAAGAATAGTACCGACTCAAAAAAATACGACAAGTCATTACAGAAGATGGTTTAGCCGCTCTAAAGAGAGTGTTCCACTCTAAATCTCTAATCTTCCTACGAGACTATCATGTTTGTGAAGTAAGCTTATAGTTCATGCCAACAGATTAGCATCGATTTTTATTGAATGGTTTTCCTTGTCATATAATGGAAACATCATTCTGGTGGTCGTCCATCGTCTTACCAAGCTGGACTACGAGGGTTGTGAGTAGCCTTACAGCTGGTGTAGGCCTACCACTCCTACGCCAACGTGGACTATGAGGGTTTGGAGCCGAAATGCGCCCATCCAAATCAACATCGGCTAGCCCCAATCGAACCTTCGTCATCGCTTTAGACCTTGAGGCTCAAAAAACTTGTCTTCACCTCGAGGCTCCCCTCCTTCACCGGGAAAGAAAATGAATCCACATCGTCTTTTCCACTTGTTGGAGCTCAAAATTCGGGCATGGCTTATTTCGGTGCAGTATTTGGCATGACGTACTCCCTCTGGTCACGATTAGCTGCCAAGTGCCAATTCCACATCATAGGAACGTGCGCATGAATTCGATGGAGCTGCTCGGCACGTCGGTCGCCACCCCGCACTCGTACATTGCCTCGATCAGCCAGATCATGTACATAGATGGGTATCGTTGAGTATCCATGAGCTCAAAGACATGGGGAAATTGGATAGCAAGCATACTAACAATAAATACAAAAGATAAAATTATAACAATTGGTAGTAGAAGGGATTATACCAAGATAGAATTACTAAGTAAGACACAAAAAATGCAGGAAAAGGGTGCAAAATTCCATCTTAGTAAAGGATCCACGGAATACTTAAAATATATCAGTCTGACAAGCACATGTTGTCCTTCTAGTGTCCTAAGATTGCTCAAGATCATAATAATTAACCAAGATATTGTGGGAATATAGCAATGAGAAATGAAACAATTACTAATGTATTTTATATATAGGTACAAGCTCGTACTTGCATTAGATGAAAGTACGATGCCGAGAAATTATAATCAAATAGATCATACATCCATTAATATTCAGTATATGGTTCTCGCTCACAATTTTGCTACTTGCTAGTCATTTATGCCTCGATATACAAATTGCAATCCTAAACTTAACGTAAATTCCGTGTCCACCAAATCAAGCTTCTAGCAGCAGATAGCATGAACGAATCAGGGCAATACCAGTTGAAATCAAATCTATCACCTCGGCGCATAAATCCAGTCAATTCGAGCGTGACAAAGAAGGTTGGATGATGGTGTCGACGAGCTCCTAAACGGCGACGTGGAGGATGCTTAGGAGGAGAAAATTGAAGGGCACCCCACCGGGCCTTTAGATACGGTGCGTAGAGGTGATGTATGTCGTGTGTGTCGTCCCAAACTCCACCATCCCCTCCTCGCACATTGAGTTGCAGGGCGTGGAGAATGACGAACCGCGTAGCTCACGTCTCTTCCTGGTGACCGGGGTCACCTCGCCGGCATGCAGCACCTCTCAAATACCTCGGCCAAGCTACGAGACGCAGTCCAACATCAAGAGAACAAGCTGGCCGGAACGCCATGGTTCCGTTGTGAATGACAAGGATCCATTACCGACTCTTTCTTCTGCGGTGCTCGACCCGGTCAACATGATGAGAAGAGGCGGTGTGGGGGCACCGGGGAAGAGTACCGACCGGCGATGGGAGCCGTGCTAGTGGCATATTACCCGGCGGGGTACATCTCGATCTGGAATCACACACCCAATCTACAAATCAATATACGGAGAAAAGGTGCCATGGAGAATGTGGTGTTTGTGTAGAATCTGTAATTGGCACTATTTTTTTTGTTTGTTTCTTAGGGATCTATTTCCTTATTTCTGCCTCATGATAACATGTTCATTTGTTCTTACAGGGCGTTTCTGAAGCGCAGCTGGTGGCAGTGAAGCAGATGACGCCGTAGGCCACCCCGGTGAAAGAGCAATGCCTCGTCTCTGTCGCTGGCGCCATCAGGAAGGTTGGTGAAAGAGCATGTTGTCCCAAACATATTTTCAGGCTTATGTACAGTAGCGTGAAAAAGGAAAGCTAAACAGGGTGATAGCTAAACTCTGGTGGTCTTCCTATCATTCAGGTACCACGGGAAGATACTGTGCATCATCCCCATAGAAGAGCGATCCCGGCGACAATTGCCTTGCTACCGAGGAAGAGGTCCTTTGGAGGTACGTCGGGGAGCTAAGGTGCTGCAAAGGTCAAGGCTGTAGATGTAAAGGCTGGGACGTGACGGTGGGTCGGGTAGGAGGTCAAGCTCGGCATCCAACGGCGAGTCACTAAAATCGAACAATATTAATTTGCAAAATATGTTGTGGTTGCTACATCGTCTGCTTATGCCCGTGTGCTAGCTAACTGGACTTGGATGGCATTTTCGGTTGTTCCGTGTATGTTGCCTGTTTCATGGTAGGCTGATGTGTGTGTGCAGATTCTGGGCCAAAAAAATCTAGGTTGCATATATAGTTTCTAGCGATTTTGTGGCTATTTGTAGATGATTTGTACTTGGGCAGAAATGACTAGTGGATGGTGATGCCTGCTTAGACCCAACCATTCTCATTCATTTTTGTTTTCTTGAAAAGAAAATTCTACAAAGGATGGAAGTGGTGCTACCAAACGACGAGTTTGGCTTTTCCTCATAGAAGCGTGTCGGGCATTAAATTGATAACAATGGTCTCTGTGCATGGTTACGACATGGTTGGAGCATGTAGTCTCTGTGCATGTATGATCTTGAGAGTGTATCTGGCTCACCTTTCACGTAAGCACTCTGTAATCTGTCACATGTCGGATATATATGCTGTGGTTGTTGGTCTGTTGTCGCCGAGCCTTCTTGTTTTAGCCGGCTGTAGGTGTAGATGCAGCAGATACAGTTGGCAGCATAGTAAGAAGGAAGGGAGAAATGTGGCATGCATTTCTTCTTCATTCTTGAACTGGGGGTTAATGTTATAATTTTGGTATAGAGCCAGCTGGACGAAGATGCAGGGTGTTTCATGTGTGTATGATTCTGTGCCAATTGTGTATCTCCATTTTTCATTTTAAAGCTGCACATGTGTAGAAATGAAGATCGACTCGTGTGTGTAATATTGGAAATTACAAGTATTGATCTAGGCTTGGTGGATTTTATCTTATATATGGCCTGCTGGTTGCTTGGTGGATTTTATTGCATCAGTATGACACCTCATTCTGAATATGAATATGGTTCTTCCCTCTTTGTAACAATTCAAGTGGCCACAAGCCTCAACCTTTGCTGTGCCGTTTCTGGAGGTGAACCTTTTTTGGTTTCTCATCGTGCAGGTGATAGACACATGAGCCGAGCTTGTTCAACCAGTAGTAGTCGGGTCTGGCTGTGAAGGGGAGAAGTGGAGTTGGAGCTGCGCAGCTGGCCACCAGGCGGACATGTTTGTTTTTTTTTTTTTTTTTTTTTTGATGGGTCACCGGGGGGAGCAAAGCTCCCACCTGAATTTTGGATTTCAGGGGAGGGTCACAACTCCATATTACAAATTACAAGTATCTAGAGTAAGCTATACAGGGGGGGGCGTGGGAGCAAGGAACCCGAGCCATGCATCCACGTCTACACGATGCTCGATGGGGAGTCGAGCGCGCCAAAGGATCGCATCGTCTCGGCAGTTCTTTCGTAGTAGGGTGAGAGAGGGCGCCAAGGCGTTGAAGACCACACCATTACGGTGTTTCCAAAGGTGCCAGAAGCACAGGAGGCGGAGTGTTGGTGCAGAGCGAGGGTGGGTTGCCGCGGGAACGGGCTGCGAGGCCGCGGAGGAGACACTGTCTGGCCGAAAGCTCGGAGCTCCAATGGAGTGCCAGAAGCGGACGGCAAAGGGGCAGTGGAAGAAGATGTGCTCCGGGGTTTCGAGGGGGGCACTGCAGATAGCACACCCACTTTCAGCAGCGCTAAGGATCCCCTTGCGTAGGAGATTGGAGCGGCACTGCACTCGCCCGTGCACCATGACCCAGGCGAAGAACTGGACTTTCGAGGGCGCGGTGTTCTGCCAGACGAAGGCGAAGTGAGGAGAGCACTCGCCACCGTCAGTGCAGAGAGCGTACAGGCGGGAGGTGTGGAGTTTATTGTGCGCTTTCCCGCATAGAGGGAGCGTGCGTTCGTCGGGGCGGGGGAAGAGCTCGATCGTGCTGACAGTGGCGAGGAGCGATCGCAGCTGGCGATCAGCGGTGGGGGTCAGACGGGGGACGAGGAGGGAGGAGACCCCCACGGCGAGGACCTTGCGGACGGTGGCGTGTGGCTCGGTACAATGGGAGAGGAGCTCAGGAACAGTGGACGAGAGGGGGCCTGACGGCAGCCAGCTGTCCAGCCAAAATGCTGTCCGGCGTCCGTCGCCCACTCTCACCAGCGTGACGCCGCGGTAGAGCGGGAGAAGACGCAGCAGGCTGTCCCAGTGCGAGCCCTGGAGAGCTGAGTTGGACGCGGCCGACGTGAGTGGAGCGTCGTCGATGCTGCGCCAAACCCACCGGGGCCACGACTCGTCGAGGGCCGTGTGCAGGCGGTGCAGCAGCCGGACTTGGAGGCAGTTATTCTGATCAGCGAGCGAGCGGATGCAGAGCCCACCCTCCTTCTTGCTGCGGCAGGCACGGTCCCAAGCGATTAGACATTGGGCGCCGCTCACGCGGTCCGAGGCAGCCCAGAGGAATGACCTCCTCAGCTTGTCGATGGCGGCGATCACGCCGGCGGGGAGAGCGATGGCGCCCATTGCGTAGGCTGGGAGTGCGTTGAGAACCGCGTTGATCAGAACCAGACGCCCTCCATGCGATAGAAGCATTGCGCGCCAGCCCGACAGGTACCTGTCGATCTTGGCGATGAGCGGCGTGAAGGCTGACAGCCGCAGCTTATCGGCGGAGAGCGGCAGGCCCAGGTACGTTTGGGGGAAGCCCTCCACGCGGCAGTCCAGGATGGACTGGATCTCCGAGAGCATCACGGCGTCAACGTGAAGGGGCACGAGCGTGCTCTTGCTGAAGTTGATACAGAGCCCTGTTGCTTCAGCGAATTGATCCAGCAGCAAGCGCAGCCTGGCAGCGGCCCCTCCGTCGGCGCGCATGATGATCAATGTGTCATCAGCGTACTGGAGGATGGGGCAGGGGGCATCGTCCGCCAGCGGGTGGCGCAGCACGCTGTCGCGGTGGATCAGGCGGAGGAGGATGTCCGCCACCATGAGAAAGAGGTAGGGAGAGAGTGGATCTCCCTGCCGCAGCCCTCTCGTGCAGCGGAACCACTTCCCCGGCAGTCCGTTGAGCAGTAGGGCCGATCGCGAGGAGGAGAAGAGCGAGTTCATCCATTGACACCAGAGGGGTGGGAATCCTCGGGCGATCATCACCTCCTTCAGGCATCCCCAGCTCACGGTGTCGAAGGCGCGCGCGAAATCAAGCTTGAGGACGATGCTCCTGTCGAGAGCGCCAAGGGACAGAGCTCAGAAGCAAGAAATATTTTACTCCCCCAGTTTCTTCTTAATTAAAAGTAAAACAAGATGAATTTTGACAAAGTTTTAAAAATATATTATGAGCATTTTCAATATCAACTATAATTAGATTTATCATGAAATATATTTCAGATTTTATTTTCCTTAGTAGTTCAAATATTGATATTTTTTATAAAATATTGGTCAAAGATAGAAAAGTTTGACTTTTCAAAAGACTTATGCACCTTATAACAAGGAACATAACGAGTAATAAAAAAAAATCTCACATAAGCGAAAATTTAAATATTTAGATTATTTGTTAGTTTGATGGTAGAAATAGAATAAGCTCCACTGGCCAACACCTCGCCATCACGTGAGATCCGACGAAGCATTGATTTGGATCTACGGTTAATAATTTATGAACAATCTAAGCTCTAGGGGCTTTTCTGTAAAAATACCTATTTACAATAATTCCGGAATACATCAGAAAAGGGGCTCGCTACGTGGCATGTCGTGATTGGCTGGGCTGGGCTGGCTTAAGCCGTGGCCCTGCTTGGGCTTAAGCCTGGATTCGGCTCGGTTTGATTTAATTTGGTGTGTCGGATGCCGATTAGACTGATAGGGATGGATCTTGACACAAACTCACCGTCGGTGGTCCTTGTGGTAGCCGGAATCAATGGAGTAAATGGCGGAGGGCTCGGGCGGTGATAGCGCAGCGGCTCCGGCACTTCCCCAATGGCGTTGAGGACGGTGGCGGGTTCAACTCGTCGCGAGGGTCCTTCTCATGGCCTCTGTTCTTTTCCTCCTCGCTTCAGTTGAGGGCGATGTCTCCTCCCGAGCTCGGCAATGGCGTCAGATCTCGTCGAGATCGTGTGGTGGCAGCGGGGCTCCGATTAGGGTTTAGGGAGGCGCGGAAGTCAATGGGGTTGCTCTTATAAGGGCGGGTGGTGTGCGCGAGAGGGCACAGCTCGAGACCGAGGCGGTGACGTGGCAGAGTTTGGTCGGGCACGAATGCCGAGGGTGGCTCACGCACGGATGACATCATGGTGGGGGTCCCACCTGTCGGCGTGAGAGAGGGAGGACGCAAGGAAGTGGGCTGGTTACTGGGCCAACATCTGGACCTATTGGCGTTGCGTGCATGCGGGAAATAGAGGGGACAACGGATTGGGCCGGCTGGGCTTGGCTGTTTTTTTCCCTTTAAAATCATGTTTTCTCAAATAAATCATAGGTTTTGTTTTATAAATGCAATTGAGCTCAAATTTGTTTTATGGTTTTCTAAGAATAAAATCTTTCATATTAAAACCATCTTGTGTTGTTTCCAACACACTTAAAATTTGAAAATTCTAAGGAGGGCTTAAAATCAAAGGGACATTTAAGAATAGGGCTTATTAGATCTTTTTGGTTCAAGCAACAATTTGGAAACAAATATCTTTGCTAGAATATTGAATTTCAAAGCAAAACAATCCTGTGGAAAACATTTTTAAACTAAAATTTTGAAAGGAGACCAATTTATGAAATAGATCCAGCCTCTAACTAATTTGGAATACTTGGTAGAATATTTATTTGAAATCCATTTTGAGGATTTAGGAAATAGAGGCCTATTTGGATTTTTAATTTCAATAATCATTGGAATAAACATTTTATTTCTTTTGTGTCGTGTTTTATTTCTTTTTTGGTGGCTTGCATTAGTAGAAAACAAATGTTTTATTTTTTTTGTGATTTTTGAACTTTCCAAAAATCAGGGATGTTACAATAGCTAACTTTCACGCTTCCTTATCCATCGCTAAATTTTTAACGGGCTTCTTCCATGTCAAATTTGGTCTACCACGATCCCTCTTAACATTCTCAGCACGCTTTATCCGTCCACTATGCACTGACGCTTCCGGGTGCTTCCGTCGTATATATACAAACCATTTTAGACTTTGTCGGACAAGCTTCTCTTCAACCGGTGCCGCCCCAAATCTCTCACGTATATCGTCATTCTGGACCCGGTCCTTTCTTGTGTGGCAGATATTCATGTCAACATGAGCATCTCTGCTACACCTAATTAACGGATATGTCGTCTCTTGGTTGGCCAACATCCTGCACCATGCACCATACAACAGTAATACAGGATACCGTTGGCATACACACATCTCAAAAGTAACACATTAATGTTGGCACAAAAATATAGGATACTGAAAGTCATTAAAGTAGGTGCAGGATGAATACCTAGATCTATGTCTTTCGTGTTTGGAGGACGAGAGACCTGCCAAACTTGCGATCCATCCTAGGGGCGTCGGACACTATCTGGGCAGCCACCCGACAGGCGAAGTCACCTCATCATAGAGATAGGGCGGGGAGGGGTGAGTAATAACGCCGTGTAGGAGGCCGGTCCGTGCGTTAATCTCACACTCACCTGTTTTCAAGGCGACGGGACACTGCTTTCTTGCAGCACGCCTGACAGTTACACCAGTGACGCGATGCTTCCCAGGCCATGCGGCAACAACGCTGGCGTTGCGTCGTCCCCACGCTCGCATTTACGCCAACACCCTTCAACCTGCCTCGCCCAAGTATAAAAGGCATGTTTTTTTTGCCTCACCGTACACAACCTCCTCTCCCCATCGCCCTCTTCCCCTCGTTTTGCAACTTCTCTTGCCATCTCCCTCTCTCTCTTCGCATGGACAACAATTGGGAGGCCAGCGGCTCCTCCGACTTGGGGCTCACCTCACCGTCGCCCTCTCCCTCTTGCGGCTCCTCTGTCCCCGACATCTAGAGCCGCTGCAACCCCGCGCCATCAGGGAGTGGCCTGAGAATGACAACGTCTACAACATCCTATCGCCGCTGCGCAAACCTCTCGACGACGACTCCCCCGGCCTCCTCGCGGTCGGGCCTCCCGACGGCGCTGCACTCATCGGCGATCCATGCCTCCAGCAGCAGCCTCGGTGCCTCCAGCAGCGTGCCCACGGACGCCTCCAACAGCCGCAGCCCTCGAGACGGCGCCTCCACCAGCCGCGCCGCCTACTCCTCTAAAGTCGCCGTACTCAGATGATAGCGATGACGACAACGCCGATCCGGAGTTTGACTCGAGCGCCGATGAGGACGAGGTTAGGCTAGGGTTAGAGTTAGGCCGACCTGATTTGCAATTTCATTCAAACTAGGTAAAATAGTTTAACATTTGAATGAAATTTGCTAATTTTATTTATGTTTTTCATGTTCAAAGATTTTTGATTGTTTTTGTTTACGTCAATGCGGGCGACAGCCATGAAATTAGCGGACACATGTTTGGCGCCCGCCGAAGAGGACACCATCAGGGTGTCGGACACAAATTAAATCGGTGCCCATGGAGATGGTTAGCATCTAAAAATTCCAAGTCACACGCATCCCCAAATATGACATCGGAAGATTTCCATTTTTAGACCCGAACATATCAGAGTACCGCGGTCGCAGGCCAACGTCTGCAGTGACGCCGTAGCCCTCAACGGATTGCACGTGAGGAACCCTCAGGTGTCTTCTTCCCATCGCCTCCGGGGCCACCAGACAATTTGGTTCTAAATTATGACCGAGCATGCGTCATTGCTTTTCCTTGCTGTTGAGCGTCTTGGCGAGAACCACGCCTCACGTTTCGACTGGTGTGCAAAGTGAACACGAGTTATAACACGACCACGTACAAAATGTATCTGGCTATCACTCCGCGGTTCACACAGGGATGACGGCCGCATCGTGGGAATGTGAACATACACACCGGTCAGGTCCAGCGAAGGAAAAAAAAAGAAACACTCTCACGAAGGCTGTAGACAGACGCTGCCCAGCTGTTTGAGTCGGACCATCCTTTCTCTCTTTGCAAGGTTTAGCACTGTCTAGTGGAACTGGTATTATGAGATACACGCCACGCCTTGCTACGGGATACTGTATATATGCAAGTGGCACGCGCGTGATGCCGCCGTCGACTCGGGTGCAATACGACCGAACGACAAAAGAGAGATACAGGAGTCGATCCACGCGACACTGCGCGAGGGGACCTGTTGGATCCTTTTCTACCCGACCGAACGAGGAAAAAAAAATTGGTTACCCGCAGCGCACGTGAGGACCAATTAATCTAGCTTTCTCTCTTTTCTTTTCCATCCATCGTCCCTACCAACTAATTAATCCAGAGCGTGACATGCATACTTTAGTTGGTTGGTTACCTCGTCTCGTCGCCGACCAACTCGCGCTCTACGCCTACTGCCTTTGCCTCGTCGCCATCTTGTGTTGGTCACCTCCTCGCTGCTGCTGCCTGACAGAAGAGCATGTTCTACGCCAACCGTCTCCTCGCCAAACTCGCATGGTTTCGGTGTTGTCTCGCTTGATCTGTCGGAATCAGGAGAGGAGCTCGCCGCCGGCCGGTCGACCGAGTGCTCGCTAGCCTCAAAGAGGACGGAGTGGCTGCTCGTCTCGCCTCGCCAAGTCCAAAGTCACAAGTCACGCGCTTCCCGCACGCGGCTTGTGACAATGGAATTCTACTTATAGAGTCATGTCCAAGGCAACAGAGGTGCCACGGGGAAGAAGACGAGCCGAGTTTCCATCCATCTGTTGCCGGATGCGAACGGATGGACGGCCAGATGCAGGGGTTACCCGGATTGATGACGTGGAGGAAACCAAACGACATGTTTAACGAGGCATCCGGCTCGGTTTTACGGCGCATGTAGTTATGGCGCGGTGGACCAATTGCTCGGGGATCTGGTGGAAACAAATCAACTCTCCATACTCTTGCTCATCCAGATCCTTCGTGTATAATTTATATCGGTTATGTTGCAATTGTCATACAGTGACCTGGAAGAGAGCACGTGCCGTGAAATTGCAACTTCCATGTGAAGATGTTGGCTTTTGAACTAGACATGTAGTACAAATGAAGTTAGTTTTGGGAAAGTTTTCTTCTCTGTTACAATGCTCTTTTGGGTCACATTACATACATGAGCTTTATCTTTAGATGAGGATATACCTTCACTGCTATTAACTAGCACACAACACAGAAACACGCTGGGATTTTGTTATCTAATCGGCAATACTGGTTTGATCAAACTCATGCCTGTCAAAATATCCTATGCATCTCATTCGACGCTCCTGAATCTTCACTTGACCTGCTAGAAGAAAGTAGCCTAACTGATCATAGCTAGCACTATACACACAATCGACTAGCCCACAACAGGTAGCTACAATTATTGTTGGGGATCAACTCCACCACTATAAACAACAAGAACACGAGCTCCTATCACCGTCACGGCAAGGTTTAAATCATTGTTGAACCCCATGTAAACTACTCATCGCACCAACTTCCCTGTGTTCCGGCCTGCCGCCGTCTTTGGTGACAGCCAGGAAGGCACATGGATTTTGTGCCCTGGCAGCCCCGCCAAAATAGCTCGAGCCTCGTCACCATACACCTCCTTGGCGTGCTTCGAGAACAGCTCGTCACAGTAAAAAGACCTGCCAATATCAAGAAAAGAATAAGGAATTAGTGACTTAGAACACAGTTTTGCAATCAAGACTTAGAACACAGTTTTGCAAACTGGCTGCAACATTCTTGCACGCAAGCTACCAACAATTTTTTTTTGAGAATAGTTCTTTCTAGTCAACTATAACCAAACAAGAAACAAGTAGATATATGAATCTGCACAAAAGTAAATAAAGATTTAAGAATGATTAAACTCGTATTTTGGCTCAATGTAATCAATATCGTAAACAAATTTTGTTGGGATCACCACCATAGCCAGTTCAGCTAGGGAATGGTGCCCAGGTCCAAGACCTCAGTCAACATGCAAGGCATATCCACCTCAAGATTTAACACACAGTCAACATATTTCACATTCAGCCTTTTTTGGCACATGAAAAGCTCAACATCCAGTGAACATGGAATATCAACGAGTTCAAGCTTTTACAATGTAGTCAACATATTTCACAAACACTACAGGTTTACATACAAAATAGATGATCCAAAGCTACACCAACAACAAGAGAGGTGTCCTCGGTTTTTAAGCACACAAATTCATTGGCATGACTATGAGATATAGCAAAATCCTTGCTAGGAAATGCATATTTCCTACTAATTACAAATGCGCAAAACAAGCAGTTTACAACTCCGAAATCTTTAGCATATCTGCACAACACTAAGATGAAGCTTTATTTGGCATAACGCATGTCATCGGAACCCTCCAAAACAAATAGTGCGGATTGGAAACAACAAAACACCCCACCAGGAAGAAGCACCACACTTCCCAAATAAAAGAAATGGCAGTTTGGAGTGTAAATATGTACAGGTTAGCGACTGATCTCAGCTTGTCAGCTACATGAAACGATACCAGATCATGATTCCATACAGACTGGACAAACAACACTAGGGAGACTATCCAATGTCTCTCTCTAGTCCACCAAACATAACAACCTATGGAGCCCCAGTACAACTAAGCACAACTGGTTTAATAATCTACACTTGATATTACAGAGCATCATGTAGAGTAGACAAGAGGAGAACCAGAAACTCGCCTTAATTAACATGCATGGCCATCAGGTTGAAGACAACACTCTGCCACGCAGAAACTTGGAACTTCCAACTGAGACATAGAACAAAAATCGGGAGAAAAAATTTATCAGCAGAAATAACCAACAATATTAGTATAACTAAATGATGCAGATTTTTTTTGTAGCGTAACGCTTAATTTGGAAACAACAAGATGCTAAGGCCATGTACAGCGCGGCCGCTTAGCCGAGGCGCTAGGGATAAAAAATCCTGGCAGTTATACAAGAATCCCAGTCGTTTTTAAGGCGCAGGCACATGTCTAAGAGTCGGACGCTCCAATAAGGCATGCAAAATTTAATCACAAGCGACCGGCGCTCAGCAACTGACTAATTAGGCGCTCGGCTAAAAGGCTAGCATTGTACATGGCCTACCAGTATTGAGGCCAAACTTCCAAAGGCTAGAATTCACAACACATAACTAGTTTGTCCGATTCATGGATGACCAAAGCACATGACATGAAAGCACACAAAAACTGTAGGTCTGAATCCATCTAACACGTCCAGCTGACGCTTTAACTACACATTTGCCACACAATCTGAAATCTGCCAAGCACAAGCATAGTAAGCAAGGTGGCCAGATTACATACATAGTCCGGATTATTTTTGGATCAATGTCCACGACTGATTAAATTCCAGAAACTGCAAGATAAGATCAAATCCATGCAACAAAAAAAAAACACTAACTAATAGCCTAACAATATGCAAGTTTGGGATTTCACAAGTACGAACTACAACAAATCCAGTATGACAAACAATATGCAACAAGTTTGGGATTTCGCAGGTACGAACTACGACAGATCCAATATGCCTAACAATAGCAGATCCAATCAAGCACATTTCACACTAAACTACAAATAGAGGAAATTACTCGTTCTCTTGCCATTATTGACCATGGAAAGGAGAAGAAACCAATCATTGCTAGCACAACAATTATACAATACATGTACAACCAATTTTTTCCTGCAGTGCAAATAAGAATATAACCAGAGGAAGAAAATCGATGGGGATTAGGGCAAGACGCAGACCTGAATTCATACCGATCCTGCCGGCGGTCGAGCTCCGAGTGTACTAGTCCAGGTTCCCCACGAACACGAGCCTCGTACGAGTACCTGCGCACCGGAGGAGAAGGTCAAAGTTGGAAACTATCGTCGGACATATCCAGGAGGGGATGAGTACCTGTGTAGGGGTGGTCTCCATGGCCTTGTTCGTCCGAGGAGACGGCCAGGACGGAGTCCCGGCGCTGCGCAGGCCTGCATCTCCTTTGCTGGTCGGCTATCCCCTGCTTCGGCTCGCGAACGAGGGAGATGTATGCTGCCCGTAGCGGACGACGGCCCTCCGTGACCAGAGTGGCCGCCGGCGCGTCATGGTGGCCGGCACCACCCCACCGGCGTGCAGCACCGCACCACGCTCCCTCGGGCCTGGGCCATGAAGGCGACGTGGTCCAGCGAGTTCGACGGAGCCGCGCCCCACCGTCTAATCGATGCACGCGCGCACCGGCGAACAAGCCAGCCGCGCCGCCATGGTTCCGTCCCTGTGGTGCTCCATCTGGTCACGAGGAGGGGAGGCAGAGGAGGGGCACCGTGGAAGCGGACCAGCCGGCGGCGGCTGATCTGGAAATCACGCGAGGGAGAGAGGGAGAGGTAGGTGGGTTGGCGACCGGCGACGTCTCCTACGGTGTGGCCGACGAGGCTGGGTTGTGGTGGCCGGCGAAGTCGGGGTGGGTGGGAGCTCGGGGTGAGGTGCGAGTGGGAGATGGCGGCGTCGGGGACTGTTAACCAACCCTAACATGGACGGGCCAGTTTGTGCCGGATATGGTCGGCCGTGTGGGCTTCAGGCAGATGACTCTCCCAGTTTGGCCCAGCAAAACCTGGCAGCAAATTTTATAATTAACACAAGCTACGGTGAATATAATTTCCCACCAAAACCGCGAGTGATTTTTCTTGAACCATTTTATCTCGCTCCCAGTGGTGTCTCAAAAGGGCCTCGCAGCACCTGCGTCTTGCGTGGCTGTCGTGACGCATGCCAAATAGAAAAGGGTTTTCGACGATTTTCAGTGTGATTTCATGCTTTGGAGCAAGCCATCTTTTATTCGGGAGTAGTGATCTCATGCAACCAACCATACCATTTTAAGTCACAAGAATAGTACCGACTCAAAAAAATACGACAAGTCATTACAGAAGATGGTTTAGCCGCTCTAAAGAGAGTGTTCCACTCTAAATCTCTAATCTTCCTACGAGACTATCATGTTTGTGAAGTAAGCTTATAGTTCATGCCAACAGATTAGCATCGATTTTTATTGAATGGTTTTCCTTGTCATATAATGGAAACATCATTCTGGTGGTCGTCCATCGTCTTACCAAGCTGGACTACGAGGGTTGTGAGTAGCCTTACAGCTGGTGTAGGCCTACCACTCCTACGCCAACGTGGACTATGAGGGTTTGGAGCCGAAATGCGCCCATCCAAATCAACATCGGCTAGCCCCAATCGAACCTTCGTCATCGCTTTAGACCTTGAGGCTCAAAAAACTTGTCTTCACCTCGAGGCTCCCCTCCTTCACCGGGAAAGAAAATGAATCCACATCGTCTTTTCCACTTGTTGGAGCTCAAAATTCGGGCATGGCTTATTTCGGTGCAGTATTTGGCATGACGTACTCCCTCTGGTCACGATTAGCTGCCAAGTGCCAATTCCACATCATAGGAACGTGCGCATGAATTCGATGGAGCTGCTCGGCACGTCGGTCGCCACCCCGCACTCGTACATTGCCTCGATCAGCCAGATCATGTACATAGATGGGTATCGTTGAGTATCCATGAGCTCAAAGACATGGGGAAATTGGATAGCAAGCATACTAACAATAAATACAAAAGATAAAATTATAACAATTGGTAGTAGAAGGGATTATACCAAGATAGAATTACTAAGTAAGACACAAAAAATGCAGGAAAAGGGTGCAAAATTCCATCTTAGTAAAGGATCCACGGAATACTTAAAATATATCAGTCTGACAAGCACATGTTGTCCTTCTAGTGTCCTAAGATTGCTCAAGATCATAATAATTAACCAAGATATTGTGGGAATATAGCAATGAGAAATGAAACAATTACTAATGTATTTTATATATAGGTACAAGCTCGTACTTGCATTAGATGAAAGTACGATGCCGAGAAATTATAATCAAATAGATCATACATCCATTAATATTCAGTATATGGTTCTCGCTCACAATTTTGCTACTTGCTAGTCATTTATGCCTCGATATACAAATTGCAATCCTAAACTTAACGTAAATTCCGTGTCCACCAAATCAAGCTTCTAGCAGCAGATAGCATGAACGAATCAGGGCAATACCAGTTGAAATCAAATCTATCACCTCGGCGCATAAATCCAGTCAATTCGAGCGTGACAAAGAAGGTTGGATGATGGTGTCGACGAGCTCCTAAACGGCGACGTGGAGGATGCTTAGGAGGAGAAAATTGAAGGGCACCCCACCGGGCCTTTAGATACGGTGCGTAGAGGTGATGTATGTCGTGTGTGTCGTCCCAAACTCCACCATCCCCTCCTCGCACATTGAGTTGCAGGGCGTGGAGAATGACGAACCGCGTAGCTCACGTCTCTTCCTGGTGACCGGGGTCACCTCGCCGGCATGCAGCACCTCTCAAATACCTCGGCCAAGCTACGAGACGCAGTCCAACATCAAGAGAACAAGCTGGCCGGAACGCCATGGTTCCGTTGTGAATGACAAGGATCCATTACCGACTCTTTCTTCTGCGGTGCTCGACCCGGTCAACATGATGAGAAGAGGCGGTGTGGGGGCACCGGGGAAGAGTACCGACCGGCGATGGGAGCCGTGCTAGTGGCATATTACCCGGCGGGGTACATCTCGATCTGGAATCACACACCCAATCTACAAATCAATATACGGAGAAAAGGTGCCATGGAGAATGTGGTGTTTGTGTAGAATCTGTAATTGGCACTATTTTTTTTGTTTGTTTCTTAGGGATCTATTTCCTTATTTCTGCCTCATGATAACATGTTCATTTGTTCTTACAGGGCGTTTCTGAAGCGCAGCTGGTGGCAGTGAAGCAGATGACGCCGTAGGCCACCCCGGTGAAAGAGCAATGCCTCGTCTCTGTCGCTGGCGCCATCAGGAAGGTTGGTGAAAGAGCATGTTGTCCCAAACATATTTTCAGGCTTATGTACAGTAGCGTGAAAAAGGAAAGCTAAACAGGGTGATAGCTAAACTCTGGTGGTCTTCCTATCATTCAGGTACCACGGGAAGATACTGTGCATCATCCCCATAGAAGAGCGATCCCGGCGACAATTGCCTTGCTACCGAGGAAGAGGTCCTTTGGAGGTACGTCGGGGAGCTAAGGTGCTGCAAAGGTCAAGGCTGTAGATGTAAAGGCTGGGACGTGACGGTGGGTCGGGTAGGAGGTCAAGCTCGGCATCCAACGGCGAGTCACTAAAATCGAACAATATTAATTTGCAAAATATGTTGTGGTTGCTACATCGTCTGCTTATGCCCGTGTGCTAGCTAACTGGACTTGGATGGCATTTTCGGTTGTTCCGTGTATGTTGCCTGTTTCATGGTAGGCTGATGTGTGTGTGCAGATTCTGGGCCAAAAAAATCTAGGTTGCATATATAGTTTCTAGCGATTTTGTGGCTATTTGTAGATGATTTGTACTTGGGCAGAAATGACTAGTGGATGGTGATGCCTGCTTAGACCCAACCATTCTCATTCATTTTTGTTTTCTTGAAAAGAAAATTCTACAAAGGATGGAAGTGGTGCTACCAAACGACGAGTTTGGCTTTTCCTCATAGAAGCGTGTCGGGCATTAAATTGATAACAATGGTCTCTGTGCATGGTTACGACATGGTTGGAGCATGTAGTCTCTGTGCATGTATGATCTTGAGAGTGTATCTGGCTCACCTTTCACGTAAGCACTCTGTAATCTGTCACATGTCGGATATATATGCTGTGGTTGTTGGTCTGTTGTCGCCGAGCCTTCTTGTTTTAGCCGGCTGTAGGTGTAGATGCAGCAGATACAGTTGGCAGCATAGTAAGAAGGAAGGGAGAAATGTGGCATGCATTTCTTCTTCATTCTTGAACTGGGGGTTAATGTTATAATTTTGGTATAGAGCCAGCTGGACGAAGATGCAGGGTGTTTCATGTGTGTATGATTCTGTGCCAATTGTGTATCTCCATTTTTCATTTTAAAGCTGCACATGTGTAGAAATGAAGATCGACTCGTGTGTGTAATATTGGAAATTACAAGTATTGATCTAGGCTTGGTGGATTTTATCTTATATATGTCCTGCTGGTTGCTTGGTGGATTTTATTGCATCAGTATGACACCTCATTCTGAATATGAATATGGTTCTTCCCTCTTTGTAACAATTCAAGTGGCCACAAGCCTCAACCTTTGCTGTGCCGTTTCTGGAGGTGAACCTTTTTTGGTTTCTCATCGTGCAGGTGATAGACACATGAGCCGAGCTTGTTCAACCAGTAGTAGTCGGGTCTGGCTGTGAAGGGGAGAAGTGGAGTTGGAGCTGCGCAGCTGGCCACCAGGCGGACATGTTTGTTTTTTTTTTTTTTTTTTTTGATGGGTCACCGGGGGGAGCAAAGCTCCCACCTGAATTTTGGATTTCAGGGGAGGGTCACAACTCCATATTACAAATTACAAGTATCTAGAGTAAGCTATACAGGGGGGGGCGTGGGAGCAAGGAACCCGAGCCATGCATCCACGTCTACACGATGCTCGATGGGGAGTCGAGCGCGCCAAAGGATCGCATCGTCTCGGCAGTTCTTTCGTAGTAGGGTGAGAGAGGGCGCCAAGGCGTTGAAGACCACACCATTACGGTGTTTCCAAAGGTGCCAGAAGCACAGGAGGCGGAGTGTTGGTGCAGAGCGAGGGTGGGTTGCCGCGGGAACGGGCTGCGAGGCCGCGGAGGAGACACTGTCTGGCCGAAAGCTCGGAGCTCCAATGGAGTGCCAGAAGCGGACGGCAAAGGGGCAGTGGAAGAAGATGTGCTCCGGGGTTTCGAGGGGGGCACTGCAGATAGCACACCCACTTTCAGCAGCGCTAAGGATCCCCTTGCGTAGGAGATTGGAGCGGCACTGCACTCGCCCGTGCACCATGACCCAGGCGAAGAACTGGACTTTCGAGGGCGCGGCGTTCTGCCAGACGAAGGCGAAGTGAGGAGAGCACTCGCCACCGTCAGTGCAGAGAGCGTACAGGCGGGAGGTGTGGAGTTTATTGTGCGCTTTCCCGCATAGAGGGAGCGTGCGTTCGTCGGGGCGGGGGAAGAGCTCGATCGTGCTGACAGTGGCGAGGAGCGATCGCAGCTGGCGATCAGCGGTGGGGGTCAGACGGGGGACGAGGAGGGAGGAGACCCCCACGGCGAGGACCTTGCGGACGGTGGCGTGTGGCTCGGTACAATGGGAGAGGAGCTCAGGAACAGTGGACGAGAGGGGGCCTGACGGCAGCCAGCTGTCCAGCCAAAATGCTGTCCGGCGTCCGTCGCCCACTCTCACCAGCGTGACGCCGCGGTAGAGCGGGAGAAGACGCAGCAGGCTGTCCCAGTGCGAGCCCTGGAGAGCTGAGTTGGACGCGGCCGACGTGAGTGGAGCGTCGTCGATGCTGCGCCAAACCCACCGGGGCCACGACTCGTCGAGGGCCGTGTGCAGGCGGTGCAGCAGCCGGACTTGGAGGCAGTTATTCTGATCAGCGAGCGAGCGGATGCAGAGCCCACCCTCCTTCTTGCTGCGGCAGGCACGGTCCCAAGCGATTAGACATTGGGCGCCGCTCACGCGGTCCGAGGCAGCCCAGAGGAATGACCTCCTCAGCTTGTCGATGGCGGCGATCACGCCGGCGGGGAGAGCGATGGCGCCCATTGCGTAGGCTGGGAGTGCGTTGAGAACCGCGTTGATCAGAACCAGACGCCCTCCATGCGATAGAAGCATTGCGCGCCAGCCCGACAGGTACCTGTCGATCTTGGCGATGAGCGGCGTGAAGGCTGACAGCCGCAGCTTATCGGCGGAGAGCGGCAGGCCCAGGTACGTTTGGGGGAAGCCCTCCACGCGGCAGTCCAGGATGGACTGGATCTCCGAGAGCATCACGGCGTCAACGTGAAGGGGCACGAGCGTGCTCTTGCTGAAGTTGATACAGAGCCCTGTTGCTTCAGCGAATTGATCCAGCAGCAAGCGCAGCCTGGCAGCGGCCCCTCCGTCGGCGCGCATGATGATCAATGTGTCATCAGCGTACTGGAGGATGGGGCAGGGGGCATCGTCCGCCAGCGGGTGGCGCAGCACGCTGTCGCGGTGGATCAGGCGGAGGAGGATGTCCGCCACCATGAGAAAGAGGTAGGGAGAGAGTGGATCTCCCTGCCGCAGCCCTCTCGTGCAGCGGAACCACTTCCCCGGCAGTCCGTTGAGCAGTAGGGCCGATCGCGAGGAGGAGAAGAGCGAGTTCATCCATTGACACCAGAGGGGTGGGAATCCTCGGGCGATCATCACCTCCTTCAGGCATCCCCAGCTCACGGTGTCGAAGGCGCGCGCGAAATCAAGCTTGAGGACGATGCTCCTGTCGAGAGCGCCAAGGGACAGAGCTCAGAAGCAAGAAATATTTTACTCCCCCAGTTTCTTCTTAATTAAAAGTAAAACAAGATGAATTTTGACAAAGTTTTAAAAATATATTATGAGCATTTTCAATATCAACTATAATTAGATTTATCATGAAATATATTTTCAGATTTTATTTTCCTTAGTAGTTCAAATATTGATATTTTTTATAAAATATTGGTCAAAGATAGAAAAGTTTGACTTTTCAAAAGACTTATGCACCTTATAACAAGGAACATAACGAGTAATAAAAAAAAATCTCACATAAGCGAAAATTTAAATATTTAGATTATTTGTTAGTTTGATGGTAGAAATAGAATAAGCTCCACTGGCCAACACCTCGCCATCACGTGAGATCCGACGAAGCATTGATTTGGATCTACGGTTAATAATTTATGAACAATCTAAGCTCTAGGGGCTTTTCTGTAAAAATACCTATTTACAATAATTCCGGAATACATCAGAAAAGGGGCTCGCTACGTGGCATGTCGTGATTGGCTGGGCTGGGCTGGCTTAAGCCGTGGCCCTGCTTGGGCTTAAGCCTGGATTCGGCTCGGTTTGATTTAATTTGGTGTGTCGGATGCCGATTAGACTGATAGGGATGGATCTTGACACAAACTCACCGTCGGTGGTCCTTGTGGTAGCCGGAATCAATGGAGTAAATGGCGGAGGGCTCGGGCGGTGATAGCGCAGCGGCTCCGGCACTTCCCCAATGGCGTTGAGGACGGTGGCGGGTTCAACTCGTCGCGAGGGTCCTTCTCATGGCCTCTGTTCTTTTCCTCCTCGCTTCAGTTGAGGGCGATGTCTCCTCCCGAGCTCGGCAATGGCGTCAGATCTCGTCGAGATCGTGTGGTGGCAGCGGGGCTCCGATTAGGGTTTAGGGAGGCGCGGAAGTCAATGGGGTTGCTCTTATAAGGGCGGGTGGTGTGCGCGAGAGGGCACAGCTCGAGACCGAGGCGGTGACGTGGCAGAGTTTGGTCGGGCACGAATGCCGAGGGTGGCTCACGCACGGATGACATCATGGTGGGGGTCCCACCTGTCGGCGTGAGAGAGGGAGGACGCAAGGAAGTGGGCTGGTTACTGGGCCAACATCTGGACCTATTGGCGTTGCGTGCATGCGGGAAATAGAGGGGACAACGGATTGGGCCGGCTGGGCTTGGCTGTTTTTTTCCCTTTAAAATCATGTTTTCTCAAATAAATCATAGGTTTTGTTTTATAAATGCAATTGAGCTCAAATTTGTTTTATGGTTTTCTAAGAATAAAATCTTTCATATTAAAACCATCTTGTGTTGTTTCCAACACACTTAAAATTTGAAAATTCTAAGGAGGGCTTAAAATCAAAGGGACATTTAAGAATAGGGCTTATTAGATCTTTTTGGTTCAAGCAACAATTTGGAAACAAATATCTTTGCTAGAATATTGAATTTCAAAGCAAAACAATCCTGTGGAAAACATTTTTAAACTAAAATTTTGAAAGGAGACCAATTTATGAAATAGATCCAGCCTCTAACTAATTTGGAATACTTGGTAGAATATTTATTTGAAATCCATTTTGAGGATTTAGGAAATAGAGGCCTATTTGGATTTTTAATTTCAATAATCATTGGAATAAACATTTTATTTCTTTTGTGTCGTGTTTTATTTCTTTTTTGGTGGCTTGCATTAGTAGAAAACAAATGTTTTATTTTTTTTGTGATTTTTGAACTTTCCAAAAATCAGGGATGTTACAATAGCTAACTTTCACGCTTCCTTATCCATCGCTAAATTTTTAACGGGCTTCTTCCATGTCAAATTTGGTCTACCACGATCCCTCTTAACATTCTCAGCACGCTTTATCCGTCCACTATGCACTGACGCTTCCGGGTGCTTCCGTCGTATATATACAAACCATTTTAGACTTTGTCGGACAAGCTTCTCTTCAACCGGTGCCGCCCCAAATCTCTCACGTATATCGTCATTCTGGACCCGGTCCTTTCTTGTGTGGCAGATATTCATGTCAACATGAGCATCTCTGCTACACCTAATTAACGGATATGTCGTCTCTTGGTTGGCCAACATCCTGCACCATGCACCATACAACAGTAATACAGGATACCGTTGGCATACACACATCTCAAAAGTAACACATTAATGTTGGCACAAAAATATAGGATACTGAAAGTCATTAAAGTAGGTGCAGGATGAATACCTAGATCTATGTCTTTCGTGTTTGGAGGACGAGAGACCTGCCAAACTTGCGATCCATCCTAGGGGCGTCGGACACTATCTGGGCAGCCACCCGACAGGCGAAGTCACCTCATCATAGAGATAGGGCGGGGAGGGGTGAGTAATAACGCCGTGTAGGAGGCCGGTCCGTGCGTTAATCTCACACTCACCTGTTTTCAAGGCGACGGGACACTGCTTTCTTGCAGCACGCCTGACAGTTACACCAGTGACGCGATGCTTCCCAGGCCATGCGGCAACAACGCTGGCGTTGCGTCGTCCCCACGCTCGCATTTACGCCAACACCCTTCAACCTGCCTCGCCCAAGTATAAAAGGCATGTTTTTTTTGCCTCACCGTACACAACCTCCTCTCCCCATCGCCCTCTTCCCCTCGTTTTGCAACTTCTCTTGCCATCTCCCTCTCTCTCTTCGCATGGACAACAATTGGGAGGCCAGCGGCTCCTCCGACTTGGGGCTCACCTCACCGTCGCCCTCTCCCTCTTGCGGCTCCTCTGTCCCCGACATCTAGAGCCGCTGCAACCCCGCGCCATCAGGGAGTGGCCTGAGAATGACAACGTCTACAACATCCTATCGCCGCTGCGCAAACCTCTCGACGACGACTCCCCCGGCCTCCTCGCGGTCGGGCCTCCCGACGGCGCTGCACTCATCGGCGATCCATGCCTCCAGCAGCAGCCTCGGTGCCTCCAGCAGCGTGCCCACGGACGCCTCCAACAGCCGCAGCCCTCGAGACGGCGCCTCCACCAGCCGCGCCGCCTACTCCTCTAAAGTCGCCGTACTCAGATGATAGCGATGACGACAACGCCGATCCGGAGTTTGACTCGAGCGCCGATGAGGACGAGGTTAGGCTAGGGTTAGAGTTAGGCCGACCTGATTTGCAATTTCATTCAAACTAGGTAAAATAGTTTAACATTTGAATGAAATTTGCTAATTTTATTTATGTTTTTCATGTTCAAAGATTTTTGATTGTTTTTGTTTACGTCAATGCGGGCGACAGCCATGAAATTAGCGGACACATGTTTGGCGCCCGCCGAAGAGGACACCATCAGGGTGTCGGACACAAATTAAATCGGTGCCCATGGAGATGGTTAGCATCTAAAAATTCCAAGTCACACGCATCCCCAAATATGACATCGGAAGATTTCCATTTTTAGACCCGAACATATCAGAGTACCGCGGTCGCAGGCCAACGTCTGCAGTGACGCCGTAGCCCTCAACGGATTGCACGTGAGGAACCCTCAGGTGTCTTCTTCCCATCGCCTCCGGGGCCACCAGACAATTTGGTTCTAAATTATGACCGAGCATGCGTCATTGCTTTTCCTTGCTGTTGAGCGTCTTGGCGAGAACCACGCCTCACGTTTCGACTGGTGTGCAAAGTGAACACGAGTTATAACACGACCACGTACAAAATGTATCTGGCTATCACTCCGCGGTTCACACAGGGATGACGGCCGCATCGTGGGAATGTGAACATACACACCGGTCAGGTCCAGCGAAGGAAAAAAAAAGAAACACTCTCACGAAGGCTGTAGACAGACGCTGCCCAGCTGTTTGAGTCGGACCATCCTTTCTCTCTTTGCAAGGTTTAGCACTGTCTAGTGGAACTGGTATTATGAGATACACGCCACGCCTTGCTACGGGATACTGTATATATGCAAGTGGCACGCGCGTGATGCCGCCGTCGACTCGGGTGCAATACGACCGAACGACAAAAGAGAGATACAGGAGTCGATCCACGCGACACTGCGCGAGGGGACCTGTTGGATCCTTTTCTACCCGACCGAACGAGGAAAAAAAAATTGGTTACCCGCAGCGCACGTGAGGACCAATTAATCTAGCTTTCTCTCTTTTCTTTTCCATCCATCGTCCCTACCAACTAATTAATCCAGAGCGTGACATGCATACTTTAGTTGGTTGGTTACCTCGTCTCGTCGCCGACCAACTCGCGCTCTACGCCTACTGCCTTTGCCTCGTCGCCATCTTGTGTTGGTCACCTCCTCGCTGCTGCTGCCTGACAGAAGAGCATGTTCTACGCCAACCGTCTCCTCGCCAAACTCGCATGGTTTCGGTGTTGTCTCGCTTGATCTGTCGGAATCAGGAGAGGAGCTCGCCGCCGGCCGGTCGACCGAGTGCTCGCTAGCCTCAAAGAGGACGGAGTGGCTGCTCGTCTCGCCTCGCCAAGTCCAAAGTCACAAGTCACGCGCTTCCCGCACGCGGCTTGTGACAATGGAATTCTACTTATAGAGTCATGTCCAAGGCAACAGAGGTGCCACGGGGAAGAAGACGAGCCGAGTTTCCATCCATCTGTTGCCGGATGCGAACGGATGGACGGCCAGATGCAGGGGTTACCCGGATTGATGACGTGGAGGAAACCAAACGACATGTTTAACGAGGCATCCGGCTCGGTTTTACGGCGCATGTAGTTATGGCGCGGTGGACCAATTGCTCGGGGATCTGGTGGAAACAAATCAACTCTCCATACTCTTGCTCATCCAGATCCTTCGTGTATAATTTATATCGGTTATGTTGCAATTGTCATACAGTGACCTGGAAGAGAGCACGTGCCGTGAAATTGCAACTTCCATGTGAAGATGTTGGCTTTTGAACTAGACATGTAGTACAAATGAAGTTAGTTTTGGGAAAGTTTTCTTCTCTGTTACAATGCTCTTTTGGGTCACATTACATACATGAGCTTTATCTTTAGATGAGGATATACCTTCACTGCTATTAACTAGCACACAACACAGAAACACGCTGGGATTTTGTTATCTAATCGGCAATACTGGTTTGATCAAACTCATGCCTGTCAAAATATCCTATGCATCTCATTCGACGCTCCTGAATCTTCACTTGACCTGCTAGAAGAAAGTAGCCTAACTGATCATAGCTAGCACTATACACACAATCGACTAGCCCACAACAGGTAGCTACAATTATTGTTGGGGATCAACTCCACCACTATAAACAACAAGAACACGAGCTCCTATCACCGTCACGGCAAGGTTTAAATCATTGTTGAACCCCATGTAAACTACTCATCGCACCAACTTCCCTGTGTTCCGGCCTGCCGCCGTCTTTGGTGACAGCCAGGAAGGCACATGGATTTTGTGCCCTGGCAGCCCCGCCAAAATAGCTCGAGCCTCGTCACCATACACCTCCTTGGCGTGCTTCGAGAACAGCTCGTCACAGTAAAAAGACCTGCCAATATCAAGAAAAGAATAAGGAATTAGTGACTTAGAACACAGTTTTGCAATCAAGACTTAGAACACAGTTTTGCAAACTGGCTGCAACATTCTTGCACGCAAGCTACCAACAATTTTTTTTTGAGAATAGTTCTTTCTAGTCAACTATAACCAAACAAGAAACAAGTAGATATATGAATCTGCACAAAAGTAAATAAAGATTTAAGAATGATTAAACTCGTATTTTGGCTCAATGTAATCAATATCGTAAACAAATTTTGTTGGGATCACCACCATAGCCAGTTCAGCTAGGGAATGGTGCCCAGGTCCAAGACCTCAGTCAACATGCAAGGCATATCCACCTCAAGATTTAACACACAGTCAACATATTTCACATTCAGCCTTTTTTGGCACATGAAAAGCTCAACATCCAGTGAACATGGAATATCAACGAGTTCAAGCTTTTACAATGTAGTCAACATATTTCACAAACACTACAGGTTTACATACAAAATAGATGATCCAAAGCTACACCAACAACAAGAGAGGTGTCCTCGGTTTTTAAGCACACAAATTCATTGGCATGACTATGAGATATAGCAAAATCCTTGCTAGGAAATGCATATTTCCTACTAATTACAAATGCGCAAAACAAGCAGTTTACAACTCCGAAATCTTTAGCATATCTGCACAACACTAAGATGAAGCTTTATTTGGCATAACGCATGTCATCGGAACCCTCCAAAACAAATAGTGCGGATTGGAAACAACAAAACACCCCACCAGGAAGAAGCACCACACTTCCCAAATAAAAGAAATGGCAGTTTGGAGTGTAAATATGTACAGGTTAGCGACTGATCTCAGCTTGTCAGCTACATGAAACGATACCAGATCATGATTCCATACAGACTGGACAAACAACACTAGGGAGACTATCCAATGTCTCTCTCTAGTCCACCAAACATAACAACCTATGGAGCCCCAGTACAACTAAGCACAACTGGTTTAATAATCTACACTTGATATTACAGAGCATCATGTAGAGTAGACAAGAGGAGAACCAGAAACTCGCCTTAATTAACATGCATGGCCATCAGGTTGAAGACAACACTCTGCCACGCAGAAACTTGGAACTTCCAACTGAGACATAGAACAAAAATCGGGAGAAAAAATTTATCAGCAGAAATAACCAACAATATTAGTATAACTAAATGATGCAGATTTTTTTTGTAGCGTAACGCTTAATTTGGAAACAACAAGATGCTAAGGCCATGTACAGCGCGGCCGCTTAGCCGAGGCGCTAGGGATAAAAAATCCTGGCAGTTATACAAGAATCCCAGTCGTTTTTAAGGCGCAGGCACATGTCTAAGAGTCGGACGCTCCAATAAGGCATGCAAAATTTAATCACAAGCGACCGGCGCTCAGCAACTGACTAATTAGGCGCTCGGCTAAAAGGCTAGCATTGTACATGGCCTACCAGTATTGAGGCCAAACTTCCAAAGGCTAGAATTCACAACACATAACTAGTTTGTCCGATTCATGGATGACCAAAGCACATGACATGAAAGCACACAAAAACTGTAGGTCTGAATCCATCTAACACGTCCAGCTGACGCTTTAACTACACATTTGCCACACAATCTGAAATCTGCCAAGCACAAGCATAGTAAGCAAGGTGGCCAGATTACATACATAGTCCGGATTATTTTTGGATCAATGTCCACGACTGATTAAATTCCAGAAACTGCAAGATAAGATCAAATCCATGCAACAAAAAAAAAACACTAACTAATAGCCTAACAATATGCAAGTTTGGGATTTCACAAGTACGAACTACAACAAATCCAGTATGACAAACAATATGCAACAAGTTTGGGATTTCGCAGGTACGAACTACGACAGATCCAATATGCCTAACAATAGCAGATCCAATCAAGCACATTTCACACTAAACTACAAATAGAGGAAATTACTCGTTCTCTTGCCATTATTGACCATGGAAAGGAGAAGAAACCAATCATTGCTAGCACAACAATTATACAATACATGTACAACCAATTTTTTCCTGCAGTGCAAATAAGAATATAACCAGAGGAAGAAAATCGATGGGGATTAGGGCAAGACGCAGACCTGAATTCATACCGATCCTGCCGGCGGTCGAGCTCCGAGTGTACTAGTCCAGGTTCCCCACGAACACGAGCCTCGTACGAGTACCTGCGCACCGGAGGAGAAGGTCAAAGTTGGAAACTATCGTCGGACATATCCAGGAGGGGATGAGTACCTGTGTAGGGGTGGTCTCCATGGCCTTGTTCGTCCGAGGAGACGGCCAGGACGGAGTCCCGGCGCTGCGCAGGCCTGCATCTCCTTTGCTGGTCGGCTATCCCCTGCTTCGGCTCGCGAACGAGGGAGATGTATGCTGCCCGTAGCGGACGACGGCCCTCCGTGACCAGAGTGGCCGCCGGCGCGTCATGGTGGCCGGCACCACCCCACCGGCGTGCAGCACCGCACCACGCTCCCTCGGGCCTGGGCCATGAAGGCGACGTGGTCCAGCGAGTTCGACGGAGCCGCGCCCCACCGTCTAATCGATGCACGCGCGCACCGGCGAACAAGCCAGCCGCGCCGCCATGGTTCCGTCCCTGTGGTGCTCCATCTGGTCACGAGGAGGGGAGGCAGAGGAGGGGCACCGTGGAAGCGGACCAGCCGGCGGCGGCTGATCTGGAAATCACGCGAGGGAGAGAGGGAGAGGTAGGTGGGTTGGCGACCGGCGACGTCTCCTACGGTGTGGCCGACGAGGCTGGGTTGTGGTGGCCGGCGAAGTCGGGGTGGGTGGGAGCTCGGGGTGAGGTGCGAGTGGGAGATGGCGGCGTCGGGGACTGTTAACCAACCCTAACATGGACGGGCCAGTTTGTGCCGGATATGGTCGGCCGTGTGGGCTTCAGGCAGATGACTCTCCCAGTTTGGCCCAGCAAAACCTGGCAGCAAATTTTATAATTAACACAAGCTACGGTGAATATAATTTCCCACCAAAACCGCGAGTGATTTTTCTTGAACCATTTTATCTCGCTCCCAGTGGTGTCTCAAAAGGGCCTCGCAGCACCTGCGTCTTGCGTGGCTGTCGTGACGCATGCCAAATAGAAAAGGGTTTTCGACGATTTTCAGTGTGATTTCATGCTTTGGAGCAAGCCATCTTTTATTCGGGAGTAGTGATCTCATGCAACCAACCATACCATTTTAAGTCACAAGAATAGTACCGACTCAAAAAAATACGACAAGTCATTACAGAAGATGGTTTAGCCGCTCTAAAGAGAGTGTTCCACTCTAAATCTCTAATCTTCCTACGAGACTATCATGTTTGTGAAGTAAGCTTATAGTTCATGCCAACAGATTAGCATCGATTTTTATTGAATGGTTTTCCTTGTCATATAATGGAAACATCATTCTGGTGGTCGTCCATCGTCTTACCAAGCTGGACTACGAGGGTTGTGAGTAGCCTTACAGCTGGTGTAGGCCTACCACTCCTACGCCAACGTGGACTATGAGGGTTTGGAGCCGAAATGCGCCCATCCAAATCAACATCGGCTAGCCCCAATCGAACCTTCGTCATCGCTTTAGACCTTGAGGCTCAAAAAACTTGTCTTCACCTCGAGGCTCCCCTCCTTCACCGGGAAAGAAAATGAATCCACATCGTCTTTTCCACTTGTTGGAGCTCAAAATTCGGGCATGGCTTATTTCGGTGCAGTATTTGGCATGACGTACTCCCTCTGGTCACGATTAGCTGCCAAGTGCCAATTCCACATCATAGGAACGTGCGCATGAATTCGATGGAGCTGCTCGGCACGTCGGTCGCCACCCCGCACTCGTACATTGCCTCGATCAGCCAGATCATGTACATAGATGGGTATCGTTGAGTATCCATGAGCTCAAAGACATGGGGAAATTGGATAGCAAGCATACTAACAATAAATACAAAAGATAAAATTATAACAATTGGTAGTAGAAGGGATTATACCAAGATAGAATTACTAAGTAAGACACAAAAAATGCAGGAAAAGGGTGCAAAATTCCATCTTAGTAAAGGATCCACGGAATACTTAAAATATATCAGTCTGACAAGCACATGTTGTCCTTCTAGTGTCCTAAGATTGCTCAAGATCATAATAATTAACCAAGATATTGTGGGAATATAGCAATGAGAAATGAAACAATTACTAATGTATTTTATATATAGGTACAAGCTCGTACTTGCATTAGATGAAAGTACGATGCCGAGAAATTATAATCAAATAGATCATACATCCATTAATATTCAGTATATGGTTCTCGCTCACAATTTTGCTACTTGCTAGTCATTTATGCCTCGATATACAAATTGCAATCCTAAACTTAACGTAAATTCCGTGTCCACCAAATCAAGCTTCTAGCAGCAGATAGCATGAACGAATCAGGGCAATACCAGTTGAAATCAAATCTATCACCTCGGCGCATAAATCCAGTCAATTCGAGCGTGACAAAGAAGGTTGGATGATGGTGTCGACGAGCTCCTAAACGGCGACGTGGAGGATGCTTAGGAGGAGAAAATTGAAGGGCACCCCACCGGGCCTTTAGATACGGTGCGTAGAGGTGATGTATGTCGTGTGTGTCGTCCCAAACTCCACCATCCCCTCCTCGCACATTGAGTTGCAGGGCGTGGAGAATGACGAACCGCGTAGCTCACGTCTCTTCCTGGTGACCGGGGTCACCTCGCCGGCATGCAGCACCTCTCAAATACCTCGGCCAAGCTACGAGACGCAGTCCAACATCAAGAGAACAAGCTGGCCGGAACGCCATGGTTCCGTTGTGAATGACAAGGATCCATTACCGACTCTTTCTTCTGCGGTGCTCGACCCGGTCAACATGATGAGAAGAGGCGGTGTGGGGGCACCGGGGAAGAGTACCGACCGGCGATGGGAGCCGTGCTAGTGGCATATTACCCGGCGGGGTACATCTCGATCTGGAATCACACACCCAATCTACAAATCAATATACGGAGAAAAGGTGCCATGGAGAATGTGGTGTTTGTGTAGAATCTGTAATTGGCACTATTTTTTTTGTTTGTTTCTTAGGGATCTATTTCCTTATTTCTGCCTCATGATAACATGTTCATTTGTTCTTACAGGGCGTTTCTGAAGCGCAGCTGGTGGCAGTGAAGCAGATGACGCCGTAGGCCACCCCGGTGAAAGAGCAATGCCTCGTCTCTGTCGCTGGCGCCATCAGGAAGGTTGGTGAAAGAGCATGTTGTCCCAAACATATTTTCAGGCTTATGTACAGTAGCGTGAAAAAGGAAAGCTAAACAGGGTGATAGCTAAACTCTGGTGGTCTTCCTATCATTCAGGTACCACGGGAAGATACTGTGCATCATCCCCATAGAAGAGCGATCCCGGCGACAATTGCCTTGCTACCGAGGAAGAGGTCCTTTGGAGGTACGTCGGGGAGCTAAGGTGCTGCAAAGGTCAAGGCTGTAGATGTAAAGGCTGGGACGTGACGGTGGGTCGGGTAGGAGGTCAAGCTCGGCATCCAACGGCGAGTCACTAAAATCGAACAATATTAATTTGCAAAATATGTTGTGGTTGCTACATCGTCTGCTTATGCCCGTGTGCTAGCTAACTGGACTTGGATGGCATTTTCGGTTGTTCCGTGTATGTTGCCTGTTTCATGGTAGGCTGATGTGTGTGTGCAGATTCTGGGCCAAAAAAATCTAGGTTGCATATATAGTTTCTAGCGATTTTGTGGCTATTTGTAGATGATTTGTACTTGGGCAGAAATGACTAGTGGATGGTGATGCCTGCTTAGACCCAACCATTCTCATTCATTTTTGTTTTCTTGAAAAGAAAATTCTACAAAGGATGGAAGTGGTGCTACCAAACGACGAGTTTGGCTTTTCCTCATAGAAGCGTGTCGGGCATTAAATTGATAACAATGGTCTCTGTGCATGGTTACGACATGGTTGGAGCATGTAGTCTCTGTGCATGTATGATCTTGAGAGTGTATCTGGCTCACCTTTCACGTAAGCACTCTGTAATCTGTCACATGTCGGATATATATGCTGTGGTTGTTGGTCTGTTGTCGCCGAGCCTTCTTGTTTTAGCCGGCTGTAGGTGTAGATGCAGCAGATACAGTTGGCAGCATAGTAAGAAGGAAGGGAGAAATGTGGCATGCATTTCTTCTTCATTCTTGAACTGGGGGTTAATGTTATAATTTTGGTATAGAGCCAGCTGGACGAAGATGCAGGGTGTTTCATGTGTGTATGATTCTGTGCCAATTGTGTATCTCCATTTTTCATTTTAAAGCTGCACATGTGTAGAAATGAAGATCGACTCGTGTGTGTAATATTGGAAATTACAAGTATTGATCTAGGCTTGGTGGATTTTATCTTATATATGGCCTGCTGGTTGCTTGGTGGATTTTATTGCATCAGTATGACACCTCATTCTGAATATGAATATGGTTCTTCCCTCTTTGTAACAATTCAAGTGGCCACAAGCCTCAACCTTTGCTGTGCCGTTTCTGGAGGTGAACCTTTTTTGGTTTCTCATCGTGCAGGTGATAGACACATGAGCCGAGCTTGTTCAACCAGTAGTAGTCGGGTCTGGCTGTGAAGGGGAGAAGTGGAGTTGGAGCTGCGCAGCTGGCCACCAGGCGGACATGTTTGTTTTTTTTTTTTTTTTTTTTTGATGGGTCACCGGGGGGAGCAAAGCTCCCACCTGAATTTTGGATTTCAGGGGAGGGTCACAACTCCATATTACAAATTACAAGTATCTAGAGTAAGCTATACAGGGGGGGGGCGTGGGAGCAAGGAACCCGAGCCATGCATCCACGTCTACACGATGCTCGATGGGGAGTCGAGCGCGCCAAAGGATCGCATCGTCTCGGCAGTTCTTTCGTAGTAGGGTGAGAGAGGGCGCCAAGGCGTTGAAGACCACACCATTACGGTGTTTCCAAAGGTGCCAGAAGCACAGGAGGCGGAGTGTTGGTGCAGAGCGAGGGTGGGTTGCCGCGGGAACGGGCTGCGAGGCCGCGGAGGAGACACTGTCTGGCCGAAAGCTCGGAGCTCCAATGGAGTGCCAGAAGCGGACGGCAAAGGGGCAGTGGAAGAAGATGTGCTCCGGGGTTTCGAGGGGGGCACTGCAGATAGCACACCCACTTTCAGCAGCGCTAAGGATCCCCTTGCGTAGGAGATTGGAGCGGCACTGCACTCGCCCGTGCACCATGACCCAGGCGAAGAACTGGACTTTCGAGGGCGCGGCGTTCTGCCAGACGAAGGCGAAGTGAGGAGAGCACTCGCCACCGTCAGTGCAGAGAGCGTACAGGCGGGAGGTGTGGAGTTTATTGTGCGCTTTCCCGCATAGAGGGAGCGTGCGTTCGTCGGGGCGGGGGAAGAGCTCGATCGTGCTGACAGTGGCGAGGAGCGATCGCAGCTGGCGATCAGCGGTGGGGGTCAGACGGGGGACGAGGAGGGAGGAGACCCCCACGGCGAGGACCTTGCGGACGGTGGCGTGTGGCTCGGTACAATGGGAGAGGAGCTCAGGAACAGTGGACGAGAGGGGGCCTGACGGCAGCCAGCTGTCCAGCCAAAATGCTGTCCGGCGTCCGTCGCCCACTCTCACCAGCGTGACGCCGCGGTAGAGCGGGAGAAGACGCAGCAGGCTGTCCCAGTGCGAGCCCTGGAGAGCTGAGTTGGACGCGGCCGACGTGAGTGGAGCGTCGTCGATGCTGCGCCAAACCCACCGGGGCCACGACTCGTCGAGGGCCGTGTGCAGGCGGTGCAGCAGCCGGACTTGGAGGCAGTTATTCTGATCAGCGAGCGAGCGGATGCAGAGCCCACCCTCCTTCTTGCTGCGGCAGGCACGGTCCCAAGCGATTAGACATTGGGCGCCGCTCACGCGGTCCGAGGCAGCCCAGAGGAATGACCTCCTCAGCTTGTCGATGGCGGCGATCACGCCGGCGGGGAGAGCGATGGCGCCCATTGCGTAGGCTGGGAGTGCGTTGAGAACCGCGTTGATCAGAACCAGACGCCCTCCATGCGATAGAAGCATTGCGCGCCAGCCCGACAGGTACCTGTCGATCTTGGCGATGAGCGGCGTGAAGGCTGACAGCCGCAGCTTATCGGCGGAGAGCGGCAGGCCCAGGTACGTTTGGGGGAAGCCCTCCACGCGGCAGTCCAGGATGGACTGGATCTCCGAGAGCATCACGGCGTCAACGTGAAGGGGCACGAGCGTGCTCTTGCTGAAGTTGATACAGAGCCCTGTTGCTTCAGCGAATTGATCCAGCAGCAAGCGCAGCCTGGCAGCGGCCCCTCCGTCGGCGCGCATGATGATCAATGTGTCATCAGCGTACTGGAGGATGGGGCAGGGGGCATCGTCCGCCAGCGGGTGGCGCAGCACGCTGTCGCGGTGGATCAGGCGGAGGAGGATGTCCGCCACCATGAGAAAGAGGTAGGGAGAGAGTGGATCTCCCTGCCGCAGCCCTCTCGTGCAGCGGAACCACTTCCCCGGCAGTCCGTTGAGCAGTAGGGCCGATCGCGAGGAGGAGAAGAGCGAGTTCATCCATTGACACCAGAGGGGTGGGAATCCTCGGGCGATCATCACCTCCTTCAGGCATCCCCAGCTCACGGTGTCGAAGGCGCGCGCGAAATCAAGCTTGAGGACGATGCAGGGTGTGCGGCGACGATGGCACGTTTGGATCAGCTCGGTCGCTAGGACGAAGTTTTCGGAGATGCTCCTCCCGGCGAGGAACCCTGTTTGGTCGACGTCGATGATCGAGCCAATCTGTTGTTGTAGCCGCGTGGTTAGGGCTTTGCTGATAGCTTTGATCGAGCAGTTCTGCAGGGTGATCGGACGGAAGGAGCTTGGCGTGAGGAGGCCCTCTTTCTTGGGGAGGAGGACGACGTGAGAGCGGTTGATCCGCTCGAGGTCGATGTCGCCGGCGTGGAAGCGATCGAAGACGGCCGTCAGGCAAGGGGAGACGGCGTCCCAGGCTGCGCGGTAGAAGGCAGGACCGAGCCCATCGGGGCCGGGCGCGCTTGCCTGGTCCATCGAGAAGAACGCGGCCTTGATCTCCTGGCCCGTGAAAGGGCCAATTAGTGAGTCGGCGGCGACGCGAGGGCATCCCTCGTAGAGCCTGTCGAGGGAGAAGTTCCAGGCCGCTGAGGGCGCGGCGCGCCCTTGCTCGGAGAAGAAGCTGAGAAGGGCAGCAGCTTTACCGTCGTGGGAGGCGACGATGTCGCCGTCGATGTCGAGCGAGCGGATGGAGTTCCGCCGTAGCCGCTGCGAGGCGCGAGCGTGAAAGAATTTCGTGTTCTCGTCTCCCTCGGTTATGGCTCTGAACTTCCCCCGCTGTTTCCACCTTGCAGCACGCTCAAGCACGAGGGTTTGCAGCTTCGACCTGCAGCGAGAGCGAAGAGCAATTTCGGGCAGAGAGAGGGGGCGCGTTTCCTCGAAGTGATCGAGCAGGTCAATGAGGAAGGAGCAGTTATTCTCGAGCTTGGGGATGAAACGGTGGAGTTTTTTCCATACCTTGGCAGCCGAGCGGAAGGACTTAACGCGGGCAGCCAGGTCACCAGCGGCGTCGTTCACTTTGCTTGGCCTGTTCCAGGCGGGGAGAGTGGTGGGGAGGAAGGCGGCGTCATGGAGCCACGCGTTCTCGAAACGGAAGCACGATGTTCGGGGGATGGTGGTAGAGGCCGTGACCAAGAGTGGAACGTGATCAGAGGTGGGTTTGGGGAGAGAGGAAAGGCTCGAGTCCGGGAACACTAGATTCCAACCTTGATTGAATAGTGCACGATCGAGACGGGCCAGCACGGGGGTATCCCTTTTGTTGGTCCAGGTGTAGAGACGATCCGGGAGGGGGAGCTCGAACAGGGCGAGGGAGCGGATGGTTTCGTTGAAGGAGAGAGAGAGGGAGTGATCGAAGTTTGGCGTGTTCTTATCCGCGGGGTCGCGAAGGAGATTGAAGTCTCCGATCACGAGCCATGGGATGGGGAAGAGGGGACCAAGTTGCTCGAGCTCGTCGAGGAACAGGGGGGAGAGGGAATGGTTGGCGGGGGCGTAGACGTTGGTGATTGCGAAGGTAAGGTCCGTCAGGATGGACAGGAAAACGGCCGTGAGAGAGAACCTGTCTTTTCTGACAGAGGAGAGGGAATAGAGGCGGGGGTCCCAAGCCGTCAGTGATCCTCCAGAGCTGCCAGTGGCAGGTAGCTCAACGTACTCGGACAAGTGCGGGGGGAGGAAGGTCTGCGCTGTGAAGCGATCGACGTCATGCATTTTCGTTTCCTGGATGCAGATAATGGAGGGGGAGGAGGTGTGGATGGAGCTGCGTACAATGGGGCGTTTGAGGGGGGATCCAAGTCCTTGGACATTCCAGGATTCGACGGTGACACAGCGGTGATTTCTATTCATCGAACAGGAAAGCACCGAATACAGGTACAGGTGGGGCGAGCGCGGGGGGGGGGGGGGACAGGGAAGACGGGCGGGGGGGGGGGGGGACGAGCTAGTACTACTGTCGCTACACGAGCGCGAGACCGATAGGGGCTTGATCGCCACAGCCCTGGCGGCGTTGAGCGGCGGGGCATCAGTCATCGATAGACGCATCCACCGCGGAGCTAGAAGCGCAGATGGTGGCGGACAGCGCCGCGACTGCACGTTTGTGGAGTGGTTTCGCGCAGGCTGAAAGCGCGGAGTGCTTCTTCACCTGCTTCTGCAGGGCTGCAGTGCAGCCTTCCAGCGCGTCACGCAGGCCGCGGAGCTTGGCAGCGCGAGTGGCGACAGGTTCGTAGAACTGGGAGGCTTTGAGTGCGAGACGCGCGCTAGTGCGGCGCGCCCCGATCTGAGAATCCATCGTCCCTGCATCAGAGCCCAGCTCGCCGGCTTCAGTGACCTCAGCGATACGGACCCCGTGGCGTCTGGTGGCGGACAGAGGGGGACCCGATCCAAGGGAGCCCGAGTCGCCGACGGAGCCCAGGCCGGAGCACCATGAGATGGTGAGCGAGGAGGAGGCCGAGCTTTGGGACGTGAAGGACCGCTCAGGCGAGCTTGCGACGCTGTCCAGGAGCGCGAGGAGCGCCGAGTGAGCCAAGGCAGCGTCGTCCCTGGCGCCAAGCGCGGCGTCCCCATTAGAGGAGTTGTCGCCGAAAGCCATGGGCGCGAGCGGAGGCGGGGCGAGGGCGAGGCGTCCATGGCCGCGACGGAAGAGCGGGTGAGGCGCCGGGTTGAAGAAAGGCACGTATTCGCCGTTTGCGTTGTACGAGTTGCGCGCAGGCCATGAGCGGACCTTGCGCAGCGTGACCAGCCTAGACCCCCAGGGCGAGCGCGAGAGGGTGATGTCAGCCGGGACGTCATCCTCATTCCTCAGAAGAACGACGGCACGGACCAGGGAGCAATCCGAGCCAAGGAGGCAGGAGGGGTCAACCTCGAGCGTCTCGCCAAAGCGGTGGAAGGCAGCGGCGACGCCGTGAGCGGAGATGTGCTCAATTGGCATCCGCTTGGCCACCACGACGGCGACGAACCTCATCTCGCAGGGGATGCGGTCAGCGTCTTCTTCTCGGACGAGGCGGAACGAGGCGCCTTCAAAGGAGAAGGGTTGATAGCCCATGGCGAGCTCGCGATCGTCGACAGAGAGGAACTTTGCGTAGAGGTCCCCGATGGAGGAGGGGACAACCACAACGTGGAGCCCAGGCAACTGCTCGCAGATGGCGTCGGCGAAGGCGGAGGCCGCAGAGCCGAACGTCGGGGGCGATTCAACGTAGACCACGGCCATGCGCATCGCAGCGGCTGTGTCCCCCGCGGGCATGAACACCTCCATGGATTCGACCTGGGCTTGGCTGAGCTCGTCGCCGGATTCAAACTCTTCCTCGTCATCGGAGGAAGGGGCGGGGAGGGCCACTTCGGGAGCTGGCGGAGGGGGTGGAGGCGGCACCATGGCGACGATACGCTCAGGCGGCGCAGGCGCGGTCTCACTCGAGGAGGCTCCGAAGTCTAGCAGCCCGCCAACACGCGGCGAGAGGGGAGGTGGGCTCACGCGGGCTCCAAGGGAGGAGGAGCGAGTGAGGGTGGCGGCGGGGAAAGGCGTGGCGGGGCGGGGGTGGGGCGCGGGGTGGGTGGGCGGCGAGGAGGATGTGGGGATGAAGGTGGGCTGAGGGTACGGCATGGTGGGTTCCGTGCAGTCGCGCACACGGTGGCCGGAGCGCTTGCAGCCGCGGCACCGGATCGGGTCCCGACAGTCGCGGACACGGTGTCTAGTGGAGAGGCAGCGAAAACAGCCCTTCAAGCTGAGAGAGTGCTGAGGTGGGGAGGGAAGGTGTTGTGGAGGGGCGGGTGGTAGCTTAGCAGCGTCGAGGTAGGGGGACGGGGGGGCGGTGGGTGCAGCATTCATCTCAGCCGTACTCGGAGGAGACGGGCGAGTTGAAGAGGCATGGGCAGCGTGTGGCTCGAGGAGGCAGAGGGCGGCGACGTCGTAGGCTAGGGGAGCACCGCCGCACGCGGTTTCCTTCAAGGGGGACGGGACGGGGGGGACAGGAGCTGTCGCAGAGGAAAGTTCCTCTGACGTGGGACAAGGAGGAGGAAGCAGCCCGGGGCCCCCAAATCCAATGGTGTCAGCAGGCATGCGAGACCAGATCGGTCGCGGGCGACGTCTGCGTTTCCTACCCTTGTCACTGACGGGTGGGTCCCCGGTGAGCTTGCTAGCAGCGGCTATGGCGGCGGGGAGGGAGGTGTGGAAGCGAAGGGAGAAGTGCCCGCTGTGGTTCGAGCCCACGGCGGCAACAAACGCGGCGACCTCGTTCGATCCAACGGGGGAGCAGAACACATAGTCACAGACGCGGGAGGCAGCAATTCGGCCCGGTGGCGCACAGAAGAGATAGGATAGGATGTTCGAGACGGAAGCCACCGTGAAGCAGGGGGAGATGAAGGGCGGCGTGACCCAAAGGTTTGCCGCACCATCAGGTGGGGGGGGGGGGCGAGGGAGATGGAGCAAGAGAATCGCGAGAGGACGTAAGCCTGGAAGATCGAACCTGGAACTGGCAAGGCAAAGCGAGGACGGCGCGGCGAGGCAGCAGCATCACCCCCCCGGAGGGGGGAGCCTTCCGGGTAGCGGCCGCCAGGGGTAGGGGCCGCGAGGAGGGCGGCGTAGCGGGAGCTTTTGTGGACGCCGACCGCCGGAGCAGCGGGCGGCGGTGCGTCGGGGGGGGGGGGGGCGCGTGGTCGCGGGAGCCCGCGTCGCGAGAGCTCTCCATCACCAGAGTTCGGTCAATCTCCCCACCACATTCTTCGCACCCCCTTCCATGTTTGTTTTTGTTAACTGGTGCTGCAGTTTGTTACGTACTATTCCTCCGTTCCAAATAATAAGATGTTTGGAATCCAGCGTGGAGCATGTATGCAATCCTTGTTTCCGGCTAGACATATACTGAGGTCTTGGAACTGGGAGCTAACTTGGCTCGATTTTATTTTAGCTTCACCTGGGCATTTAATTTTCGGTCGATGATTTTTGCCCTATTTCATCTAATTTTGCCATTGCTAGACCAATTGGTGCAATGTCTTGTAATAATAAAACAATTGTGAAACTGTTTATATTGTTTTGCTGTGTCCTTTAGACGACTCTGCGAGTCCTGGGACTAGGGCGGCCGAAGTTGATGTTCCTGTAATCAACGAACTAGACTAGATGTTTACACTATATTGTTTTTGATGTTTGTGTAATCTTGTTTAATCTACATCATGCTTGTATGAACGGGGTACAAAATTTTGAATGATTCTTGGATGGCGGTATGGTCGTCACTGGGGTTGGTGTGGAGATTGATTCCGCCACTTGGGTGCGAGTCGAATCTTGTAGGCGTAGAACCCCTCTGCGGCTTGCATGAAAGTTCATGTCGCCAAATGTGAGATCGATGCTCCTGTCGAGAGCGCCAAGGGACAGAGCTCAGAAGCAAGAAATATTTTACTCCCCCAGTTTCTTCTTAATTAAAAGTAAAACAAGATGAATTTTGACAAAGTTTTAAAAATATATTATGAGCATTTTCAATATCAACTATAATTAGATTTATCATGAAATATATTTTCAGATTTTATTTTCCTTAGTAGTTCAAATATTGATATTTTTTATAAAATATTGGTCAAAGATAGAAAAGTTTGACTTTTCAAAAGACTTATGCACCTTATAACAAGGAACATAACGAGTAATAAAAAAAAATCTCACATAAGCGAAAATTTAAATATTTAGATTATTTGTTAGTTTGATGGTAGAAATAGAATAAGCTCCACTGGCCAACACCTCGCCATCACGTGAGATCCGACGAAGCATTGATTTGGATCTACGGTTAATAATTTATGAACAATCTAAGCTCTAGGGGCTTTTCTGTAAAAATACCTATTTACAATAATTCCGGAATACATCAGAAAAGGGGCTCGCTACGTGGCATGTCGTGATTGGCTGGGCTGGGCTGGCTTAAGCCGTGGCCCTGCTTGGGCTTAAGCCTGGATTCGGCTCGGTTTGATTTAATTTGGTGTGTCGGATGCCGATTAGACTGATAGGGATGGATCTTGACACAAACTCACCGTCGGTGGTCCTTGTGGTAGCCGGAATCAATGGAGTAAATGGCGGAGGGCTCGGGCGGTGATAGCGCAGCGGCTCCGGCACTTCCCCAATGGCGTTGAGGACGGTGGCGGGTTCAACTCGTCGCGAGGGTCCTTCTCATGGCCTCTGTTCTTTTCCTCCTCGCTTCAGTTGAGGGCGATGTCTCCTCCCGAGCTCGGCAATGGCGTCAGATCTCGTCGAGATCGTGTGGTGGCAGCGGGGCTCCGATTAGGGTTTAGGGAGGCGCGGAAGTCAATGGGGTTGCTCTTATAAGGGCGGGTGGTGTGCGCGAGAGGGCACAGCTCGAGACCGAGGCGGTGACGTGGCAGAGTTTGGTCGGGCACGAATGCCGAGGGTGGCTCACGCACGGATGACATCATGGTGGGGGTCCCACCTGTCGGCGTGAGAGAGGGAGGACGCAAGGAAGTGGGCTGGTTACTGGGCCAACATCTGGACCTATTGGCGTTGCGTGCATGCGGGAAATAGAGGGGACAACGGATTGGGCCGGCTGGGCTTGGCTGTTTTTTTCCCTTTAAAATCATGTTTTCTCAAATAAATCATAGGTTTTGTTTTATAAATGCAATTGAGCTCAAATTTGTTTTATGGTTTTCTAAGAATAAAATCTTTCATATTAAAACCATCTTGTGTTGTTTCCAACACACTTAAAATTTGAAAATTCTAAGGAGGGCTTAAAATCAAAGGGACATTTAAGAATAGGGCTTATTAGATCTTTTTGGTTCAAGCAACAATTTGGAAACAAATATCTTTGCTAGAATATTGAATTTCAAAGCAAAACAATCCTGTGGAAAACATTTTTAAACTAAAATTTTGAAAGGAGACCAATTTATGAAATAGATCCAGCCTCTAACTAATTTGGAATACTTGGTAGAATATTTATTTGAAATCCATTTTGAGGATTTAGGAAATAGAGGCCTATTTGGATTTTTAATTTCAATAATCATTGGAATAAACATTTTATTTCTTTTGTGTCGTGTTTTATTTCTTTTTTGGTGGCTTGCATTAGTAGAAAACAAATGTTTTATTTTTTTTGTGATTTTTGAACTTTCCAAAAATCAGGGATGTTACAATAGCTAACTTTCACGCTTCCTTATCCATCGCTAAATTTTTAACGGGCTTCTTCCATGTCAAATTTGGTCTACCACGATCCCTCTTAACATTCTCAGCACGCTTTATCCGTCCACTATGCACTGACGCTTCCGGGTGCTTCCGTCGTATATATACAAACCATTTTAGACTTTGTCGGACAAGCTTCTCTTCAACCGGTGCCGCCCCAAATCTCTCACGTATATCGTCATTCTGGACCCGGTCCTTTCTTGTGTGGCAGATATTCATGTCAACATGAGCATCTCTGCTACACCTAATTAACGGATATGTCGTCTCTTGGTTGGCCAACATCCTGCACCATGCACCATACAACAGTAATACAGGATACCGTTGGCATACACACATCTCAAAAGTAACACATTAATGTTGGCACAAAAATATAGGATACTGAAAGTCATTAAAGTAGGTGCAGGATGAATACCTAGATCTATGTCTTTCGTGTTTGGAGGACGAGAGACCTGCCAAACTTGCGATCCATCCTAGGGGCGTCGGACACTATCTGGGCAGCCACCCGACAGGCGAAGTCACCTCATCATAGAGATAGGGCGGGGAGGGGTGAGTAATAACGCCGTGTAGGAGGCCGGTCCGTGCGTTAATCTCACACTCACCTGTTTTCAAGGCGACGGGACACTGCTTTCTTGCAGCACGCCTGACAGTTACACCAGTGACGCGATGCTTCCCAGGCCATGCGGCAACAACGCTGGCGTTGCGTCGTCCCCACGCTCGCATTTACGCCAACACCCTTCAACCTGCCTCGCCCAAGTATAAAAGGCATGTTTTTTTTGCCTCACCGTACACAACCTCCTCTCCCCATCGCCCTCTTCCCCTCGTTTTGCAACTTCTCTTGCCATCTCCCTCTCTCTCTTCGCATGGACAACAATTGGGAGGCCAGCGGCTCCTCCGACTTGGGGCTCACCTCACCGTCGCCCTCTCCCTCTTGCGGCTCCTCTGTCCCCGACATCTAGAGCCGCTGCAACCCCGCGCCATCAGGGAGTGGCCTGAGAATGACAACGTCTACAACATCCTATCGCCGCTGCGCAAACCTCTCGACGACGACTCCCCCGGCCTCCTCGCGGTCGGGCCTCCCGACGGCGCTGCACTCATCGGCGATCCATGCCTCCAGCAGCAGCCTCGGTGCCTCCAGCAGCGTGCCCACGGACGCCTCCAACAGCCGCAGCCCTCGAGACGGCGCCTCCACCAGCCGCGCCGCCTACTCCTCTAAAGTCGCCGTACTCAGATGATAGCGATGACGACAACGCCGATCCGGAGTTTGACTCGAGCGCCGATGAGGACGAGGTTAGGCTAGGGTTAGAGTTAGGCCGACCTGATTTGCAATTTCATTCAAACTAGGTAAAATAGTTTAACATTTGAATGAAATTTGCTAATTTTATTTATGTTTTTCATGTTCAAAGATTTTTGATTGTTTTTGTTTACGTCAATGCGGGCGACAGCCATGAAATTAGCGGACACATGTTTGGCGCCCGCCGAAGAGGACACCATCAGGGTGTCGGACACAAATTAAATCGGTGCCCATGGAGATGGTTAGCATCTAAAAATTCCAAGTCACACGCATCCCCAAATATGACATCGGAAGATTTCCATTTTTAGACCCGAACATATCAGAGTACCGCGGTCGCAGGCCAACGTCTGCAGTGACGCCGTAGCCCTCAACGGATTGCACGTGAGGAACCCTCAGGTGTCTTCTTCCCATCGCCTCCGGGGCCACCAGACAATTTGGTTCTAAATTATGACCGAGCATGCGTCATTGCTTTTCCTTGCTGTTGAGCGTCTTGGCGAGAACCACGCCTCACGTTTCGACTGGTGTGCAAAGTGAACACGAGTTATAACACGACCACGTACAAAATGTATCTGGCTATCACTCCGCGGTTCACACAGGGATGACGGCCGCATCGTGGGAATGTGAACATACACACCGGTCAGGTCCAGCGAAGGAAAAAAAAAGAAACACTCTCACGAAGGCTGTAGACAGACGCTGCCCAGCTGTTTGAGTCGGACCATCCTTTCTCTCTTTGCAAGGTTTAGCACTGTCTAGTGGAACTGGTATTATGAGATACACGCCACGCCTTGCTACGGGATACTGTATATATGCAAGTGGCACGCGCGTGATGCCGCCGTCGACTCGGGTGCAATACGACCGAACGACAAAAGAGAGATACAGGAGTCGATCCACGCGACACTGCGCGAGGGGACCTGTTGGATCCTTTTCTACCCGACCGAACGAGGAAAAAAAAATTGGTTACCCGCAGCGCACGTGAGGACCAATTAATCTAGCTTTCTCTCTTTTCTTTTCCATCCATCGTCCCTACCAACTAATTAATCCAGAGCGTGACATGCATACTTTAGTTGGTTGGTTACCTCGTCTCGTCGCCGACCAACTCGCGCTCTACGCCTACTGCCTTTGCCTCGTCGCCATCTTGTGTTGGTCACCTCCTCGCTGCTGCTGCCTGACAGAAGAGCATGTTCTACGCCAACCGTCTCCTCGCCAAACTCGCATGGTTTCGGTGTTGTCTCGCTTGATCTGTCGGAATCAGGAGAGGAGCTCGCCGCCGGCCGGTCGACCGAGTGCTCGCTAGCCTCAAAGAGGACGGAGTGGCTGCTCGTCTCGCCTCGCCAAGTCCAAAGTCACAAGTCACGCGCTTCCCGCACGCGGCTTGTGACAATGGAATTCTACTTATAGAGTCATGTCCAAGGCAACAGAGGTGCCACGGGGAAGAAGACGAGCCGAGTTTCCATCCATCTGTTGCCGGATGCGAACGGATGGACGGCCAGATGCAGGGGTTACCCGGATTGATGACGTGGAGGAAACCAAACGACATGTTTAACGAGGCATCCGGCTCGGTTTTACGGCGCATGTAGTTATGGCGCGGTGGACCAATTGCTCGGGGATCTGGTGGAAACAAATCAACTCTCCATACTCTTGCTCATCCAGATCCTTCGTGTATAATTTATATCGGTTATGTTGCAATTGTCATACAGTGACCTGGAAGAGAGCACGTGCCGTGAAATTGCAACTTCCATGTGAAGATGTTGGCTTTTGAACTAGACATGTAGTACAAATGAAGTTAGTTTTGGGAAAGTTTTCTTCTCTGTTACAATGCTCTTTTGGGTCACATTACATACATGAGCTTTATCTTTAGATGAGGATATACCTTCACTGCTATTAACTAGCACACAACACAGAAACACGCTGGGATTTTGTTATCTAATCGGCAATACTGGTTTGATCAAACTCATGCCTGTCAAAATATCCTATGCATCTCATTCGACGCTCCTGAATCTTCACTTGACCTGCTAGAAGAAAGTAGCCTAACTGATCATAGCTAGCACTATACACACAATCGACTAGCCCACAACAGGTAGCTACAATTATTGTTGGGGATCAACTCCACCACTATAAACAACAAGAACACGAGCTCCTATCACCGTCACGGCAAGGTTTAAATCATTGTTGAACCCCATGTAAACTACTCATCGCACCAACTTCCCTGTGTTCCGGCCTGCCGCCGTCTTTGGTGACAGCCAGGAAGGCACATGGATTTTGTGCCCTGGCAGCCCCGCCAAAATAGCTCGAGCCTCGTCACCATACACCTCCTTGGCGTGCTTCGAGAACAGCTCGTCACAGTAAAAAGACCTGCCAATATCAAGAAAAGAATAAGGAATTAGTGACTTAGAACACAGTTTTGCAATCAAGACTTAGAACACAGTTTTGCAAACTGGCTGCAACATTCTTGCACGCAAGCTACCAACAATTTTTTTTTGAGAATAGTTCTTTCTAGTCAACTATAACCAAACAAGAAACAAGTAGATATATGAATCTGCACAAAAGTAAATAAAGATTTAAGAATGATTAAACTCGTATTTTGGCTCAATGTAATCAATATCGTAAACAAATTTTGTTGGGATCACCACCATAGCCAGTTCAGCTAGGGAATGGTGCCCAGGTCCAAGACCTCAGTCAACATGCAAGGCATATCCACCTCAAGATTTAACACACAGTCAACATATTTCACATTCAGCCTTTTTTGGCACATGAAAAGCTCAACATCCAGTGAACATGGAATATCAACGAGTTCAAGCTTTTACAATGTAGTCAACATATTTCACAAACACTACAGGTTTACATACAAAATAGATGATCCAAAGCTACACCAACAACAAGAGAGGTGTCCTCGGTTTTTAAGCACACAAATTCATTGGCATGACTATGAGATATAGCAAAATCCTTGCTAGGAAATGCATATTTCCTACTAATTACAAATGCGCAAAACAAGCAGTTTACAACTCCGAAATCTTTAGCATATCTGCACAACACTAAGATGAAGCTTTATTTGGCATAACGCATGTCATCGGAACCCTCCAAAACAAATAGTGCGGATTGGAAACAACAAAACACCCCACCAGGAAGAAGCACCACACTTCCCAAATAAAAGAAATGGCAGTTTGGAGTGTAAATATGTACAGGTTAGCGACTGATCTCAGCTTGTCAGCTACATGAAACGATACCAGATCATGATTCCATACAGACTGGACAAACAACACTAGGGAGACTATCCAATGTCTCTCTCTAGTCCACCAAACATAACAACCTATGGAGCCCCAGTACAACTAAGCACAACTGGTTTAATAATCTACACTTGATATTACAGAGCATCATGTAGAGTAGACAAGAGGAGAACCAGAAACTCGCCTTAATTAACATGCATGGCCATCAGGTTGAAGACAACACTCTGCCACGCAGAAACTTGGAACTTCCAACTGAGACATAGAACAAAAATCGGGAGAAAAAATTTATCAGCAGAAATAACCAACAATATTAGTATAACTAAATGATGCAGATTTTTTTTGTAGCGTAACGCTTAATTTGGAAACAACAAGATGCTAAGGCCATGTACAGCGCGGCCGCTTAGCCGAGGCGCTAGGGATAAAAAATCCTGGCAGTTATACAAGAATCCCAGTCGTTTTTAAGGCGCAGGCACATGTCTAAGAGTCGGACGCTCCAATAAGGCATGCAAAATTTAATCACAAGCGACCGGCGCTCAGCAACTGACTAATTAGGCGCTCGGCTAAAAGGCTAGCATTGTACATGGCCTACCAGTATTGAGGCCAAACTTCCAAAGGCTAGAATTCACAACACATAACTAGTTTGTCCGATTCATGGATGACCAAAGCACATGACATGAAAGCACACAAAAACTGTAGGTCTGAATCCATCTAACACGTCCAGCTGACGCTTTAACTACACATTTGCCACACAATCTGAAATCTGCCAAGCACAAGCATAGTAAGCAAGGTGGCCAGATTACATACATAGTCCGGATTATTTTTGGATCAATGTCCACGACTGATTAAATTCCAGAAACTGCAAGATAAGATCAAATCCATGCAACAAAAAAAAAACACTAACTAATAGCCTAACAATATGCAAGTTTGGGATTTCACAAGTACGAACTACAACAAATCCAGTATGACAAACAATATGCAACAAGTTTGGGATTTCGCAGGTACGAACTACGACAGATCCAATATGCCTAACAATAGCAGATCCAATCAAGCACATTTCACACTAAACTACAAATAGAGGAAATTACTCGTTCTCTTGCCATTATTGACCATGGAAAGGAGAAGAAACCAATCATTGCTAGCACAACAATTATACAATACATGTACAACCAATTTTTTCCTGCAGTGCAAATAAGAATATAACCAGAGGAAGAAAATCGATGGGGATTAGGGCAAGACGCAGACCTGAATTCATACCGATCCTGCCGGCGGTCGAGCTCCGAGTGTACTAGTCCAGGTTCCCCACGAACACGAGCCTCGTACGAGTACCTGCGCACCGGAGGAGAAGGTCAAAGTTGGAAACTATCGTCGGACATATCCAGGAGGGGATGAGTACCTGTGTAGGGGTGGTCTCCATGGCCTTGTTCGTCCGAGGAGACGGCCAGGACGGAGTCCCGGCGCTGCGCAGGCCTGCATCTCCTTTGCTGGTCGGCTATCCCCTGCTTCGGCTCGCGAACGAGGGAGATGTATGCTGCCCGTAGCGGACGACGGCCCTCCGTGACCAGAGTGGCCGCCGGCGCGTCATGGTGGCCGGCACCACCCCACCGGCGTGCAGCACCGCACCACGCTCCCTCGGGCCTGGGCCATGAAGGCGACGTGGTCCAGCGAGTTCGACGGAGCCGCGCCCCACCGTCTAATCGATGCACGCGCGCACCGGCGAACAAGCCAGCCGCGCCGCCATGGTTCCGTCCCTGTGGTGCTCCATCTGGTCACGAGGAGGGGAGGCAGAGGAGGGGCACCGTGGAAGCGGACCAGCCGGCGGCGGCTGATCTGGAAATCACGCGAGGGAGAGAGGGAGAGGTAGGTGGGTTGGCGACCGGCGACGTCTCCTACGGTGTGGCCGACGAGGCTGGGTTGTGGTGGCCGGCGAAGTCGGGGTGGGTGGGAGCTCGGGGTGAGGTGCGAGTGGGAGATGGCGGCGTCGGGGACTGTTAACCAACCCTAACATGGACGGGCCAGTTTGTGCCGGATATGGTCGGCCGTGTGGGCTTCAGGCAGATGACTCTCCCAGTTTGGCCCAGCAAAACCTGGCAGCAAATTTTATAATTAACACAAGCTACGGTGAATATAATTTCCCACCAAAACCGCGAGTGATTTTTCTTGAACCATTTTATCTCGCTCCCAGTGGTGTCTCAAAAGGGCCTCGCAGCACCTGCGTCTTGCGTGGCTGTCGTGACGCATGCCAAATAGAAAAGGGTTTTCGACGATTTTCAGTGTGATTTCATGCTTTGGAGCAAGCCATCTTTTATTCGGGAGTAGTGATCTCATGCAACCAACCATACCATTTTAAGTCACAAGAATAGTACCGACTCAAAAAAATACGACAAGTCATTACAGAAGATGGTTTAGCCGCTCTAAAGAGAGTGTTCCACTCTAAATCTCTAATCTTCCTACGAGACTATCATGTTTGTGAAGTAAGCTTATAGTTCATGCCAACAGATTAGCATCGATTTTTATTGAATGGTTTTCCTTGTCATATAATGGAAACATCATTCTGGTGGTCGTCCATCGTCTTACCAAGCTGGACTACGAGGGTTGTGAGTAGCCTTACAGCTGGTGTAGGCCTACCACTCCTACGCCAACGTGGACTATGAGGGTTTGGAGCCGAAATGCGCCCATCCAAATCAACATCGGCTAGCCCCAATCGAACCTTCGTCATCGCTTTAGACCTTGAGGCTCAAAAAACTTGTCTTCACCTCGAGGCTCCCCTCCTTCACCGGGAAAGAAAATGAATCCACATCGTCTTTTCCACTTGTTGGAGCTCAAAATTCGGGCATGGCTTATTTCGGTGCAGTATTTGGCATGACGTACTCCCTCTGGTCACGATTAGCTGCCAAGTGCCAATTCCACATCATAGGAACGTGCGCATGAATTCGATGGAGCTGCTCGGCACGTCGGTCGCCACCCCGCACTCGTACATTGCCTCGATCAGCCAGATCATGTACATAGATGGGTATCGTTGAGTATCCATGAGCTCAAAGACATGGGGAAATTGGATAGCAAGCATACTAACAATAAATACAAAAGATAAAATTATAACAATTGGTAGTAGAAGGGATTATACCAAGATAGAATTACTAAGTAAGACACAAAAAATGCAGGAAAAGGGTGCAAAATTCCATCTTAGTAAAGGATCCACGGAATACTTAAAATATATCAGTCTGACAAGCACATGTTGTCCTTCTAGTGTCCTAAGATTGCTCAAGATCATAATAATTAACCAAGATATTGTGGGAATATAGCAATGAGAAATGAAACAATTACTAATGTATTTTATATATAGGTACAAGCTCGTACTTGCATTAGATGAAAGTACGATGCCGAGAAATTATAATCAAATAGATCATACATCCATTAATATTCAGTATATGGTTCTCGCTCACAATTTTGCTACTTGCTAGTCATTTATGCCTCGATATACAAATTGCAATCCTAAACTTAACGTAAATTCCGTGTCCACCAAATCAAGCTTCTAGCAGCAGATAGCATGAACGAATCAGGGCAATACCAGTTGAAATCAAATCTATCACCTCGGCGCATAAATCCAGTCAATTCGAGCGTGACAAAGAAGGTTGGATGATGGTGTCGACGAGCTCCTAAACGGCGACGTGGAGGATGCTTAGGAGGAGAAAATTGAAGGGCACCCCACCGGGCCTTTAGATACGGTGCGTAGAGGTGATGTATGTCGTGTGTGTCGTCCCAAACTCCACCATCCCCTCCTCGCACATTGAGTTGCAGGGCGTGGAGAATGACGAACCGCGTAGCTCACGTCTCTTCCTGGTGACCGGGGTCACCTCGCCGGCATGCAGCACCTCTCAAATACCTCGGCCAAGCTACGAGACGCAGTCCAACATCAAGAGAACAAGCTGGCCGGAACGCCATGGTTCCGTTGTGAATGACAAGGATCCATTACCGACTCTTTCTTCTGCGGTGCTCGACCCGGTCAACATGATGAGAAGAGGCGGTGTGGGGGCACCGGGGAAGAGTACCGACCGGCGATGGGAGCCGTGCTAGTGGCATATTACCCGGCGGGGTACATCTCGATCTGGAATCACACACCCAATCTACAAATCAATATACGGAGAAAAGGTGCCATGGAGAATGTGGTGTTTGTGTAGAATCTGTAATTGGCACTATTTTTTTTGTTTGTTTCTTAGGGATCTATTTCCTTATTTCTGCCTCATGATAACATGTTCATTTGTTCTTACAGGGCGTTTCTGAAGCGCAGCTGGTGGCAGTGAAGCAGATGACGCCGTAGGCCACCCCGGTGAAAGAGCAATGCCTCGTCTCTGTCGCTGGCGCCATCAGGAAGGTTGGTGAAAGAGCATGTTGTCCCAAACATATTTTCAGGCTTATGTACAGTAGCGTGAAAAAGGAAAGCTAAACAGGGTGATAGCTAAACTCTGGTGGTCTTCCTATCATTCAGGTACCACGGGAAGATACTGTGCATCATCCCCATAGAAGAGCGATCCCGGCGACAATTGCCTTGCTACCGAGGAAGAGGTCCTTTGGAGGTACGTCGGGGAGCTAAGGTGCTGCAAAGGTCAAGGCTGTAGATGTAAAGGCTGGGACGTGACGGTGGGTCGGGTAGGAGGTCAAGCTCGGCATCCAACGGCGAGTCACTAAAATCGAACAATATTAATTTGCAAAATATGTTGTGGTTGCTACATCGTCTGCTTATGCCCGTGTGCTAGCTAACTGGACTTGGATGGCATTTTCGGTTGTTCCGTGTATGTTGCCTGTTTCATGGTAGGCTGATGTGTGTGTGCAGATTCTGGGCCAAAAAAATCTAGGTTGCATATATAGTTTCTAGCGATTTTGTGGCTATTTGTAGATGATTTGTACTTGGGCAGAAATGACTAGTGGATGGTGATGCCTGCTTAGACCCAACCATTCTCATTCATTTTTGTTTTCTTGAAAAGAAAATTCTACAAAGGATGGAAGTGGTGCTACCAAACGACGAGTTTGGCTTTTCCTCATAGAAGCGTGTCGGGCATTAAATTGATAACAATGGTCTCTGTGCATGGTTACGACATGGTTGGAGCATGTAGTCTCTGTGCATGTATGATCTTGAGAGTGTATCTGGCTCACCTTTCACGTAAGCACTCTGTAATCTGTCACATGTCGGATATATATGCTGTGGTTGTTGGTCTGTTGTCGCCGAGCCTTCTTGTTTTAGCCGGCTGTAGGTGTAGATGCAGCAGATACAGTTGGCAGCATAGTAAGAAGGAAGGGAGAAATGTGGCATGCATTTCTTCTTCATTCTTGAACTGGGGGTTAATGTTATAATTTTGGTATAGAGCCAGCTGGACGAAGATGCAGGGTGTTTCATGTGTGTATGATTCTGTGCCAATTGTGTATCTCCATTTTTCATTTTAAAGCTGCACATGTGTAGAAATGAAGATCGACTCGTGTGTGTAATATTGGAAATTACAAGTATTGATCTAGGCTTGGTGGATTTTATCTTATATATGGCCTGCTGGTTGCTTGGTGGATTTTATTGCATCAGTATGACACCTCATTCTGAATATGAATATGGTTCTTCCCTCTTTGTAACAATTCAAGTGGCCACAAGCCTCAACCTTTGCTGTGCCGTTTCTGGAGGTGAACCTTTTTTGGTTTCTCATCGTGCAGGTGATAGACACATGAGCCGAGCTTGTTCAACCAGTAGTAGTCGGGTCTGGCTGTGAAGGGGAGAAGTGGAGTTGGAGCTGCGCAGCTGGCCACCAGGCGGACATGTTTGTTTTTTTTTTTTTTTTTTTTTGATGGGTCACCGGGGGGAGCAAAGCTCCCACCTGAATTTTGGATTTCAGGGGAGGGTCACAACTCCATATTACAAATTACAAGTATCTAGAGTAAGCTATACAGGGGGGGCGTGGGAGCAAGGAACCCGAGCCATGCATCCACGTCTACACGATGCTCGATGGGGAGTCGAGCGCGCCAAAGGATCGCATCGTCTCGGCAGTTCTTTCGTAGTAGGGTGAGAGAGGGCGCCAAGGCGTTGAAGACCACACCATTACGGTGTTTCCAAAGGTGCCAGAAGCACAGGAGGCGGAGTGTTGGTGCAGAGCGAGGGTGGGTTGCCGCGGGAACGGGCTGCGAGGCCGCGGAGGAGACACTGTCTGGCCGAAAGCTCGGAGCTCCAATGGAGTGCCAGAAGCGGACGGCAAAGGGGCAGTGGAAGAAGATGTGCTCCGGGGTTTCGAGGGGGGCACTGCAGATAGCACACCCACTTTCAGCAGCGCTAAGGATCCCCTTGCGTAGGAGATTGGAGCGGCACTGCACTCGCCCGTGCACCATGACCCAGGCGAAGAACTGGACTTTCGAGGGCGCGGCGTTCTGCCAGACGAAGGCGAAGTGAGGAGAGCACTCGCCACCGTCAGTGCAGAGAGCGTACAGGCGGGAGGTGTGGAGTTTATTGTGCGCTTTCCCGCATAGAGGGAGCGTGCGTTCGTCGGGGCGGGGGAAGAGCTCGATCGTGCTGACAGTGGCGAGGAGCGATCGCAGCTGGCGATCAGCGGTGGGGGTCAGACGGGGGACGAGGAGGGAGGAGACCCCCACGGCGAGGACCTTGCGGACGGTGGCGTGTGGCTCGGTACAATGGGAGAGGAGCTCAGGAACAGTGGACGAGAGGGGGCCTGACGGCAGCCAGCTGTCCAGCCAAAATGCTGTCCGGCGTCCGTCGCCCACTCTCACCAGCGTGACGCCGCGGTAGAGCGGGAGAAGACGCAGCAGGCTGTCCCAGTGCGAGCCCTGGAGAGCTGAGTTGGACGCGGCCGACGTGAGTGGAGCGTCGTCGATGCTGCGCCAAACCCACCAGGGCCACGACTCGTCGAGGGCCGTGTGCAGGCGGTGCAGCAGCCGGACTTGGAGGCAGTTATTCTGATCAGCGAGCGAGCGGATGCAGAGCCCACCCTCCTTCTTGCTGCGGCAGGCACGGTCCCAAGCGATTAGACATTGGGCGCCGCTCACGCGGTCCGAGGCAGCCCAGAGGAATGACCTCCTCAGCTTGTCGATGGCGGCGATCACGCCGGCGGGGAGAGCGATGGCGCCCATTGCGTAGGCTGGGAGTGCGTTGAGAACCGCGTTGATCAGAACCAGACGCCCTCCATGCGATAGAAGCATTGCGCGCCAGCCCGACAGGTACCTGTCGATCTTGGCGATGAGCGGCGTGAAGGCTGACAGCCGCAGCTTATCGGCGGAGAGCGGCAGGCCCAGGTACGTTTGGGGGAAGCCCTCCACGCGGCAGTCCAGGATGGACTGGATCTCCGAGAGCATCACGGCGTCAACGTGAAGGGGCACGAGCGTGCTCTTGCTGAAGTTGATACAGAGCCCTGTTGCTTCAGCGAATTGATCCAGCAGCAAGCGCAGCCTGGCAGCGGCCCCTCCGTCGGCGCGCATGATGATCAATGTGTCATCAGCGTACTGGAGGATGGGGCAGGGGGCATCGTCCGCCAGCGGGTGGCGCAGCACGCTGTCGCGGTGGATCAGGCGGAGGAGGATGTCCGCCACCATGAGAAAGAGGTAGGGAGAGAGTGGATCTCCCTGCCGCAGCCCTCTCGTGCAGCGGAACCACTTCCCCGGCAGTCCGTTGAGCAGTAGGGCCGATCGCGAGGAGGAGAAGAGCGAGTTCATCCATTGACACCAGAGGGGTGGGAATCCTCGGGCGATCATCACCTCCTTTAGGGATCCCCAGCTCACGGTGTCGAAGGCGCGCGCGAAATCAAGCTTGAGGACGATGCAGGGTGTGCGGCGACGATGGCACGTTTGGATCAGCTCGGTCGCTAGGACGAAGTTTTCGGAGATGCTCCTCCCGGCGAGGAACCCTGTTTGGTCGACGTCGATGATCGAGCCAATCTGTTGTTGTAGCCGCGTGGTTAGGGCTTTGCTGATAGCTTTGATCGAGCAGTTCTGCAGGGTGATCGGACGGAAGGAGCTTGGCGTGAGGAGGCCCTCTTTCTTGGGGAGGAGGACGACGTGAGAGCGGTTGATCCGCTCGAGGTCGATGTCGCCGGCGTGGAAGCGATCGAAGACGGCCGTCAGGCAAGGGGAGACGGCGTCCCAGGCTGCGCGGTAGAAGGCAGGACCGAGCCCATCGGGGCCGGGCGCGCTTGCCTGGTCCATCGAGAAGAACGCGGCCTTGATCTCCTGGCCCGTGAAAGGGCCAATTAGTGAGTCGGCGGCGACGCGAGGGCATCCCTCGTAGAGCCTGTCGAGGGAGAAGTTCCAGGCCGCTGAGGGCGCGGCGCGCCCTTGCTCGGAGAAGAAGCTGAGAAGGGCAGCAGCTTTACCGTCGTGGGAGGCGACGATGTCGCCGTCGATGTCGAGCGAGCGGATGGAGTTCCGCCGTAGCCGCTGCGAGGCGCGAGCGTGAAAGAATTTCGTGTTCTCGTCTCCCTCGGTTATGGCTCTGAACTTCCCCCGCTGTTTCCACCTTGCAGCACGCTCAAGCACGAGGGTTTGCAGCTTCGACCTGCAGCGAGAGCGAAGAGCAATTTCGGGCAGAGAGAGGGGGCGCGTTTCCTCGAAGTGATCGAGCAGGTCAATGAGGAAGGAGCAGTTATTCTCGAGCTTGGGGATGAAACGGTGGAGTTTTTTCCATACCTTGGCAGCCGAGCGGAAGGACTTAACGCGGGCAGCCAGGTCACCAGCGGCGTCGTTCACTTTGCTTGGCCTGTTCCAGGCGGGGAGAGTGGTGGGGAGGAAGGCGGCGTCATGGAGCCACGCGTTCTCGAAACGGAAGCACGATGTTCGGGGGATGGTGGTAGAGGCCGTGACCAAGAGTGGAACGTGATCAGAGGTGGGTTTGGGGAGAGAGGAAAGGCTCGAGTCCGGGAACACTAGATTCCAACCTTGATTGAATAGTGCACGATCGAGACGGGCCAGCACGGGGGTATCCCTTTTGTTGGTCCAGGTGTAGAGACGATCCGGGAGGGGGAGCTCGAACAGGGCGAGGGAGCGGATGGTTTCGTTGAAGGAGAGAGAGAGGGAGTGATCGAAGTTTGGCGTGTTCTTATCCGCGGGGTCGCGAAGGAGATTGAAGTCTCCGATCACGAGCCATGGGATGGGGAAGAGGGGACCAAGTTGCTCGAGCTCGTCGAGGAACAGGGGGGAGAGGGAATGGTTGGCGGGGGCGTAGACGTTGGTGATTGCGAAGGTAAGGTCCGTCAGGATGGACAGGAAAACGGCCGTGAGAGAGAACCTGTCTTTTCTGACAGAGGAGAGGGAATAGAGGCGGGGGTCCCAAGCCGTCAGTGATCCTCCAGAGCTGCCAGTGGCAGGTAGCTCAACGTACTCGGACAAGTGCGGGGGGAGGAAGGTCTGCGCTGTGAAGCGATCGACGTCATGCATTTTCGTTTCCTGGATGCAGATAATGGAGGGGGAGGAGGTGTGGATGGAGCTGCGTACAATGGGGCGTTTGAGGGGGGATCCAAGTCCTTGGACATTCCAGGATTCGACGGTGACACAGCGGTGATTTCTATTCATCGAACAGGAAAGCACCGAATACAGGTACAGGTGGGGCGAGCGCGGGGGGGGGGGGGGGGGACAGGGAAGACGGGCGGGGGGGGGGACGAGCTAGTACTACTGTCGCTACACGAGCGCGAGACCGATAGGGGCTTGATCGCCACAGCCCTGGCGGCGTTGAGCGGCGGGGCATCAGTCATCGATAGACGCATCCACCGCGGAGCTAGAAGCGCAGATGGTGGCGGACAGCGCCGCGACTGCACGTTTGTGGAGTGGTTTCGCGCAGGCTGAAAGCGCGGAGTGCTTCTTCACCTGCTTCTGCAGGGCTGCAGTGCAGCCTTCCAGCGCGTCACGCAGGCCGCGGAGCTTGGCAGCGCGAGTGGCGACAGGTTCGTAGAACTGGGAGGCTTTGAGTGCGAGACGCGCGCTAGTGCGGCGCGCCCCGATCTGAGAATCCATCGTCCCTGCATCAGAGCCCAGCTCGCCGGCTTCAGTGACCTCAGCGATACGGACCCCGTGGCGTCTGGTGGCGGACAGAGGGGGACCCGATCCAAGGGAGCCCGAGTCGCCGACGGAGCCCAGGCCGGAGCACCATGAGATGGTGAGCGAGGAGGAGGCCGAGCTTTGGGACGTGAAGGACCGCTCAGGCGAGCTTGCGACGCTGTCCAGGAGCGCGAGGAGCGCCGAGTGAGCCAAGGCAGCGTCGTCCCTGGCGCCAAGCGCGGCGTCCCCATTAGAGGAGTTGTCGCCGAAAGCCATGGGCGCGAGCGGAGGCGGGGCGAGGGCGAGGCGTCCATGGCCGCGACGGAAGAGCGGGTGAGGCGCCGGGTTGAAGAAAGGCACGTATTCGCCGTTTGCGTTGTACGAGTTGCGCGCAGGCCATGAGCGGACCTTGCGCAGCGTGACCAGCCTAGACCCCCAGGGCGAGCGCGAGAGGGTGATGTCAGCCGGGACGTCATCCTTATTCCTCAGAAGAACGACGGCACGGACCAGGGAGCAATCCGAGCCAAGGAGGCAGGAGGGGTCAACCTCGAGCGTCTCGCCAAAGCGGTGGAAGGCAGCGGCGACGCCGTGAGCGGAGATGTGCTCAATTGGCATCCGCTTGGCCACCACGACGGCGACGAACCTCATCTCGCAGGGGATGCGGTCAGCGTCTTCTTCTCGGACGAGGCGGAACGAGGCGCCTTCAAAGGAGAAGGGTTGATAGCCCATGGCGAGCTCGCGATCGTCGACAGAGAGGAACTTTGCGTAGAGGTCCCCGATGGAGGAGGGGACAACCACAACGTGGAGCCCAGGCAACTGCTCGCAGATGGCGTCGGCGAAGGCGGAGGCCGCAGAGCCGAACGTCGGGGGCGATTCAACGTAGACCACGGCCATGCGCATCGCAGCGGCTGTGTCCCCCGCGGGCATGAACACCTCCATGGATTCGACCTGGGCTTGGCTGAGCTCGTCGCCGGATTCAAACTCTTCCTCGTCATCGGAGGAAGGGGCGGGGAGGGCCACTTCGGGAGCTGGCGGAGGGGGTGGAGGCGGCACCATGGCGACGATACGCTCAGGCGGCGCAGGCGCGGTCTCACTCGAGGAGGCTCCGAAGTCTAGCAGCCCGCCAACACGCGGCGAGAGGGGAGGTGGGCTCACGCGGGCTCCAAGGGAGGAGGAGCGAGTGAGGGTGGCGGCGGGGAAAGGCGTGGCGGGGCGGGGGTGGGGCGCGGGGTGGGTGGGCGGCGAGGAGGATGTGGGGATGAAGGTGGGCTGAGGGTACGGCATGGTGGGTTCCGTGCAGTCGCGCACACGGTGGCCGGAGCGCTTGCAGCCGCGGCACCGGATCGGGTCCCGACAGTCGCGGACACGGTGTCTAGTGGAGAGGCAGCGAAAACAGCCCTTCAAGCTGAGAGAGTGCTGAGGTGGGGAGGGAAGGTGTTGTGGAGGGGCGGGTGGTAGCTTAGCAGCGTCGAGGTAGGGGGACGGGGGGGCGGTGGGTGCAGCATTCATCTCAGCCGTACTCGGAGGAGACGGGCGAGTTGAAGAGGCATGGGCAGCGTGTGGCTCGAGGAGGCAGAGGGCGGCGACGTCGTAGGCTAGGGGAGCACCGCCGCACGCGGTTTCCTTCAAGGGGGACGGGACGGGGGGGACAGGAGCTGTCGCAGAGGAAAGTTCCTCTGACGTGGGACAAGGAGGAGGAAGCAGCCCGGGGCCCCCAAATCCAATGGTGTCAGCAGGCATGCGAGACCAGATCGGTCGCGGGCGACATCTGCGTTTCCTACCCTTGTCACTGACGGGTGGGTCCCCGGTGAGCTTGCTAGCAGCGGCTATGGCGGCGGGGAGGGAGGTGTGGAAGCGAAGGGAGAAGTGCCCGCTGTGGTTCGAGCCCACGGCGGCAACAAACGCGGCGACCTCGTTCGATCCAACGGGGGAGCAGAACACATAGTCACAGACGCGGGAGGCAGCAATTCGGCCCGGTGGCGCACAGAAGAGATAGGATAGGATGTTCGAGACGGAAGCCACCGTGAAGCAGGGGGAGATGAAGGGCGGCGTGACCCAAAGGTTTGCCGCACCATCAGGTGGGGGGGGGGGGGCGAGGGAGATGGAGCAAGAGAATCGCGAGAGGACGTAAGCCTGGAAGATCGAACCTGGAACTGGCAAGGCAAAGCGAGGACGGCGCGGCGAGGCAGCAGCATCACCCCCCCGGAGGGGGGAGCCTTCCGGGTAGCGGCCGCCAGGGGTAGGGGCCGCGAGGAGGGCGGCGTAGCGGGAGCTTTTGTGGACGCCGTCCGCCGGAGCAGCGGGCGGCGGTGCGTCGGGGGGGGGGGCCGCGTGGTCGCGGGAGCCCGCGTCGCGAGAGCTCTCCATCACCAGAGTTCGGTCAATCTCCCCACCACATTCTTCGCACCCCCTTCCATGTTTGTTTTTGTTAACTGGTGCTGCAGTTTGTTACGTACTATTCCTCCGTTCCAAATAATAAGATGTTTGGAATCCAGCGTGGAGCATGTATGCAATCCTTGTTTCCGGCTAGACATATACTGAGGTCTTGGAACTGGGAGCTAACTTGGCTCGATTTTATTTTAGCTTCACCTGGGCATTTAATTTTCGGTCGATGATTTTTGCCCTATTTCATCTAATTTTGCCATTGCTAGACCAATTGGTGCAATGTCTTGTAATAATAAAACAATTGTGAAACTGTTTATATTGTTTTGCTGTGTCCTTTAGACGACTCTGCGAGTCCTGGGACTAGGGCGGCCGAAGTTGATGTTCCTGTAATCAACGAACTAGACTAGATGTTTACACTATATTGTTTTTGATGTTTGTGTAATCTTGTTTAATCTACATCATGCTTGTATGAACGGGGTACAAAATTTTGAATGATTCTTGGATGGCGGTATGGTCGTCACTCGGGTTGGTGTGGAGATTGATTCCGCCACTTGGGTGCGAGTCGAATCTTGTAGGCGTAGAACCCCTCTGCGGCTTGCATGAAAGTTCATGTCGCCAAATGTGAGATCGATGCTCCTGTCGAGAGCGCCAAGGGACAGAGCTCAGAAGCAAGAAATATTTTACTCCCCCAGTTTCTTCTTAATTAAAAGTAAAACAAGATGAATTTTGACAAAGTTTTAAAAATATATTATGAGCATTTTCAATATCAACTATAATTAGATTTATCATGAAATATATTTTCAGATTTTATTTTCCTTAGTAGTTCAAATATTGATATTTTTTATAAAATATTGGTCAAAGATAGAAAAGTTTGACTTTTCAAAAGACTTATGCACCTTATAACAAGGAACATAACGAGTAATAAAAAAAAATCTCACATAAGCGAAAATTTAAATATTTAGATTATTTGTTAGTTTGATGGTAGAAATAGAATAAGCTCCACTGGCCAACACCTCGCCATCACGTGAGATCCGACGAAGCATTGATTTGGATCTACGGTTAATAATTTATGAACAATCTAAGCTCTAGGGGCTTTTCTGTAAAAATACCTATTTACAATAATTCCGGAATACATCAGAAAAGGGGCTCGCTACGTGGCATGTCGTGATTGGCTGGGCTGGGCTGGCTTAAGCCGTGGCCCTGCTTGGGCTTAAGCCTGGATTCGGCTCGGTTTGATTTAATTTGGTGTGTCGGATGCCGATTAGACTGATAGGGATGGATCTTGACACAAACTCACCGTCGGTGGTCCTTGTGGTAGCCGGAATCAATGGAGTAAATGGCGGAGGGCTCGGGCGGTGATAGCGCAGCGGCTCCGGCACTTCCCCAATGGCGTTGAGGACGGTGGCGGGTTCAACTCGTCGCGAGGGTCCTTCTCATGGCCTCTGTTCTTTTCCTCCTCGCTTCAGTTGAGGGCGATGTCTCCTCCCGAGCTCGGCAATGGCGTCAGATCTCGTCGAGATCGTGTGGTGGCAGCGGGGCTCCGATTAGGGTTTAGGGAGGCGCGGAAGTCAATGGGGTTGCTCTTATAAGGGCGGGTGGTGTGCGCGAGAGGGCACAGCTCGAGACCGAGGCGGTGACGTGGCAGAGTTTGGTCGGGCACGAATGCCGAGGGTGGCTCACGCACGGATGACATCATGGTGGGGGTCCCACCTGTCGGCGTGAGAGAGGGAGGACGCAAGGAAGTGGGCTGGTTACTGGGCCAGCATCTGGACCTATTGGCGTTGCGTGCATGCGGGAAATAGAGGGGACAACGGATTGGGCCGGCTGGGCTTGGCTGTTTTTTTTCCTTTAAAATCATGTTTTCTCAAATAAATCATAGGTTTTGTTTTATAAATGCAATTGAGCTCAAATTTGTTTTATGGTTTTCTAAGAATAAAATCTTTCATATTAAAACCATCTTGTGTTGTTTCCAACACACTTAAAATTTGAAAATTCTAAGGAGGGCTTAAAATCAAAGGGACATTTAAGAATAGGGCTTATTAGATCTTTTTGGTTCAAGCAACAATTTGGAAACAAATATCTTTGCTAGAATATTGAATTTCAAAGCAAAACAATCCTGTGGAAAACATTTTTAAACTAAAATTTTGAAAGGAGACCAATTTATGAAATAGATCCAGCCTCTAACTAATTTGGAATACTTGGTAGAATATTTATTTGAAATCCATTTTGAGGATTTAGGAAATAGAGGCCTATTTGGATTTTTAATTTCAATAATCATTGGAATAAACATTTTATTTCTTTTGTGTCGTGTTTTATTTCTTTTTTGGTGGCTTGCATTAGTAGAAAACAAATGTTTTATTTTTTTTGTGATTTTTGAACTTTCCAAAAATCAGGGATGTTACAATAGCTAACTTTCACGCTTCCTTATCCATCGCTAAATTTTTAACGGGCTTCTTCCATGTCAAATTTGGTCTACCACGATCCCTCTTAACATTCTCAGCACGCTTTATCCGTCCACTATGCACTGACGCTTCCGGGTGCTTCCGTCGTATATATACAAACCATTTTAGACTTTGTCGGACAAGCTTCTCTTCAACCGGTGCCGCCCCAAATCTCTCACGTATATCGTCATTCTGGACCCGGTCCTTTCTTGTGTGGCAGATATTCATGTCAACATGAGCATCTCTGCTACACCTAATTAACGGATATGTCGTCTCTTGGTTGGCCAACATCCTGCACCATGCACCATACAACAGTAATACAGGATACCGTTGGCATACACACATCTCAAAAGTAACACATTAATGTTGGCACAAAAATATAGGATACTGAAAGTCATTAAAGTAGGTGCAGGATGAATACCTAGATCTATGTCTTTCGTGTTTGGAGGACGAGAGACCTGCCAAACTTGCGATCCATCCTAGGGGCGTCGGACACTATCTGGGCAGCCACCCGACAGGCGAAGTCACCTCATCATAGAGATAGGGCGGGGAGGGGTGAGTAATAACGCCGTGTAGGAGGCCGGTCCGTGCGTTAATCTCACACTCACCTGTTTTCAAGGCGACGGGACACTGCTTTCTTGCAGCACGCCTGACAGTTACACCAGTGACGCGATGCTTCCCAGGCCATGCGGCAACAACGCTGGCGTTGCGTCGTCCCCACGCTCGCATTTACGCCAACACCCTTCAACCTGCCTCGCCCAAGTATAAAAGGCATGTTTTTTTTGCCTCACCGTACACAACCTCCTCTCCCCATCGCCCTCTTCCCCTCGTTTTGCAACTTCTCTTGCCATCTCCCTCTCTCTCTTCGCATGGACAACAATTGGGAGGCCAGCGGCTCCTCCGACTTGGGGCTCACCTCACCGTCGCCCTCTCCCTCTTGCGGCTCCTCTGTCCCCGACATCTAGAGCCGCTGCAACCCCGCGCCATCAGGGAGTGGCCTGAGAATGACAACGTCTACAACATCCTATCGCCGCTGCGCAAACCTCTCGACGACGACTCCCCCGGCCTCCTCGCGGTCGGGCCTCCCGACGGCGCTGCACTCATCGGCGATCCATGCCTCCAGCAGCAGCCTCGGTGCCTCCAGCAGCGTGCCCACGGACGCCTCCAACAGCCGCAGCCCTCGAGACGGCGCCTCCACCAGCCGCGCCGCCTACTCCTCTAAAGTCGCCGTACTCAGATGATAGCGATGACGACAACGCCGATCCGGAGTTTGACTCGAGCGCCGATGAGGACGAGGTTAGGCTAGGGTTAGAGTTAGGCCGACCTGATTTGCAATTTCATTCAAACTAGGTAAAATAGTTTAACATTTGAATGAAATTTGCTAATTTTATTTATGTTTTTCATGTTCAAAGATTTTTGATTGTTTTTGTTTACGTCAATGCGGGCGACAGCCATGAAATTAGCGGACACATGTTTGGCGCCCGCCGAAGAGGACACCATCAGGGTGTCGGACACAAATTAAATCGGTGCCCATGGAGATGGTTAGCATCTAAAAATTCCAAGTCACACGCATCCCCAAATATGACATCGGAAGATTTCCATTTTTAGACCCGAACATATCAGAGTACCGCGGTCGCAGGCCAACGCCTGCAGTGACGCCGTAGCCCTCAACGGATTGCACGTGAGGAACCCTCAGGTGTCTTCTTCCCATCGCCTCCGGGGCCACCAGACAATTTGGTTCTAAATTATGACCGAGCATGCGTCATTGCTTTTCCTTGCTGTTGAGCGTCTTGGCGAGAACCACGCCTCACGTTTCGACTGGTGTGCAGAGTGAACACGATCGAGTTGTAACATGACCACGTACAATGTATCTGGCTATCACTCCGCGGTTCACACAGGGATGACGGAGAGGGTGACCGCATCGTGGGAATGTGAACATACACACCGGTCAATTCCAAGATCGACAATGTGCGCCGGCCGGAAAAGAGGTCCACACCAACACCTATATATGCAGCCAGGCCTTCCGCCGATTGAGCCACACAAGCACACATCGTAGATACAGAGCTCAGAAGCAAGAAACAGAGCAAGTTTCAGTGATTCCTAAGCGAGAGAAGATGGTGGCCAAGGAGGCGATCCCGCTGCTGACGCCGCACAAGATGGGGCGCTTCGACCTGTCGCAACGGGTGGTGCTCGCCCCGCTGACGCGGTGCCGCTCCTACGGCAGCGTGCCGCAGCCGCACGCGGCGCTCTACTACTCGCAGCGGGCGACCAAGGGCGGCGGGCGGCCTCCTCATCGCCGAGGCCACAGACGTCTCCGTCACCGCCAAGGGGTACCCTGACACCCCCGGCATCTGGACGCAGGAGCAAGTAGAGGCCTGGAAACCCATCGTCGACGCCGTCCACCGCAAGGGCGCGCTCTTCTTCTGCCAAATCTGGCATGTCGGAAGGGTCTCCACAAACGGTAAACTACAAATCCATGCTCGTCTAACCTATCTGATTCTGCAATTGATTACTGGTTATATTTTTTTGGGAGAGTGACTGATTACTAATCCTGTTTATACACCGTATGTAAAACAGATTTTCAGCCGGACGGGCAGGCGCCGATCTCCAGCACGGACAAGCAGATAACGCCCGACGCCGAGGCCGGCATAGCCTACTCCAGGCCCCGCCGGCTCCAGATAGAAGAGATCCCCGCGATCGTCGATGACTTCAGGCGCGCCGCTCGCAACGCCATCGAGGCGGGCTTCGACGGCGTGGAGATCCACGGCGCACACGGGTACCTCTTGGAGCAGTTCATGAAAGACAGCTCCAACGACCGGACCGACGAGTACGGCGGCAGCCTCGAAAACCGATGCCGCTTTGCGGTAGAGGTGATTGATGCCATTGTCGGTGAAGTCGGCGCGGATCGCGTGGGTATAAGGTTGTCTCCGTTTGTGGACTTCATGGATTGCTACGACTCCAACCCACATGCTCTCGGCGCATACATGGTGCAACACCTTAACAAGCACCCGGGGTTCCTCTACTGCCACATGGTTGAGCCTCGGATGGCCATTGTGGATGGCCGCAGGCAGATACCTCACGGGCTACTGCCCTTCAGGAAAGCATTCAATGGCACTTTCATTGCAGCCGAAGGGTATGAGCGGGAAGAGGGAAACAAGGTGGTCACGGATGACTACGCCGACCTTGTCGCCTATGGAAGGCTCTTTCTGGCTAATCCGGATTTGCCAAAGAGATTCGAGCTAAACGCCCCCTTGAACAATTACGATCGCTCCACCTTCTACACCCAAGACCCCGTCGTTGGCTACACAGACTATCCTTTCCTTGACGCCTCAGTTGCTGAGTAGTTCATCCACTTGATTTCAATTAATAACGTGCTTAGTTTTCTAAAACAAGAAATAAGTAATAGTTCGTGGAGTATGTTTGCATAGGCATGTGCACTGTATCATTATCACCGTTGTTAATTGTTCTTTTATGTAATACCAATAAGTATGAACCCAGGAGATATTCTTCGAGTGATACATGTTTAAATTTTATCTTATCTACAATATCTAAATGGGAGCAACCCACTAAGTCTAATTCTCTCAACATGCAGCCCTCCCACCTCACCAAATATGCCACCTCATAATTTATTTTATTGAAAAAGTATAGCTTTTTTCCCTAGAAAAACTACCGTACCTTTGTCCAGCTCAACCACCATACCAATGCCCACAGCCAGCCCCTTAAACATCGACACCAATGGGCCCCGGCCCACAGCCAGCCCGTGCAAGGCTTTCAACAGCACACGACGTGAACCAGCGGCACACACTACGTCAATCAGCAAAGTCTAAAAAAAAACAATCGCCCTATTCGTCTTCCCCATCGAGGAAAATCCCCAACGCATCTGCCCCACAGTCCATGGCCATTGACGCCGCCCGCTTCCTCTTCAACATTAATCCCGCTGTGCCGCCCTCTCTTCCTCTCCCCCTCATGATCTCCGCGCGAAACGGAAACTGATTCCATCAGGCGACGAATTCGTGCAGATTGTTTCCCATTTAAGCTCTCACATGTAACTTCACCCTCCCATCGTCCTCCCGTGCTGGTGCCGTCGCCGGCGAACCTGCGGCCGTTTCCTCCATATTCCTACCACATCAGATTATTCACTGATTTTTACTAGCTGAGGTGTGCAACGACCTTCCCGCGAAGCTTCTGTTCTTGGGCCTGCTCGCCACATTGCTTCGTCGACAGAGACCATACTTACAGCCTTCTTCTGGTAATTTCTTACATCTATCCGTTTTAGATTTGATGCTCCATCAGCTCAGTTTTTGTTTATAAACCGATGAAGAGAAAGTGTGTCTACATTGTTTCAGAAGTTTTCCAGTGAGGCTAAGCAAAGTGCAGGGGAGTTACAGAAGAATTACTATATGTTGTTGCTTACTATTCGTAATATATATATATATATATACGTTCTGAACATGCTTTTCCAATTTTCGTTCTTTTGTGGCTTCACCCAAATCTGCACACATACATCATTTGAACATAAAAAATACATTTTTTACTCCTCAGGTCCTGAAACAACTTGGACAACGAAACACCAAGTTCTTTCCCTTCTGCATGACCTTATTGACGTCTCCGGTCGGTAAATATTTTTCCCATATGTTGCTACCTATATATTTTTGCTTACTTTATTTATTCACAATCTAAAGTGCTTCTGCTTACTTGATTTTTTCAGAACGTAAATTGTTATATTATTACCTACACAACATGGTTCCTTCGTCCATATTTTTATCCAGATATGTAGCTCATAGTGTAGCTCCCTTCACCTTTTCCAATACCATGGCGTTTTTTGGATTTCCCGACATGGATATAGAGAAAGTTCTTCACGTAATGTCAGTACAAATTTGATTCCTACTCTCCAACGAAACCCATATGTTGCTGCGGAGAACCGTCACAAGCATATGCTTCTCATGGGTGAAAAGAGGAAGCGAGGTTTGGTACAACAATATAATACTTCTAATATGTTATCCCCGGGTACATCATCTCCTAATTTGGAAGATATTTCACAGGTGCTTTATATGAACTATAAAATTTAACATTTCAGTTCCAAAAGTTGTGTTTCCTTACATTCCATGCATGGTTTACTCAATAAGTTTTATAGTTCATGCAGACGATGCCTGCCTTCATTAACAATAAAAGGGGTCCAGACTCACTAGCTTCTGGTGTACCTGAGATACATTCTCATATGCACATAACTTTTGTTCAATAAAGCACAATATCCGTGTCATCCCCTGCGTCTGCATGCAAGCCTTCATATTATTATTAATGAACCAAGATTTCAGTTTTCTTGGCACCATTTTCAAGCATTGTACTTGACAAATCCATCTTATTTTCTCTCAGGTTCTTTTGTACATTGCCAACACATGGACATTCCCCAGAAAGGTAAAAGGCCACTACAGGAAACCGCTCAGTTCCCGATGGCTTTATCTATGCCGTGATTTTTTTGTCGAGGTTGTCGGCATATTGAGCCTATACCGAGCGTCTTTCGAAAGGACATTGGCAAACCTTAACCGCCGGCATTTAGGTAGCTATGCCGACAGTTTTTCCATGGCTACTACTGTACTACATCAAATTTGATTAGTTTTTTTAGCATCACACTCTTACCACTAAACTATTTTCTCCAGCATTCAAGATGATGCAACAAATAAATCACGGCTGCCCTCATTAGTTCATTCAGCTAGAGATACTCACAAGAGTTACATTGAAGCTATTGTAGGCATAAAGAATCCCCTAAAACCACTTACATGTATCACTTTCAAAGGCAGTGCACGTCAGCAGTCACAAATCTTCCCGACGATCACCCTTTCAAGGCTGCAGATACATGGCTGAGTACACAAAGAAAGGAATTCAACATGTCCATATTTTCATCGACGAAGAAGGCACCAACCCCAACAACAACAAATAAAATTTACCACATATCTGCTACTTTTATTCAATAAATTTACATTATGATATAGTTAGCATATATGATCAATAATAAAAAAAATCCTTTTTAACTTCTCATTTTTCTTATGCATTTCCTTGCTTTATTTCAAACCAGTTTGTATGGTATTCTTTGCAGCCAAATATATCTCAAACATATCCCGCAGCAACGCGCGGGGTATCATCTAGTTTATTCTGGTTTCAGCGTAATTTAAGCTATCCTCAGGATACTCCTTTCTTCTGTGTTTGCAAGGCGTGTACCCAAAGAGCCATAACAAGGCATCCTTTATTTTTTATTCTTATCATTTCCACCATAAGCTATTATTTTTTCAATTTAACTCGTAATGATTTATGCAGCATGTATGTGTATATGTGTCACGAACTCGCGATTTGAATACAAGGAAGGGAATTTGGGAGGGAAAGGAGGCTAGGGATTTAGACAGCAGCAAGGGGACTTGGGGTTATTCGAAGGAATGTTTGAAAATGAGAGTTACAAATAGTTCGTGGTTGATTCCTTCCTCTACCAAGGACCCGTGCTTAAGTACTTGCTGTTAACTTACATGGCTCAGAAAGAGACAAATACGGCAGTGTGGCTCGCCTCTGGTCCAGAGGGGTTACAGAGCACATGTCGTAGAGTTTGTAATCCCTGGTGTTTTGGAGTAATACAAGTCTTTACCCGCAAAAAAAAAGACAAATACGGCACAAATAGTGTATATCGATGGTCCTGACAATACCGTCCCTCCTCTTCAGACACGGCATGCCCTCATGCCGGATGGAGTTTTCAGCCATAAGATGTTTCGACGATCGATAAAAAAAAGCAGACGTACGAGAGAGAGAGATGTTCCATAGACATTTAGAAGAATTAAAATCCTCCAAAACTCCCATCATACAAAATCCCAAAATCCAAAGGACACTAAAGGTTACTCGAAATAGAAAAACACAATAATTTTCACGGGGATTAAGAACAATTAATAAGAGTAGTCTTAGATTTCTGAACAATTTGATTAAGAACAATGCATTACGGAAGGCCTGAGAGTGGCCTAACATACCCAAACAGAGGGAGTACAAGTGTTAGAAAGCCACAAATCACCTTATTGTCGAGCTAAGCTAACAATCAATGCTAGAGTGCAGCAGGGTGGTCAACTGAGTTTCCATGGTCCTTTTTTTTCTTCTTCTTCTCAATTTTCTGAAAGAAAGCAGTATTGATTAATCTGCTAGATCTACCTCTTCCTGCGCTTAGAAGGCTTCGCCGAAGATGGTTTTGCCTCTTCAGGCATCTTAGCTTCAACATATTCCTCCTGCGGAACCGAACAAAAAAAACAGGGAGATGAATCACATCAAATAGAGATGAGTTGTTTTGAAAAGATAATACTACCACAGATGACAAACAAAGACGTGTACTGTATTCTAGTATAGACCAAGACATACAAGATACAACCCCATAAAGATGGTTACATTTCGACAAATTGATAACTGGTACTACAGTGGAAATTGCAGAAAGCTGGACGCTGCTCCAACAGAATAAGGGAGAAACTGCTGAAACAAGCAAAACAAAATGCAGAATAGCCCACAGATGTGCTGAATGTATTAGGGAGCAAGCTAGCAAGCATGCACTGATTAATCGATAATGTTGAGATGAGGAACCCCTTTCACAGGGAGATTTTGCAGCAGTGACCGCTGAACCTGAATCACATGAGGCAGTTATGAATTAAAAGACTTCTGTCCCCGGAAAGCAATTACATATGTATCATACGTCATCGACTTAATTGAGAATTTGCAACAATTGTTGCCTTATGGGGTTCAATTTGTAATCTCTTTACTTGGTAACCAAGACACCTCCTTGTACTATATAATCCCATCAAAGGATCCAATCAATCTAAGAGCATCTCTAAGAACTGCCCTAAAATAGGGCGACACATTTTGATTATAGGGCAGCCATATTTGAGTCACAGGGCAGCAAAATGGCCGCGACTCCAATAGTTGAATAAGGGAGAAACTGCTGAAACAAACAAAACAAAATGCAAAATAGCCCACAGATGTGCTGAAGGTATTAGGGAGCAAGCTAGCAAGCATGCACTGATTAATCGATAATGTTGATATGAGGAACCCCTTTCACAGGGAGATTTTGCAGCGGTGCCCGCTGAACCTGAATCACATGAGGCAGTTATGAATTAAAAGACTTCTGTCCCTCGAAAGCAATTATATTTGTACCATAGGTCATCGACTTAATTGAAAATTTGCAACAATTGCTGCCTTATGGGGTTCATATATAAACAAGGTCTGGCAACTGAGAAGTGAGTAGCTTTTACTGAGGCATGGTCTAAAAGAGCGCGGGTTTCTAATGGGGACATGCAGCCCACCGAACTTTCAACAAGGCTACATGGATGCAAGTAATGTTTCGACTGCTAATACTGAATACTAAGCAATATATAGAGCACATAATCTGGAAATCTTGGAGAAGAACTGGATACAAACCTCCTCCCACTTTCTCTGGAGTTGCAGAAGTTCTTTACAACACGCTACACACTCAGCATGGTAAGCAGCAGCTAGTTCTTTGATCAGGGCCTTCCTTTTGATTATGCCAATCACTTCAAAACATGGAGGAATTATGTGTCATCAGAACGCTGTAGATTTAGCGATTATACACCATACTTTCAAACAGCAGCACTTGCCAGATGAGAAGGACTCGCTAGAATCTCCAAAACAATGTCTAAAAGAGCAGAGTATAGGTTCAAGAACATGCTCGAGATGCTATCCTAAATGTCAACGATCTCTGAACTTAATATTGGCACAAAAACAGTGTCAGGCGGTTATGCTCTGAAAGTTTATGCGGACGCGCATCGTATGCTATTTTTTTCTGAAACTTGGGATAATTGAGATAGTGTACCATAGGAAGGGAGTAGCTAATACATCAAGATTTCACATCCTAGAGCACGAACAGTAAGCAGAACCTAGAGGAACTACTAACGAACAGAGCATATGCAGCTTGCCCTTACTCCGGCTGGGGTCGAACTGCTGCTCCTCAGGCTTGTCCCCGTTGGCCGCCGGCTCCCCGATTCCACCCTCCGCGGTGGTGCCGTCCATGGCGATCGAGCACTGGCCGCCAAAGAGTCCCGCGGGGTTAGGGTTCCGATTAGATCCAGCCGCGAGCGCGAGCGCTTGCACGGAACGGCGGAAAGGGGGAAACGGTATCGAGCCGGAGTGCAGGAGAGCTTCCACCTCCAGGACCTGGCTCGTCTAGACGTCTACCAGGTCAGTTTAAAAAAAAAAAAAAAAAAAAAGACGTCTACCAGGTCCAGCGAAGGAAAAAAAAAACACTCTCACGAAGCCTGTAGACAGACACTGCCCAGCTCTTTGAGTCGGACCATCCAGACCTGGCCAACGGGCCGGGCCGGCCCGGAACAGGCCCGTCGCCAGTTAAACGGGCCTGGCACGGCCCATGTATAAGGCGTGCCGTGCCGTGCCGGCCCGTGGCACGTCAAGCACGTGAGTGGCCCGTGTACATTTTCCGCAGCGTTGAGCCGTGACCTAATTATCGAGCTCGCCGGCCGCCGGGAGTCGACCAATGCCGGTCGCTGCCGAACGATTGCTACTGCTGCTCCTCCACGCGACGCCATGGTGCTGGTGCTCCTCCACGCGACGCCATGGTGCTGGTGCTCCTCCATGCGACGCCATGGAGTAGTGAGGAGAGGAGCGGGATGTCGGACCGTCGGGAAGGTGGAGGCGCTGGCGTCGTCGTCGCGCCGTCGGGGAGGTGGAGCCGGAGAGGACGGGAGACGGGGAGAGTCACGGGCTCACGGCATCACAATCACGGGACAGGGACAGGGGCGGAGCAAGGCGGAGGCGCGAGGGGTCCAGGGGAGAGGCGACGTCGACGTCGAGCGAGGTCTGCTAGGTTTCCCCTTTCCCGTATCGTTGCTTTGGTAGAGAAGGTGCGTCGCAGGCCTTCACGTGTCGTGCCTGGCAGGCACGTAGGCTCAGCCTGCCGGCACAAGCACGGCACCAGGCCTACCACGTGCCGGGCACGACCTGTCTAATATGTGCCGGGACAGGCCCCTCACGGGCCGTGCTCGCGGGCTTCCTTGCCGGCACGCCAAGCTCGGCCGAGATGGCTAGGTCTGGGACCGTCCTTTCTCTCTTGCTCATATGAATCCATGCTCATCGATATTTTAATATGGATCACATATACTACCTCCATTCCGAAAAATAAGACCTCCATTCCGAAAAATAAGACGTATTTCGTTTTGTTTGACCAAGAGTTTGACTAAATATTACACATTTAATATGGGACATATTGTCGAGACATCGTAGTAGTTTTCATAGACGGGGGTGCCATGAGACTACGGTAGAGACGTGGGGTAACGGGATCGCGTGGTAGACAGTGAACACAGGATTTACCCAGGTTCGGTACGTCGCGACAGTACGACGTGACTACTCCTGCACTTCTCACTAATCAGGACTAAAGCCTGGAAACAGGATTACAATGTGAGGTTTAGATCTAAGCTATTCGACGAGGATGAACTTCTCGGCGAGTTGGCCTAGAGTTTCTCTCTTATGCCTTGGTTTGTTTATCTCCCGTCCGGCTTTATATAATAGCCGGATTAGGGCTTATAGAATAGGAAACCTAGAAGACTACGGCAACTATAACTTGGAAAGTAAGGAATCCGTCTTCTCCTCCAAGCCAGATCACACGGGCCGTGATCCGGGTTCTTCTAGAATCCGGCTTCTGTGCGTGAAGTTACTGGGCCGCCCAATGGACCATAGCCCACTACCACTTGGGCCACCCTGGCAACCAGGCACTTTCACTACCATCTTATATACCCCTATACGGTATATATCCGACAGTAGCCCCCAAGAAGGATTAAAACTCTGATTTGCCGTCTTCCGTCAAATGTGCTTTGTCCGAGAAATTTCAATCAGCAGTCTTGATTCTTCTTATTCTTCTTCTTTTGAAAGAGATGGTAACGTGAAACCCGGAATTCTGAAAATCCGGCTTTTCTCTCACGATCCTTCGTGGAGAAGGAACTTCTTACGTCAGCGCACTTAACCATGCTGACGTAAGGGACGTTTGGGTTTTACTCGGAAAACCCAGAAACATATCTCTGATAGATTCTCGCGGGAAACGAGGAGATAGCCATCATTACCCTGTCGTTTCATTTCCCGGATTTTCCGGCGAGTGACACGCGTTGATCATCCAACGGTCAAAATAGCCGTTGGCACGTATCTTGACGGACTTCTGGCTATAAATAGCCGTCTAAGTCCTCGTCAAAAACCTTCCGCACTCTCACTGTCACGCCATTGCCACGCACCAGCTCCCGAGCGAAGAACACCCCGAGCACGCGAACGCACCCAGAGCCCCAGCGCAACGCGCCGCCACCAAATGGCAACCTCGCCGTCGTCCCCCGCTCGCTCCGCCGCGCTCACCGTCGACGACATCATCAACGAACTGGATCCACAACTCGAATCACCAAAGCACGCCGGCGACGAGCCGGAAAAGACCGCGGCCTCCGCGGCGGGCGGAGGAAATCCCTCCGCCGCCGCGAATGCTGCGGGATCGAGCTCCGCGCCTTCCCCGCCGTTTGCTCCCGAAACGGCGGAGGACAAGATCCAATCCCGTGACGATGAGCACTTCTCTACCGGAGCCAACGAAGACACAGAGTTTGTCGGCAATTGGAGTCCGAGTAATACTCCTCTCGTCCTTCTTCGGCGGATGTCAAAGGAGGGATTAATAGTTAAAGGCAAATGGCGAAACCCGGAAGGTGAACCCGCGCCCCAGCCAAAATACGGAGAACGCGTCCTCCTTACCTCTCATATCGCGAGAGGTATGGGTTTCCCTCCTTCTGCCTTTTTTCTAGACATCCTTAACTTTTATGGCGTTCAACCACATAACCTCTCTCCAAATTCCATCCTTTACTTAGCCAGTTTCCAAGCCCTTTTCGAAGGATATCTCGGGATAACCCCTAATCTAGATTTCTGGCAATATTGTTTTGAGGTAAAACATAACATCACAGATGGTATTTCACCTATCTGTGGAACTATATCTTTCACCCTCAGGAAATTTAGAGAGGACTGGTATCCCAAGATAAAAATGCCGGAACCTGTCCAATCTTGGCTAGGTTCTTTCTTTTATCATCAGGACATTCCATTCCCAGGCAAAGAAACCGGGGTTCCTCCATTTGTTAATTCTGCCGCTACCCCTCGCGAGAGTTGGACAGTTGCAGCAGTAGAAAATTTGCCAGAAAACCTGATGAAGATAAAGCGGCGCATCGCCAAACTTACTTCCTCTCAGCCTTCTTTGACCGGGAAGGATACCGTTTTGTGCTGGTTTGGACGTCGTATCCAGCCTCTCTCTTTTCGTTCCCGGCTCCTTTGCGAATACCAAGGACAAGAAGATAGCATGAGAGGAACAGATAAGGCTTACACCAAAAATGATTTTATAAAACGACTTCACCAACTGGTTGCCACCAGCAGTCGGATTGAAGAAAATCTGGCAATTTATCACGTGGAGAATCTGGCCCCTAAGGTATTTATACTTTCCTTGCTTCCAGTTTTCTTCAGATTGGCTTCTTTTTCTGACTTTCGACATAACGTGAATTCTTTCCTAGTTCAATGAACTTGAAGGAGCTGATCTTGCTTCCGACATCGAGCTTAGCAAATTACATGCTAGCTTTTATAATGATCGGAAACGTAAAAAACAGGCGGCATTTGGCAATACGGTGACTGTTGACGGAATTCCTATCGCCACATCCAGGTATTTTACTGGAGCCTCTCTAATCTCATTCTCCTTCAGTTCTTCGAGATTTTTAACTCTCGGATATTCTTCTTTCAGTCTTGCCCCAACTCCTTTGACAACAAAGAAACTGAAGAAACATAAGACTACTATCAAAGAAGAATCTTCTTCTGCAACCATGGGCCTGAGGGGTAGAACGGAAACACAGGTAGGTGAAAATCTCCAGTCATCTGCTGGAAACGTACCCATCTCCAATTCGGACAGTAACATCCGGATAAAGGAAGAACCGTTCGACGACCTTGGATATATTCGTCCGGAGGCCAAAAAATTCTTCGCTCCTGCCCCTCTAATTCGTCCTTGGCCACAAGGCGGATTAGTTGTTCGCAATGATATTATATTTTCCCCTCGCCAGGTCATACAAGATGGCCTTCATCACGTTGGGATTCTTTTCTGGGAATATGCCAAAGAATTCAACGAGGCCTTGGCCGACTTGCGAGAAATGAGCCAGGTGATACTTCTAGCCCCCAAGCATTAAGTTGAAAACCTGAATTCTTCTTAATGTTTCTTTGTATGCTTGTTCATACTTAAGCATTTGGCTTTCATTTCCGTGTTCAGCATTCCGCAGATGCCATAAACTTGGAAGTTTTTAAGAAGCTTAATCTCAAGAATAGAGAAGTAAAAACCCTTCAATCTATTATTGAGTTGAAAAGCAACGAGCTGGCGTCATCTCAGCTACAATTATCTGAAACCACAGGTATTTATTCTCTGCAGTTTTTATTCGGATAACATTTTCCCGAATTTTCATAAACTCGAAATGTTTTTGTGTCCTCTAGCTGCTTTAGCTAAAGTCAAAGAAGTAGCGAAGGACGCTATCAATGCATCTCGGCTCCGTGAAGAAAACTCGAACCTTCGCAAGGAGCTTATGAAAGTTCAAGAAGACCTGGAAGCCAGTAATCTGGCCCTTGGGATTGCTCAATCCAAGGCTTCTTTGCAGGCGGCGGAAGATAAATCTATTATCCATGATTTGGAAAGTATGCTATTCCCGCGCATGAAAGAAGGCACCGAAATTGATAAGGTTCTTGGTAAGTTAGTTCCTTTTACCAATTTCTCCATGTCTTATTTCCCGTATTTTGTGGCCTAAACCTTTTTGGTTGCTTTTGTCATCAAAACAGGGAATATTCCAGGAATTTCTCGGATTGAGAAAATCCGACCTTTTGGGAAAGTATGGAATGCAATCAGAAATGCAGGAATGCCATTGATTAACAAATTCCTTCCCACGAGTACTATAGAATTCTCGGAAGTTCACAAACTTCCGGGTGCCATCATGGAAGTTGCGGGATCAAAGGAATCCATCCTAAGCTCCGCTGCACGAGGTGGTGCGCGCATGGCCCTAGGCCTTATGCGTCTGCATTATCCTGACGCGAAATCTTGGCGCGTGGCATCTGGTGTCCCGCAAGGGTATACAGAAAATCAGCGAACCGCCATCTTTGATGAAGTCAAAGGTCACGCTACCAAGATTGCTTCCATGGTTAACATTTCTATCACTTATCCAGAAGAAGTGGTTCCCTCAGTCCCCGAAGATGAAAGCAGCGAGGAAGACTCGGATGTTTGAAGGACTGCACTTAACCTGGATAGTGGATTTGTATAATAGGAGCGCTATTTTTACAATGTAATTCATATTGTAACGCTTCTATTTCGTTTGTAAAAACAAGAACTCCACCTTTTGCAGCTTTGAATTATGAAATTCCTTGCAAGATTGTCGGGTTTAATTATTCCTTTATCTTTTAAGCTCTCTGGCATATGCGTTTTGACTGTCTTTAGTGTTTGAAATGGCTCGATAGCATTATGAATCGTCATGTCGAGTAACTGGGTATAACCAATTGGTTAAAATTCAGAAACATGATCATACTAAAGGTCATTTTTACTAACTAGTTCCAGTGACCCAACATACATTCGATCAGGTAATGCTTAGAGATTTGTAAGGAACTTTCTTGAAACTTGGGCACGCAGGCACAATCCGAGTTTCCTTTAACCATTATCAGGCTGAAATCATTCAGTTTTTTAACGCCGAGCACGCAGGCACAATTCGGGTTAACATTGAGTATTTTGTAAGATCATTGGGAAATAGATAAGGTGGAATCATGCTTTATACTATAGTGAACTTGTAAAAACATGGATATCAGAATTCCAATGACTTTATTTCATGATCTCAAAAGATGTTTACATAGATATTGAACTAAGTATAGAAGGGACGTAACTGCTGGATGCTCCAAGGCCTTTTTGTCTCTCCTAGCTCATCATCTATCTTTCTCTTTCTTTTGCGATTCGGTTTCTCGGGATCATCTTCCGTATCTCGAATGTCAACAAGATAGTACGATCCATTTTTCATGGCTTTACTTATGACAAATGGCCCTTCCCAGACTGGGGCTAATTTATGCTTCCTTTGCTGCACCAACCTCAGCACTAGGTCACCTTCTTTAAAAGAGCGATGCCTGATTTTCCGACTATGGTAACGTCGCAAACCTTGCTGGTAAATGGCGGATCTTTGAAGCACAAGCTCTCGTTCCTCTTCTAGGAGATCAACGGCATCCTGTCGTGCTTCTTCGGCATCTAATTCGTCGAAATCTTGCACTCTTGGACTATCATGAATCATATCTGTTGGGAGAATAGCTTCCGCGCCGTAAACTAGGAAAAACGGGGTTTGCCCAGTCGACCTATTTGGCGTCGTTCTTATACTCCAAATTACAGAAGGTAGCTCTTCTACCCATGCTCCGGCCGCTCTGTGAAGAGGAGTTTCGAGTCTTGGGCGTATTCTTTGCAGGATTGAGCTATTCATTCGCTCAACCTGCCCATTGGATTGCGGGTGTGCCACAGATGCTAGATCTAGGCGAATTCCCGTTTGTCGGCAATATCTTGCCAACTCTCCGATGGAGAAATTTGTCCCGTTGTCGGTTATTATGCTGTGTGGCACACCGTATCTCATCACTAAGTCGATGATGAAATTTCTAGCAGTTGCACCATCCAGCTTTTTGATGGGTTTGGCCTCCACCCATTTGGTGTACTTATCCACTGCTACTAGCAAATGAGTAAGCCCGCCTCTTGCAATTTTGAACGGTCCCATCATATCTAGCCCCCAGACCGCAAACGGCCACGTAATGGGGATAGTTTTAAGAGCTTGGGCCGGCAAATTAGTCTGTTTGGCGTAATATTGACACCCTGCACATGTATTAACTATGTGCTCAGCGTCTATCTTGGCTGTTAGCTAGAAAAACCCCGCTCGGAATGCTTTCTTAACGATGCTTTTTGATTGAGCGTGATGTCCGCAATCTCCGGCATGGATTTCTTCCAGTATTTCTCTTCCTTCTTCCGGTGAAATACACCGCAAAAAGATTCCGGAAGTACTGCGCTTATACAGGTAGTTATCAATTACCGTGTATCCTTTGCATCGACGCTGTATTTGTATTTTCAAAACTTCATCTGCTTCTTCCGGGTACTTCTGATTAACTAAGAAGTTTAAATATGGAATCGTCCAATCTGGTTTAACGAGCATAACTTCAATGGATTCGGAAACCAGGGGATAATCAACATCTCCACCCTTTATGGATGGCTCATGCAAGTGCTGAACAAATACCCCTGGTGGTAGAGTTTTTACCCTTTCCGATCCCATGCGGGCTAACGCATCCGCGTTCCAGTTTTCCTCCCTTTTGATATGGAGTACCTCGAACCCAAAGAAACAAATGGCGAATTCGTCCACCGTTCTTCTGTATTCGGCCATTATAGGGCTTTTTGCGTCCCAAGTTTGGTTAAGCTGGTGCTGTACCAAATCCGAGTCTCCATAGCACAAGATGCGCTTTACTCCTATTTCCTTTGCAATTTGCAAGCCATGAAGCAGAGCTTCGTATTCTGCCACATTATTACTGGCGTTGAAGTGTATTTGCAATACGTATTCCATTGTATCGCCTTTTGGGGATTTCAAAACTACACCAGCTCCAGCGCCCTCCTTCATCTTGGATCCATCAAAGTGCATGATCCAATACTCGGACTCCGGCATTGGCGTTTTTTCCATTGCTTCCGTCCAGTCGGCGACAAAATCTGCCAAAACCTGGGATTTTATTGCCGTCCTTGGCTGGTACTTAATGTCAAAGGCTGCTAGCTCGATGCCCCATTTGGCTACCCGGCCAGTTGCCTCCGCATTGTTTATTATATCCCCTAGTGGTGCTTTACATACCACTGTTATGGAATGCCCTTGGAAGTAATGGCGCAGTTTTCTAGATGCGAAAAACACACCATATGCCAGTTTCTGATAATGCGGGTACCTTTGTTTAGATTCGGAGAAAACTTCGCTTATGTAATATACCGGATGCTGATCTGGTATGCTTTGCTCATCCTTCTTCCGTTCCACAACAATTACTGCACTAATAACCCGGTTTGTAGCCGTAAGGTACAATAACATGGGTTCTTCGTCTTTTGGGGATGCCAAAATCGGAGCATTCATCAAAGTTTCCTTTAGTTGGGTTAACGCTGCATCGGCCTCTTCTGTCCATTCAAATTTGTCGGATTTCTTCAACAACTTGTAGAGCGGTAGGGCTTTATCCCCCAGCCTGCTAATAAATCTGCTGACGGCAGCGGCGGAACCCGTCAATCTTTGGACATCTTTTACGCATGTAGGCTTCGAGATGTTCAAGATGGCTTTTATCTTTTTCGGGTTAACTTCTATTCCTCTATGAGAAACGATAAAACCCAGAAGTTTTCCTGAGGGAACCCCGAATACACACTTAGATGGATTTAACTTCATTTTGTAAGTGCGCAAGTTTTCGAAAGTTTCTCGCAAATCTTCAAGGAGTGTATCTTTTTCCTTGGTTACGACAACAATGTCGTCCACATAAACATGGACATTTTTGCCAATCTGACTATGCAAGCAACGTTGCATGCAACGCTGGTAGGTTGCACCTGCGTTCTTCAAGCCAAATGGCATGGTTACGTAATAATACGTCCCGTACGGGGTTATAAAAGAAGTCTTAATTTGATCTTCCTTTTTCATGCGTATTTGGTGGTACCCGGAGTATGCATCCAAAAAGCACAAAAGCTCAGAGCCTGCGGTGGCATCTATTATTTGATCGATTCGCGGTAACGCGAACCTATCTTTTGGACATAATTTGTTCAAGCCTGTGTAATATATACACATTCTAAGAGCAGTAGTGTCTTTCTTCGGTACTAATACCCGATTTGCGGACCATTCAGTGTGGATTACTTCCTCGATGAAATCCGCTGCTAAAAGCCGGATAATTTCCTTGCCAGTAGCCTTCCGTCTTCTTCCGTCAAATCGACGGAGACCTTGTTTGACGGGTTTTGATCCTGGAATCACCTTAAGTTGGTGCTCAGCAAGTTCCCTGGGTACGCCTGGCATGTCAGCTGGACACCAGGCAAAAATATCCCAGTTCTCACGGAGGAACTTGATGAGCTCGCCATCCTATTTGTCGGTCATCCCAGTCCCTACAACGACGAATTTTGTCGGATCTTTGGGATCTAGGATTACCTGTCTTGTATTCTCGGATGCCTTGAAGCTGTCTGTTTGCTTCCGGGTTTCTTTTCCTGCCGGCATTTCTGTCGGCGATACTTCTTTGGCCAACTCCTTCAGTTCTTCCTTTGCTATGACTCTCTGAGCGCAAAGGGCGTTTTCTTTCTCCAACTCATTTCCCAGCTTAAAATCACCCGCTATGGTGATTACTCCTCCTTTGGGTCCCGGCATCTTCAGCTTGTTATAAATATAACAGGATCTTGCCATAAATTTGGCGAAGGCTGGACGTCCGAGTATTGCATGATACACGCTTTCGAACGGCACTACTTCGAAGGATACTTTTTCCTGCCGGAAGTGATCTTTATCTCCGAAGGTGACATCTAGGGAGATTTCTCCTAGGGATCGTGCTTGTCTGCCAGGAACAATGCCGCGGAAGCGTATGTTACTGTAATTGAGCTGGGACTCGGAAATCTTTAGATGCTTCAGTGTATCCAAGTACATTATGTTAATGCTGGATCCTCCATCCATCAGCACTCTTCTTAGCCTAGTGTTCTGGACAATAGGGCTTACGACAAGAGCTTGTGTGCCGGGTTCAGGGATGTTCCCGGGATGATCAGACTGATCCCGGATAATTGGTGTGTTGGAGTACTTCAAGAATTTCGGGGTTGCCGGAACAACCGCGTTTATTTCTCGAAGTGTTCTTTTGGCAACCTTTGCTGACGGAGTTGCTAGAAATGTTAGCATTGCTTCTCCATCAACTCTTGGAAATTTGGGTTCGCCCTTTCGCTGCTGTTCCTGGATTTTTTCATCAGTGTCCGATTCACTGTCTTCCTTGTCAGCTTCTGGCTTTTGTTTAGCAGGTTTCCTCTTGGAACCCTTCCCCTTACTTCCGGATCTTGCACTGCCTTTCATGTGCTTATTCAGCCGGCATTGCGCGTTTGTATGGGTGGGTTTCCCAAATTGTGAATGGTGGACACAGGGTTCTGACTTAATCCTCTCCCACTCTTCTGGAGTGTAATTGATTGGATCTGGGTTGCGTCCTTTCCACTTATTCCCTTTTTCGCTTCCAAAGGCTATGTTGACTTCCTTGGGTTTTGTCGTTGTTTTCGGAGTTCCCTTTTTGTCAGAACGGGGAGTTTTCTTAGCAAGTATCAGTGTATCAATATTGCCTCCTCTTGCTCTGATGTCGTCTTCGGCTGCAGCATGCTCATTTGCGGTTGTAAGCATAGATCCGAGATCTTTGTGCTGTTTGGAACCAACCATGAACGGTACAAGTCCGGGTTTTAGGCCATTGACGAAAGCATGCATTGCTTGTACGTCAGTTACTCCAGAACAACTATTCTTCATTGCTGTCCATGTGGAGATGAAATCCACGTATGGTTCATCCTCAAATTGGGTGCAACGGTTCAGCTGGTTGATGTTGTTCGGGCGTTTGTATGTTTCCCGGAAATGCTGAGTAAATACTCTAGCCATATCATCCCAGCTGTCGACAGTTCTTGATGGTAATCCATTGATCCAATCTCTGGCTCCGTCCAGTAACATTAGGGGAAGAAACTTGACAGCTTCCAGGCCTGTCTCATTGTTGATTTGGACGGCTGTATAATAGTCTGAGAGCCAGGTGTCCGGGTTTGTGCTACCGGTATATTTTTGGTAGGTTGGACCAACTTTGGCGAAGCCAGAATGCAGGGTTATCCTTCGGATCCTGTCAGTGAAACACTTAGGACCAAAGTATAGATCATCCTTTTCCGCTCTATCTATGTGTGCGGAATATCTTCCGGCTGAATGGACAGAGGGGGATCTACTCCTTTCTTTTCCATTGTTGCGCGGGCGCGCTTTTCCGGGATTGTACCTATCTCTTCCATGATCACGTCCTTTTGAATTAGGCGGAGTCCTGCTCCTGTTCCTTTCTTTATCCTTAGGGGGTGTCCGGGATCTCTCACGCCTGTGAGGTGTATCGTATCTTCCGGCTTTCTCAGCTGGGTTTCTCGGAGGTGGCATTATTTTGCCGTCATTCCGGTATTTTTCTTCCCGATCGTGGGGTTTAAGTCCACCTTTCGGGGGATGGGATCCGGTTCGGGACACTTCATCCCTATTGTCGGGGTTTTTCTTGTCTTTTCTCGGATCCCCTTTTTTATCCTTTGAATTGTCTGAATCTCCAGGTTCTTCTGGTCCAGGTGCTCCAGCGGCGCAAGTAGCTGTTTTGCATAGGGCGGAGTTATCCTGTAGTCTTCCTGGTTGCTCTTGGGCCCGCTGCTGTTGTTGCAATGCTTTTCCTAGGAAAGCATACACCCCTTGAAGTTTTTCACCATTGGAGTACAGATCATTGTTCAGGATGGCGAATGCTGCTTCCGCGTTTTCTGTCACGGTTTTATAAATTGGTTCGCCTCTGGCATCTTTGCCGTTTACCTGCTTTTGCCAAGATGGGTTGTGAAACCTTTCTTTTGGCGGTAGTACTTCCGGTCTTACGATTCCGGGTAACCTTGTAGGTTTAATGCCAGATCTATTCTTTCTCTCGTACTCCTCTATTCCTTCCTTCATGAGCTTAATGTCATCCTGGGTTTTTTGGAGGTGTTGCCGAGATCTGAGTAGATGTTGCTGTTGCCTTTGGAAAGCTTGTCTCCTGGCTTCCAGCATCTCAGGGGGTTCATTTGCTCCCACTGGCGTTTGCAACAGCTCTTGCTCTTCCTGTTCCGTCATTGGTGGAACAAGGATTTCTTTGATTTTCTTCTTCGCAGCTTTTGTTCCGCTAGCATCTCCTACTTCCAGGTTTTCATCAACTTGATCAGCTGATTTTTTCTTCCGGATTTTGTATTGGAGTTTCTTAGCAGCACGATGCTTTTTCTTGGAAGAGGGAGGTTTTTTGACAGGCTCATCTTCTGTCAATTCCTTAACGTTGGGAAATACCGGAGAAATTTCTCCGTCTTCTCTCTCTTCCTCTGGCGGAGGGGTTTTAGGGCTTTCCTGGCTGCCGGCATCCGTGGTATCAGCTGGTTTTTCCATTAGCACTTCATGGAATCACTCTTGAAAAGATTTAACTTTCCTTTCGAAGGCGTCCGCGTCTTCGTCTTCGGAATCAAAATCCTCTGATCCGGTTTCCAACTCTAATCTCGCCTCAATGGCGGCAAGCACGGATTCTGCTTCCGAGTTCACCGTTTCGTTAACGGATGTCGGATCTTCCTCTTGTATAACGGGTATCGGGTCTTCCGTTGCTATGACGGGTGTGTTTTTGTCTGCCTCTTGCACGGGGTTTACATCATCCGTGTTTTCGGCGACTTCGGACTGCACCATGCCGATAAAGTGTGTGTCACTTTTTTGTCGGCGATCCGAGCAGAATCCGGCAACATAGTCATCCTCAACTGGGTATAGGGCGGGTGGGATAAATTTGCTTCCACCGCAAAACCCCATTGCTTCTGCAGTTAGTCCGATAAAGATGTTAGCAGATCCTATCGGTAACACACAGGCACTTACCAGGTTGTTTTGCGCCGGTATGTAAGATCCGTTGTCGAGGAAGCGTCCGACATCATCGCTGAATTCCAAGCTTCCGACAGTGATTGATCTTCCGATTCCGCCAAGTATCCCAGAACGGAACTTCACGCCTGACGTCGTTTGCCCCACGGTGGGCGCCAACTGTCGAGACATCGTAGTAGTTTTCATAGACGGGGGTGCCATGAGACTACGGTAGAGACGTGGGATAACGGGATCGCGTGGTAGACAGTGAACACAGGATTTACCCAGGTTCGGTACGTCGCGACAGTACGACGTGCCTACTCCTGCACTTCTCACTAATCAGGACTAAAGCCTGGAAACAGGATTACAATGTGAGGTTTAGATCTAAGCTATTCGACGAGGATGAACTTCTCGGCGAGTTGGCCTAGAGTTTCTCTCTTATGCCTTGGTTTGTTTATCTCCCGTCCGGCTTTATATAATAGCCAGATTAGGGCTTACAGAATAGGAAACCTAGAAGACTACGGCAACTATAACTTGGAAAGTAAGGAATCCGTCTTCTCCTCCAAGCCAGATCACACAGGCCGTGATCCGGGTTCTTCTAGAATCCGGTTTCTGTGCGTCAAGTTACTGGGCCGCCCAATGGACCATAGCCCACTACCACTTGGGCCACCCTGGCAACCAGGCACTTTCACTACCATCTTATATACCCCTATACGGTATATATCCGACACATATGTAATAGAAATTATAATCATAGTGAAGTATTTTTGAATAAGAATACAATGATATTAATTATATGTCAAAAAATATTATATAAATAGACTAATTATTGGTCAAAGCATTAGTCAAAACAAACAAAATACGCCTTTTTCTACAGAAGCGGAGGTAGTATAGACTAAAATAAGTATATAAATAAACTAAAATACGTTTAATGTGATTAACAAAAATCTTGCAATTCGGAATGAAAAGGGCACAATCGATTTTCTTGGGTTATGTTGTAATTTTGGCCCAAATAGCTTGGCCTATTTTCGCTTTTTAAATAATTTCTAAAATTCTAATGCCCTATGTGGCTCATTCATGCATGGCAAAAGATGAGACCAACGTTTTTAGTCCTATGTTTGCTAGTTGAGTGAGAATTTGACCTACTTATAAGGGAAGACTCTTTCACTTGGCGCTTGTTTGGTAGTCTACATCTATTTCGTGGCTCCGTGGGACTTTCTCTCCGAGTTTGGCCGGAGAGAGCCACCCTTAAATCCATGTCGTGCATCTTCTTAGGTAGCCCGCATTGCATCAGTAGCACTGCTTTGTACACTCGTTTATTGCATGCAGCCATACACTAGTAGAAAACATGTCTTTGGTCCAGACCCCAATTGGACTATAGTTCCGGATTGCTTTCAGACCGGGACAAGAGGGTACGAATGGTCCCGGTTCAACTGTGAAGGAGGCCGCACAAGTCTAGTCCCGGGTCGAAAGGGACCTTTAGTTCCGGTTTGAGCCACTAACCTGGACTAAAGGGTCTACCTTTAGTACCTTTTGGTATCACCAACCCAGACTAAAGAACCCTTTAATCCCGGTTGGTGGTACTCCATAGGCTAATTCAAAAGAAAAGCATTTGTACCAATGTCACATGTGATGTGTAGATCGGGTGGTAAACTGCACGCGAGGCAATACATGAGATCTTGAGTTTGAATCCTGCGAGTTGCATTATTGGAAGGGATCGTATGATGATTAGTCTCACCCATTTCCACATGGGTGGAGATACCTCCTATAGCCACACTACGTGGCAGACCAGCGAGCCGAAGTGAGTAGGATGACGGCATGACATGGCGGCGATGGAGGTCGCGGTAGTAGTTGCGCCGACGCGGTGCCGATAGAGCGTGTTCCTGTTGCGAACGACAACAATGTACAACATACAGGTTGAAGTGAGTCAGGAGCACACAAGTTTGAGAAATATGTCCGTGACATACCCATGACGAGTAGCAAGGGCGAGGACTGCACCGACGAAATTTGTGGCGGCTGCATATAGCGACGATGGAGAGTAGAGTTGAGTAACAAACACACCACGGACACCATGGACATGTTCACTAACACACCAGAGACATGGTCAGTTAACTGGCACACCACTCTGGTGACGACGGAGTTTGCGGTGGCTGCGAGCGGCGACGATTGAGTGCAACCCATAGAGACGTAGGTGAGACTGCTGATAGAACGACAGAGTTCATGATGGCGACCGGCGGTTCAGCGAAGGTTGAAGAACACGGGTACACGAAGCGCAGTCTAAAATACACATATGTATAGTATAATATATAATTGTGTATGACCACCTAAAAGAAAATATGACAACACGAGAGTTGTTTAAAATAACAAGGTGAAGCTACTCCAAAGAAAATTCAAACGAGCAACCGTGTGCGACTAATTTGACGATTTTCGTCTAAAAAAGCTTCAAGTATGAATGCAAAATTTTGAAATTAACGCTTAACAAAAGTCGGAATGAAACCACATCATCAATACGCATCATTTTCGTATCTAACTTACTATGAATCAACCATTGTAGCATTGAGTAGAGGAGGAGGAAGTAAGAAGTAAGAGTAAGGAGAGTGAGGGAAAGCAAAGCCAGGCAAATAGCACCTAAGAGGGAGCGACCATCCATCACTTTAAGAAGCGTGCCTAGCCTGGTTTCACAGATATTGCCGATTTGACCGTTCGCAGCGGGGCTGTCTGAGGCCTAATTTAAAGTTCGCGCGAGCCAAAGTTTTGGTCGCATGCAACCAAATGTTGACCGGCTCTGCAGTTCGCAGGCCTGGCCTCGGTAGCTGCAGGCTACCAAACGCACACTTGGTGTGTGTATGAGTATGATATGAAGAAAGCTACACACGCTCCTCCTCGCCTCGTCACGACGCTCACCGCGGGTAGAAGGAATAATCCAAGCCGAGCTAGGACCTCTGCCACGTGTATGTGTTGTCATCCTTTTGTCACGCACTCTTTCTTTCAGCGATATAGAAAATAATTTCCTCATGATTAAATTTCTTGGCACACCTGCAATCTTAAACAACTCACGCAATTCTTTAATATAAATCAAGTGCTCACCGAGATGGACAGTTCCATCATCGGCATAACGGTTATCCATAACACGATCAACAATTCCAATAGGTATTTCAAAAGGTACAATTTCAGTAGGCGAGGAACTTCTCTCTACCACACGAGTGGTGGGGGAGTCATTCCCGAAGATATAACCAGCAGTAAACGATTCCAATATTTAGTAAAATAAACAGGCAGTAACAAAAACAACACTTACTGTAAAAAAATTCCTTACCAATTCCACTTACCAATAGCGATACACTCTCTGGCAACGACACGAGAAAATAGTCTTTATGACCCACAAGTGTGGGGGTCGATCACAACTTTTTTGATAAATAAGAGTGTCAAACCCAATGATAAGCATAAGGCATTGATAAATAGTTTCGAGCAAGATTTCACTGTAAACACTAGATAACAATTGTTTCGTGATTTTTGTAATAGTAATAAAGCGATAACAAGTAAATAACAATGAAGTTACATGGTTGCTGCAAGTGGCCCAATCATTTTTAGCACAAAGGACAAGACGACGGTGTTTCTTATAAAGGCTAAAACGTTCTTGAGGATACACGGGAGGTTTCATCTAGTTATTTTCATCATACACCGTTAATTAATCTTTATCATTTTGGTAAGTATTATGTGGGTAGACCTATGCTAGTGTAACGTCCTATCCAAGACTAATGTACACTTACGATTACACTACTTGCAAGCGTCCGCAAATACAAGAAAGTAATTAAGATATAAACATAATTGTAGCAATAAACTCATAGTATCTACTACTCCCTTATGTGAAGTATTGCAAACTGGGGTTTAGGTTTCGTTCACTCCGGCAACCCACCATAAGAAATCCAACACACAATTCATTCCTCTAGGCCCATAAAATGTGAAGTGCTATGTAGTCGACGTTCACATAACACCACTAGAGAAATAACAACATAACTTAAATATCAAACCGGTAAATATTACTCAATGAAACATAACTACTAACAACTAGGCTTATCCCACGTCCTTATGAACTAAATGATCTACTCACAACACATCATATGGAACATGATCAGAGGTGATAAATTGATGAATAACAATCTGGTCATAAAGTGTAAATACCGATAAATCTCATAAGCACTACAAACGAGTAATTCACACTAGGAAAGAGATCTAGTGGGAAAACGATATAGAATCCTAATTGTTACAGCGGGATGGAGGTGGATGGTGAGGATGATGGTGCTGATGGTGATGACGATGGCGATGACGATCTTGATGTTGCCCGGTGCGATGATGGTGACGGTTGTAACAATTCCCCCCTACAGGAGGGAATTTCCTCGGCGGAATCTCCCCGCTAGGAAGGTGTTTCTTCGCTTTGTCTTTTCCGTCGTGAAGAGGCAACGTAAAAATTCTACGACGTGCCTCCTCAATAATTTTAGGTCATGAGGGGTAAGTACCCCCAAAGAGAGCCGGATGGAGGGGACTAGGCCCCCAGGGGCCCACCAGGCGCGGCCAAGGGGGCTGGCAGTCACTTGTCTGCCCCTGGCTTTCCTGTGACAGCCCTTCGGGCTCCCCCGGCGAATTCTGACGAAATGATGTTTTCTGATTTTTCCCGATTTTTCTCACGTCCACGAGATATCCCCCCTGACAGGTGTTTTTCCAGCTGATTTCTGACTGTGACAAATAATTCCATATAACTGTAAAACATAGAGAAAACAACGAAATAACATAAGTATAGTGCTCTAATAAGAAAAATATCAATGAATAAGGGAAAATTAACATAGAAAATAGTGATGCAAAAATGGATGTACCAGGCACTCACATACTTCCTCTTGATCCAAGCATCATCAACATGAGTGGCACCAAGACCACTAAAAGCGGCAGCAAGGGTCTTGAGTCTTTGGTACATGTCCACATGGCTTTCGCCATCATGCATATAGAACCCGTCGGCTTCATTGCTCAAAGCATCAAACCTATTTATCTTCATGCTTTCATTACCCTCAAACATGGATACAAGAGCCTCCCATGTTTCTTTGGCGGTGGACAATTTTTGAATGTGTGGCATGATCTTCTCACCCGCGGCTTTTTGGATCATGTGCAAAGCCACGTAGTTGAGTTGACAATCAACCAATTCTATTCTTGTCAAGTTCTTTGGATCAACGGCCTTGTATCCATCTTCAATGACTCTCCATAGCTCAATGCAAGAAAAATTCAAGTGAGTTTTCATGAAATATTGCCATTGCAAAAAGAGTGTGCATCAATTTTAGGTGGGTCACCTCTATTGTTTATATGAGGATGTAGGATAGGAGGATTGGGAGAGTACCAACCGGGAACCTTATGGTAATGACCCTCTCCATAATTTTCCTTAGAAGATGAAGGTTTCTTAGGTGGAGGGGTTTCACTTTTAGTTTTCCTCACCCTCTTCATCCTCACTTTCGTCATCCGGAATTGCTTCCAAAGACTCCACTGAGGGGGAAGCCGTGTCCTTGGATTTCATGAGTTGCATTATCATTTCACACAACCCTTGAATTTGGGTCTCCATGGCTGAGTTCAAGGAAGCTTGCATTTCCTTGAGATCATTCATGGAGGCCGGAACCGCCGACTTGCCATATTAACTCTTAGGCAGTTAAGCATGAATTAAGAGCCGAGGCTCTGATACCAATTGAATCGATAGTATGGGCATTGATGCTCGTGATACACACGTTTGTTGGGAGACCCCAAGAGGAGGGTGTGATGAGCATATCGGTAGGTATTTCCCCTTAGTTAGGAACCAAGGTTATCAATCCAGTAGGAGAAAGAGGACCTTCGGAAGGTTGATGCCACTGACGGTGGTGCAGGAGCTTCACCAGTGCCAGCAACAACGTGGAACCTGCACACAACACAACCAAAATACTTTGCCCCAACGGTACAGTGAGGTTGTCAATCTCACCGGTCTTGCTGAAAACAAAGATTAGACGTATAGTGTGGAATAGAGTGTATGCTTGCAGTAAGTAAGGAAAACAGTAAATTGTTGTGGTTTGTTTAAAAGTGTGAAAAAATGGACCGGGGTCCATAGTTTCACTAGTGGTGTCTCTCCATAAAGATAGCATGTTGGATGAACAAATTACAGCTGGGCAATTGACAAATAGAGGTTGCACCGTAGTGCACAATATGACATGAAGATTGCTATGATATTTAGTGCGGGCATTACAACAAGATACATAGACCGACATCCATCTGCATCCATGACTAATAATCCACCCTCAGGTTATCATCCAAACCCCCTTAGGTATTAAGTTGGAAGCAACAGATAATTGCATTAAACAAAGTGTGTAATGTAAGCAATGATTATGCATGCGGGCACTCTCATTGTTGTTTTCTCCCACATCACATCCTCCCCCTTCATGTTTCTATCACTCGAGCAAGGCAACAAGGAGGCATGAACCCACTATCAAGCATAAATACTCCCTCTTGGAGTCACTAGCAACTACTTGTCCAGAGCAACCACTAGCAACGGAAAGCATGCAAGATCACAAATAACATATGCAATAAAGACTATAATCAACTTGGCATAAGGTCAATATTCATCAGATCTTAGCAAACACAGCATATAGAATTACATAAGGTCAACCTCGATCATGATATGCAGCTCACGAGATCTAAACATGGAGGCATATGAGGAGGAGCTACATCTACGAACCCGTAGTCCAGGGATGAACTACTCACGCATCACTCTGGAGGCAGGCATGGTGATGTAGAAGCCTCCAGTGATGATTTCCTCTCCGGCAGGGTGCCGGAAAACAGCTCCAGAACCCTCCTGATTTAGGGTTGACGATGACGGCGGCTGCGGAACTTTTTCGGGGATTTTGATCAGGTGCTTAGGGATTTCCATCCGGGGGGCTTAAATAGGCGAAAGGGCAAAGGCAGTGGAGCTCCAGGGGCCCGACACCCATAGGTGGCACGGCCAGGGCGGGACCCGCGCCACCTTATGGTGTCGCCTCCCTTTTGCCCCTCTTCGACTCCTCTTTGGTCTTCTGGATGCTTCCGGGGAAAATATGACTTCCGGGCTTCGAACTTTCCAATTCCGAGAATATTTCCAGAACAACTTTTCTGAAACTAAAAATAGCAGAAAACAGGGAACTAGCTCTGTGGCATCTTGTCAATAGGTTAGTCCGGAAAATCGATAAAAATGACATAAAGAAGGGAGAACACATGTAGCAATTGGCATAATATCACCATGGAGCATCAGAAATTAGGGATACGTTTATGACGTATCAAGCATCCCCAAGCTTAGTTCCTACTCGTCCTCAAGTAGGTAAACGATAAAACAATAATTTCTAAGGTGACAAGCTACTAACATAAACTTGATCAATCTAATCTAAAAGAATATGCACGCTGAGATCATAAGACTTTAAACACAGGCATGATAAATAAAACTTTAATAATAAAGCATAGCAATTACTTTGCATCACGAAGAGTAACTCAAATAAAGGATCATGAATAATAATGCAAAGAAAGGTAGACGTTTATTTCAGGTATAGAGAAAGCATGGCAAAGTGATATTTCGATAGTCCTTAAGAGGTGGGCAAAACATAAATCCCAGGACACCTTCAAAGTTCACGAGGAAGACTAGAACAAATAATTTAAGAATAAATAATATCACATCATGAAGTAATTATTGATGCTTATGGGACAAATGCACATAGAACTCAGAATGGCAAAAATGCTCTCTCAACTGTGCATAAAGTTAGAAGATGGAAACTCAACATAAAAGTAAAAGAAAGGCCCTTCGTAGAGGGAAGCAGAGATCACTCATGTGCTAGAGCTTTTATTTTATTAAACAGAGGTATTAATAGTTTGACACTCCTCCCATCCATCTTTCACAAACCATGGCTAACCGAACCCTCGGGTGCCTGCCAACAATCACATACCGTGGAGGAGTGTCTATATTTTGGGAGATGTATGCTAATGTCAACGAATGGTAAATAGAAACTACAGTAGGTCACAAGTCAACTGGATTCACAAGAGCGGCTCCCATTGTGAAGGACACAACTGGTGTAGAAGGTCATCTCTCTTTCTCTTTTGTTTACACAATTATGCTTTGACTGATAAATCAACAGCAAAAATAGTGAAGAGATTTTTTTGAATTAATTTGAGGCTGGGCACCCCGCTGCCAGCTCTCCTATCATTTGGATAAGCGGATGAAGACAATAGTCCAGGGTGTGAAATCCAAGCAACAGGTGAGATAAAGATTCTCTATTTACATCTTCATGAGCAAAAACAGGAACATAAAGAAGGAGTAATTTTGAAGGTTTTAAAGGTAACACATGAGCAATTTACTTGGAAATGGCAGTTAAATACCACATGTAGGTAGGTATGGTGTACATAATGGGAAAAACTTTGGTTTAAAGGAGTTTGGACGCACAAGTAGAGCTCATGCTCAGTACAAGTGGAGGCTAGCAAAAGACTGGGAGCGACAAATCAAGAGAACATAAGAGCCATAATCATGCATAGCGACATAAGCATCATTAATTAAAACATAAGAAGCATCACAAGTTCAAAAACTAAGTGGTCATGGAGGCTATTCGTGACTGGTTTGTAGTCATAAACATGGTGTGAGCATGCGCCAAGTCAACCAAATAAAACATTCGAAAGAGAATACCATATATTGATGCTTTACTATGACAAGAACAACTCATGAATCTTTCAATACATATTGAACACTCTCAGCTATTTGAGGATATTCATGCTACTCAATAACCACAAGGCTTTAAAACTAAAATAACATTTAGCATGACATGAAAAAGTTCTAGCCATAGTCTATACAAGCTTCTACTAGTACTGTTATAAATTCTTCTTCAAGCAACAATATTCTTTCTCCCAACAAGAACCATACAAAACATGCTTTAACAAAAATACTATTTATTATAAGGCAAGCAAACATGAGAGTACTCACATAACACTACTAAAACTAACAAATCTTATAAGAGATGCATGCAAAACAGAAGCTAAATAAATGTAGCAGCCAAACAGAGACTAAGAATACAACGTATTCTCATGAAAAAGCGGAGCGTGTCACTCTCCAATAAAAGAATGCTGGGGTCCAACCAAGCTTATTTAAAAAGTAAAAAAACAAACTGAAAGCAAAAGAAAAAGAAAACTTAAAACAAAAATAATATACGCTCCAAGTAAAGCACATAAGATGCGACCGAATAAAAATATAGTTTCACTAGAAGTGACCTGATAATTTGTTGATGAAGAAGGGGATGCCTTGGGCATCCCCAAGCTTAGACGCTTGAGTCTTCTTGGAATTTTCTTGGATGTATCACCGGGGCATCCCCAAGCTTAGGTTTTTCACTCTTCTTTATCACATCATATGATCCTCTTCTCTTGACCCTTGAAAACTTCCTTCACATCAAAATTCTCACAATCTTCATTAGCAACGTTAGTGCAATCGAAATAATAAGCTCACATGATTAAGTTTCAACACAAGTCTAACACTAAAAAACAAATTAGCTACTGTTACAACTTCTTTTAAAACTCTTTTTCTCAAAAGAACACCAAAAGAAAGAGATTAAGATGCAAATGCGATAAATGGCAGAAATCTGTCAAAACAAAACAACAGGTAAAGATCGATTTTTTCAAAAATATTATGTTGCTCAAATAAAAAAATTGGTATTCTAATAAACGTTGCGTATATAACTCAGGATTAAGCACAAAAACGATCAGGTCATTTTAAATTTTCTGTGATTTTTAACGAAATTAACAGTGGACAGCAGAAATCTGTTTCCTGCGCAGAATTCCGAAATGTAGTGTCAACTTTCCACTAGAGGCTTTACTTGGCTCAACAAAAACACAAAATAAAAGATACATAAGGGTTTCTAAGGAAATATAAAACACCCAGGTGCAAAACACACCAAAGAAAACAAAGGAAAACTGAATGAAAACAGAGAAATAAAACTGGTTGTCTCCCGGTAGCGCTTTTCTTTAATGCCTTTCAGCTAGGCCTAAAAGATCAACTCAAGTATTTTCAAGTGAAGAAGCATCAACATCATATTTTTCTCTAATAATAGAGTCAAAGGGTAGCTTCATCTTCTTTCTAGGAAAGTGTTCCAAACCTTTCCTGAGGGAAAGTTGATATTTAATACTCCCCTCTTTCATGTCAATAATAGCACCAACAGTTCTAAGAATAGGTCTTCCCAACACAATAGGACAATAAGCATTGCATTCAATGTTCATAACAACAAAATCAATAGGGGAAAGGTTATTATTAGCCATAATAAGAACATCATCAATTCTACCAAGAGGTTTCTTCTTAGCATTATCAGCAAGATGAACATCCAAATAATAGTGTTCCAACGGTGGTAAATCAAGCATATTATAAAGCTTTTGAGGCATAACATAGATACTAGCACCAAGATCACACAAAGCATTGCAATAAAAATAATATACTTTTATCTTAATGATAGGCTCCCAACCATCATCTAATTTTCTAGGGATAGATGTCTCAAGTTTCAACTTTTCTTCCCTAACTTTCATGAGAGCATTGGTAATATGTTTAGTAAAGGCCATATTCATGGCACTAGCATTGGGACTTATAGCAAGCTTTTGTAGAAACATAATAACTTCAGAGATGTTGCAATAATAAAAATAAAAATTATTATCATCAAAAGTAATGGGACCATTATCTCCTACTTCTCTAAAAATTTCAGCACTTTTATTAGAAGTAGTTTCACCAATTTGAGGCAATTTAGCACGTTTCACCAAAGGAGTAGGGACTATATTAACACCAACTACTTTACCATTGATAGTAGGAGATTTACTATCACTTGGAGATTCAGTTTTACTAGTGTTTGTGATAGTACAAACTCTAGCAATATTATTCTTTTTAGCCAGTTCATCTTCTCTTTCCCACCTAACACGTAATTCAGCCATCAATCTAACATTATTATCTATTTGAACTTGGATGGCATTCAAAGCTTTATTTTGTTTAAAATCTTGTGGCAAAACCTTCAGTTTTAGAAAATCAACATCAATAGCAAGGCTATCTACTTTAGAGGCAAGAACATCTATTTTACCAAGCTTTTCCTCAACAGATTTATTAAAATCAGTTTGTGTGCTAATAAATTCTCTAAGCATGTTTTCAAGATGAGAGTTTCCACCAAAATTATTTCTATAAGCATTGTTGTTAAAATTATTATTTCTAATAAAGTTTACATCAACATGCTCATCTTGAGCAACCAAAGAGGCTAAAGGAACATTATTGGGATCAACTTGAGTTTTACCATTAACAAGCATAGACATAGTAGCATCAAGCCTGTCACTTAAAGAGGAGGTTTCCTCAATAGAATTTACCTTCTTACCTTGTGGAGCTCTCTCAGTGTGCCACTCTGAATAATTTATCATCATATCATCAAGAAGCTTTGTTGCATTGCCCAAAGTGATGGAAATGAAGGTACCTCCAGCATCTGAATCCAATAGGTTCCTTGAGGAAAAATTCAGCCATGCATAAAAAGTTTGTATAGTCATCCAAGTAGTCAGTCCATGAGTGGGACAATTCTTCACCATAGTTTTCATTCTTTCCCAAGCTTTAGCAACATGTTCATTATCAAATTATTTAAAATTCATTATGTCACTTCTTAGGGATATAATCTTAGCAGGAGGATAATATTTTTCAATGAAAGCATCTTTACACTTAGTCCATGAATCAATACTATTTCTAGGAAAAGATAGCAACCATTCTTTAGCTCTTCCTCCCAAAGAGAAAGGAAATAATTTTAATTTAATACTATCTCCATCTACATCTTTATATTTTTGCATCTCACATAGTTCAACAAAATTATTAAGGTGGGCAGCATCATCATCAGTACTAATACCAGAAAATTGTTCTTTCATCACAAGATTTAATAAAGCAGGTTTAATCTCATAGAAAGGAGCAGGTGGAGCAATAGGTGTGAAAATAAAATCATTGTTGTTTGTGCTAGTGAAGTCACACAACTTGGTATTCTCAGAGGAACTCATTTTAGCAGAATAATAGCAAGCAAATAAATAACAGCTACGAAGTAAACTATTTTTTTTGTTTTCAATAAAGAGAATAAAAACAATACAAAAATAAAAACAAGATAATAAACAAAATAAAGAGGTTGAGAATGAGAGACTCCCCTTGCCAGAAGACTTCCTTCTCCCCGGCAACGGCGCCAGAAAATGTCCTTGCTGCTCGTGATACACACGTTTGTTGGGAGACCCCAAGAGGAGGGTGTGATGAGCACAACAGTAGGTATTTGCCCTTAGTTAGGAACCAAGCTTATCAATCCAGTAGGAGAAAGAGGACCTTCGGAAGGTTAATGCCACTGACGATGGTGCTGGCGCTTCACCGATGTCAGCAAGAACGTGGAACCTGCACACAACACAACCAAAATACTTTGCCCCAACGGTACAGTGAGGTTGTCAATCTCACCAGTCTTGCTGAAAACAAAGATTAGACGTATAGTGTGGAAAATAGTGTATGCTTGTAGTAAGTAAAGAAAGCAGGAAATTGTTGTGGTTTGTTTAACAGTGTGGAAAAATGGACCGGGGTTCATAGTTTCACTAGTGGCGTCTCTCCATACAAGATAGCATGCTGGGTGAACAAATTACAGCTGGCAATTGACAAATAGAGGTTGCACCGTAGTGCAAAATATGACATGAAGATTGCTATGATATTTAGTGCGGGCATTACAACAAGATACATAGACCGACATCCATCTGCATCTATGCTAATAATCCACCCTCAGGTTATCATCCGAACCCCCTTAGGTATTAAGTTGCAAGCAACAGATAATTGCATTAAACAAAGTGTGTAATGTAAGCAATGATTATGCACGCTGGCACTCTCACCACAGTTTTCTCCCTAATGGAAACAACACATCCTCCCCCTTCACGTTTCTGTCACTCGAGCAAGGCAACAAGGAGGCATGAACCCACTATCAAGCATAAATACCCCCTCTTGGAGTCGCTAGCAACTACTTGGCCAGAGCAACCACTATCAACAGAAAGCATGCAAGATTACAAATAATATATGCAATAAAGACTATAATCAACTTGGCATAAGGTCAATATTCATCGGATCCCAGCAAACACAACATATAGAATTACATAAGATCAATCTCGATCATGATAGGCAGCTCACGAGATCTAAACATGGAGGCATATGAGGAGGAGACAACCATCTAGCTACAGCTACAAACCCGTAGTCCAGGAATGAACTACTCACGCATCACTCCGGAGGAATACATGGTATTGTAGAAGCCTCCGGTGATGATTTCCTCTCCGGCAGGGTGCCGAAAAACAGCTCCAGAACCCTCCTGGTCTAGGGTTGATGGTGACGGTGGCTGTGGAACTTTTTCAGGGATTTTGAACAGGTGCTTAGGGTTTTCCATCCGGGGGCTTAAATAGACGAAAGGGCAAAGGCGGTGGAGCTCCAGGGGCCCCACACCCATAGGTGGCGTGGCCAGGGGGACCCGCGCCATCCTATGGTGTGGCACCCCTGTTGCCCCTCTTCGACTCCTCTTTGGTCTTCTGGATGCTTCCGGGGAAAATAGGACTTTTGGGCTTCGAACTTTCCAATTCCGAGAATATTTCCAGAACAACTTTTCTGAAACTAAAAACATCAGAAAACAGGGATCTGGCTTTGTGGCATCTTGTCAATAGGTTAGTCCGAAAAATCGATAAAAATGACATAAAGAAGGGAGAAAACATGTAGCAATTGGCATAATATCATCATGGAGCATCAGAAATTAGGGATACCTTTATGATGTATCAATGCCCAAGCCATTCCCTTCTTCATCAACTATCTATCAGGTCACTTCTCGTGAAACTATATTTTTATTCGGTCACATCATGTGAAGTTTACTTGGAGCGTCTATTTTTTCTTTTGTTTTCTTTTGTATTCCTTTGTTTTCCTTGCTGCAATAATATATTTGGATCCTAGCATTCTTTGTATGGGATAGAGACATGCTCCGCTTTTTCGTTTGAATACTTGCTATGCCAGTATTCTTAGTTTTCTTTTAGCTACTGCATTATTTCCTATTTAGCTCTCGTTTTTATTGCATCTCTTATTCAGAGCTGTTAGTTTTAGTAGTTTATGCGAGTCCTCTCATGTTTTCTTGCTTTAGCATGTAGATAATTTTTGTTAAACGATGATTTGTATGGTGCTTGTTGGGAAAAGAAACTGCTGCTTGAAGTAGAATTTTTAACGGTGCAAGTAGAAGCTTGTATAGACTGTGGCTAGAAATTTTTCATATCATGCTAGATGTTATTTTAGTTTTAAAGCCTTGTGGTTATTGAGTAGCATGATTAGCCTCAAATAGCTGAGAGTGTTTAAGTTTCCATTGAAAGAATCATGAGTTGTTCTTGTCATATTGAAGCATAAATTTGTGGTGTTCTCCTTTGAATGTTTTATTTGGTTGACTTGGCGCATGCTCATACCATGTTTATGACTATGAACCAGTCACGAATAGCCTCTATGATCATTTAGTTTTTGAACTTGTAGTACCACTTATGCTTTGATTAATGATGTTTATGTCGCTATGCATGATTATGGCTCTTATGCTCTCTTGATTTGTCGCTCCCAATCTTTTGCTAGCCTCCACCTGTACTGAGTATGAGCTCTACTTGTCCATCCAACTCCCTAAACTAAAGTTTTCCCATTGTGTCCACCATACCTACCTACATGTCGTATTTAACCGCCACTCCAAAGTAAATTGCTCATGTGTTACCTTTAAAACTTTCAAAATTACTCCTGTTTTAGCTTATGAGGACGTAAATAGAGAATCTTTATCTCACTTGTTGATTGGACTTTCACGCCCCGGACTAGTGGCTTCATTCGCTTATCCAATGATAGAAGAGTTGGCAGCGGGGTGCCCAGCCCCAAATTAATAACACAAATTCTCTTCACTATTTTCCCCCCTGATTTATCAGTCAAAGCATAATTGTGTAAACAAAAGAGAAAAGGGGGTGACCTTCTACCCAGATGCGTCCTTCTATGCGAGCCGATCTTGTGAAGTCAAGTTGGCTTGTGACGTACTGTATTTTCTGTTTACCATTCGTTGACATAAGCATACACCTCCCTTATAATATAGACACTCCTCCATGGTATGTGATTGTTGGCAGGCACCCGAGGATTTGGTTAGCCATGGTTTGTGAAAGATGGTTGGGAGGAGTGTCAAGTTTTCATACCTCTGTTTAATAAAATAAAAGCTCTAGCACATGAGTGATCCATGCTTCCCTCTGCGAAGGGCCTTTCTTTTACTTTTATGTTGAGTCTCCATCATCTAACTTTATGCACAGTTGAGAGAGCATTTTTGCCATTTTGAATTTTATGTGCATTTATCCCAGAAACATTATTAATTGATTCATGATGTGTTATTGCTTGTTCTCTAATTATTTGTTCTAGTCTTCCTCATGAACTTTGAAGGTGTCCTGGCATTTATGTTTTGCCCCACTCTTAAGGACTAGCGAAATATCACTTTGACATGCTTTCTTTATACTTGAAACATACATATATATTTCTTTGCATTGTTATTCATGATCTTTTATTTGAGTTACTTCTCATGATACAAAGTGATTTCTATGCTTTATTATTAAAGTTTTATTTATCATGCTTGTGTTGAAGTTCTATGATCTCAGCTTACTTATGCTTTTACATATTGATGATCAAGTTTATGTTGGTAGCATGTCATCTCAGAAATTATTGTGTTTTTATCGTTTACCTACTCGAGGACGAGTAGGAACTAAGCTTGGGGGTGTTGATACGTCATAAACGTATCCTTAATTTCTGACGTTCCATGTTGTTTTCTTATCGTTTACCACATGTTTTCTGTAAACTTTATGCCATTTTTATCGATTTTCCGGACTAACCTGTTGAAAAGATGCCACAGAGCCAGTTCCCTGTTTTCTGTTGTTTTTAGTTTCAGAAAAGTTATTCTGGAAATATTCTCGGAATATCGAAGCCCGGAAGTCTTAGAAATCCCGGAGGTTCCACGGGGTCCCGTAGAGACCCAGAGGGGGGCCTCAAGGGTCCCACACCGTAGGGTGGCGCGCCCCCTTGGCCGCGCCAGGGGTGGTGTGGGGCCCCTGAGCCTCCACCGCCTCTGCCCTTTCGCCTATTTATTCCCCCCGAGGCTTAAACCCTAAAAGAATCCCACTTTTACCCGAGAAACACTCGAGGCCGCCGTCACCGTCATCCCGACAGCGGGAGGGTTCTGGAGCTCTCCCCGGCACCCTGCCGGAGGGAGGAATCATCACCGGAGGGGTCTACACCACCATGCCCTCCTCCGAAGTGATGCGGAGTAGTTCATCCATGTACTACAGATCCATAGTAGTAGCTAGATGGTCATTCTCTCCACTTTGTGCCTCATGTTTAGATCTTGTGAGCTGCCTAACATGATCAATATCATCTTTATGTAATGCTACATGTTGTGTTTGTTGGGATCTGATGAATGTTGAATGATATATCTTCTGATTATTAATCTATCATGTTATCTTCATGCTTATGTTATTTATGACCTTGCATGCTCTCCGTTGTTAGTAGATACTCTGGCCAAGTAGATGCTAGTAACTCCAAGAGGGAGTATTTATGCTCGATAGTGGGTTCATGCCTCCTTTTCATCTGTGCTCGAGTGACATAAACGTGACGGATGGAGGATGTGCTGTTGCCATTAGGGATAAAACAACAATGCTTTGTCTAAGGATGATGTTATTGTTTACATTACACACTTTGCTTACTGCGATTATCTGTTGCTTGAAACTTAATACCCAACGTTTGTTCGGATGATATTCGGAGGGTGGATTTTTAGTCGTAGATGCAGTTGGATAACGGTCTATGTATCTTGTTGTAATTCCCGCATGAATCACATAGTAATCTTTATGTATTGCATATGCACTACGGTGCAGGCTTCATTTCTGTCAATTGCCCAGCTATAATTTTTTCACCACACATGTTATTTATCTTTCTCGGAGAGACACCACTAGTGAACTGTGGACCCCGGCCCTTCTTCCTCATACGGATAAAACACCTACTGCTTCCATACTGCTTTCATACCGCTCTCATACTGTTCCTACTGTTTTCCACACCATACGTTTAACCTCTTTGTGTTCAGCAAAACCGGTGAGATTGACAACCTCACTGCTTCGTTGGGGCAAAGTGATTTAATTGTGTTTTGCAGGTTCCACGTTTCTTCTGAACCGGTAGTGCGCCCTGCCATCTCAGCTGCTTCACCTTCTGAAGTTACTTCTTCCTCCTACTGGTCGATTTAACTTTGGTTTCTTTTCTGAGGTAAACTTACTGCTGAACTCTTCATACCTTCCTCTTGGGGTCTCCCAAAGAACGTGTGTTCACACGCATCACTTGGACTTGGAGAGAACATGCTTCACTAGATCTAGAGTAGGCAATGCATATCCTAGGATGCTTTACTAGATCAAGGATGCCATGACTCAGCAGCTGAGTCTAAGAAGTTGAAGTCCGCTTCTTGATCTACTTGATCAAAATGGTCGGTAGTCAAAGCAATTGTCTGTAATTTAGCTATTGTTACTGAAATTCAGCAATTGTTTGTAATTTAGCGGTGTATGTTTGTTTGCTAGCAATGTATTCTGTGAATAATGTGTTTCGGTAGAATATAATATCATGAAGAGGAATTCATCTGATTATGGAATGTTTACTTTTGCTCCTATCACTACCGTCCACATTATGATTTCCCATATGAATTAAGGAACTTCACCTGAAGGCTTTTAAGTTTCTTTATCACTCAGAGTAGGTTCTCAGTTCTCATAGTAGAAGTGTACCATAAAAAAAAAATACTCCATAGCCCTTGTTAATTTACAGTTTGTATTTTACAACTCACTACTTCTCTTGCTACTGCTGTTTCTTTTGCCCGACTTCAAACTTGGAAATGGAGCTCGAACTTGGAACTGGTGCTTGAACTGCCTCTGCCTCTCCCTAACTTGGTACTGCTTCTCTTGCTGCTGCTCTTGCTATATATTGAAGATGCATTTGGTGCTGCTCTTGCTACTACTGCTGATCCTCTTTCTTGTGGGTACCGCAATGCAAGGTTACATTTGATTACAATAAAATTAACGATATTAGGGTCAATTTCTTTAGAATAACATATAGCACCAGGAGGGGATCCCATTAGGTAGAGAATGACTGAATTTGAATTTTAACTTGAACATGGAGTACATAGATGGAGGTACTACAACATTACTGATGTGATGCTAGATTAGCTAGTGGAAATGTGATTGGTTGAGTAGATGCTTCTGACAGTACAATGATTTCTGGAGTAATTCACTTAGCATGGCCAAAGTTAATAAGGAGTACTCTTAGGTTAAGCATTTGGCAGACTGATGTTTCTAAGTGAATTGTAAAAATCACTTTGTAGTAATTCTTTGCCTAACTTAGATATCAGGACATGCTTTGTTGGTATCAGTAGCTAAGTGATAGTGCTACGATCTTGAGCAAATATATGAAATAATGGGTAAAGATATGGTGTTGTCTGTTGTGCTGCATTAGAGTAGGCGACTCAAATTCCTGTGAATTACTATTACTCACAATTGTTAAATGAGAACCAAATTGTTTGGTTGACACAATTCATTGCATGATGAGCAAGTCAAGATGCGTGAACTCAAAGCAAAGGGTGAGACCAGTAAGTAGCGCAATTTGGACATAACTGGGATATGTATGAATATACATTATGCCATTCTAGGCATCTTGAGTGAGATACAATATGCATAGCTCATTGTGAGTGGTTGCTGCAAGCAATAAAATTTGATGTAGCCTAGTTGCTCTTTGCTAGCAAGATCTTCCATCATCAAGTGCTTCCATTATCCTGCTCTTTCCTAGCAAGAGCTTGAGATGGTCTGCCAAGTGCTTCCATTATCCTATTGAACACAACCTTTGCAGGGACGCACGTGACCAACAGAATTTCTCCTTGAAGGTGACTGTCGCTTGCAGGGTGATGTTTCTCTTCTTGCTTGGAGGGTGATGCCGTTGCTTGGAGATTGTTTTTGTTGCTGCTTCGAGATTGTTTTTTCCCTCTCTCGGATTGGTGGGTGTTGTTTCTCTTCTTTACCTTTCTTGGCTTGGATGGTGCTGCTGCTTTTCCTTTCTTCTCTCTGCTTGGAGGCTCGGGGGGAGCTGCTTCAATAAGGGCAATGGTTTCAAGAAGTAATTCAGCTGGAATAGGTAGAGCGAGGCCGTGCCTTTCTTCTGGCAGCATTTGATCCTTCTTCATGTGAGGGGGATCGTAGTCAATTCCACCTTCTCTCTTCATGACCTCAATCATACACGCCTGCAGTGTCATAAAGCTTCGTTCTAGGGTGTCGACATCATATTCCAGAAATTCTTGCTCCGCACCCTCTATCAACTCTCGGATATCTTTCGTTGCTCTTGCATCTGTGTGTGAACGAAGGGATCAGAATAAGTTAAGGTCGAGAACGTTCATGTCGGGACTGTTTGGAGTTTGCTGCATCAAACTAATGTTCAGATCAGTCTGCTCTACGGCATGGGCACAACCCTCGTCATTGGGCAAGACGTGAGGTTTGCGTTGTCGTGCTGGATGAAGATTGTGCTTCCTTCATCTTCGTCGGGCCACACATCTTGTATAGCAGGAATCAATTTTTCGAATAGATGTGTCCTCATAACATTTCGAGTAACTTTTTGTGACTTCAGCTCAAGTATCCCCTTTTCTCGGCATCGGCTCTTTCTCTTTGCTGGAGTCTCTATGACAAAGGGCTAAATGCCAATTTTTCCATCGAAAGTTACTTCCCCATCATCACCATATCTGGGCCTCGCCACAGCGGCTAGGAACATCACCTTTCCGATGCTTTGTCTGTTTCCGGTGCACAAGGGTCGAGGCTCTTAAGGTAGGAGGTAGTATGTGTTCTTCACCTTTGTCATATCGAACCACTTCTCGTCGAGGTGGACGATTTTATTCATCTTCTGGAACATAAGACTGTTCATATCGACGAAAGATATTCCAAACTTTAGTCTACCAATCTTGTTAGTTTCTGACATCACCGGTTTCATGGTGCTAGTGTGCCGAACCACCTCTCCCAAAAGGACTCTTTCATGCAACGTTGAGCGGGAAACACCCAAAGACCTTGATAGAGCTCGGATTGTTTTCCTCTTGTTCAATGGCACTGTCGCTATCCTCTCGAGTTCTAGATCTTTCTTTTTACGTCCAACTCGACCTTTCCTCTTGCTTGAGACATCAACTTCTTCACCTTGATCAAGCTGTTTATTTGCTTCCTCCAAAATTCTTTCTACTGTTCGTAAAGTTGTGTTCAACAAACTTGCAACTATCATCTTCTCCTCAGACACGACTTGTCCATCTCTACCCCTGGTCACTGCCAAAGCAAAGTAGACACCATATCTTTGATCATTTGATAGATTTACTTTTTTTGTTGTTGAATGCTTAACATCTGCATGGTTTTCTTCTTGATCAATCGCAGCTTCCTCTTGAGCATCCAAACCGATACCAACTTCCTCTTGAGCATCCAAATCAGCATCTTCTTGAGCAATCTAAAGCAGCATCTTCTTGAGCAAGCTCAATCAAATCGAGAGCTTCTCGAGGAAGCTCATTCAAATCGAGAGCTGCAACTTCTTGAGCAATCTCGAGAGCATCATCTTCTTGAGAAATCTCGACACCAGCAACTTCTTGACCAATCTCGAAAGCACCATCTTCTTGAGAAAGCTCGTTCAAATCGAGACCTTCTCGAGGAAGCTCATTCATATTGAGAGTTGCAACTTCTTGAGCAATCTCGAGAGCAACATCTTCTACTTATCGAAGGAACCCCTCATTGTAGGTGCTATGTAGGTCATTGCACATTCCTATAGAAGAGCGAGATTGGGGTCATGACATTGTTTCTTTCGAGAACAAAAAAGCACCAATTGAATCAAGCATAGCTTACCATGTACCAGACGTTCAGAGAAGATGTCCTTTTGATGCATCCTGTTATATTTCCACATATGTAGTGCTTTATGGGGGTAGTTTCTTCCTCTTGGAAAGCTTACAATGCTTGTTTTCATTAATTTGTCTTCTCATTTAGCCGTGCAAAGCAAAAATTATACTCATTGGCATGCTATATTTGTCTTTGTAGGTAAAAACCAACTGAAACTTACCCATTGGAGAGCAATATTTGATCATCAAATTTCAGCATCGTATTTCTCATTGGTGTCAAACGGGTCAGCTGATTCGATACCAGCCGAAAGACAACCTTAAGTTAACCTGCATGGCAACAATAATTCAGGCAATTTCAGTATACAACTTGTAAAAAGGTAAAAAGGTACCATATGAGTTTGTACATATTCCTCATATATTATTCTGATTAGGTGGCTTATTGACCCCTAATAATTCTGTTGTTCAAAGCAGTATGCAATTTTGATCCCGGAGACATCCTTCAAATAATATTGCATCATAAGCTTCAAATAATATTGCATCAGAAGTTTTAAAATGAATGTCATTTTAAAACTGCCTTCAAATAATATTGCATCAGAAGCTTCAAACAACCCTGCTAGTTTTATGTTTCTAATAAAATCACTCTCCTAATTGTAGTACCTCTGCTTCCTTAGACCTTGCATGTACTAGTAGAAAACTACCTTAAGCAAACACTAGTAGAAGTTATTAGGGCTACTCATGAAAGATACCAAACGAAAGCAAGTTTGGTAGAATATGCCGCTCTATCTCCTCACTCGTAAGGAGAAATGACTGATCAGCCACAGCAGGGTGTGCTTAAGCAAGAAGAACCCAAAAAGCAGGGAACATTCTTTCCTTTAATGCAGAAGTGATTGTCCTTGTTGCTTCTCAACCACATGAGCATGCCTAAGAGAGGAAATTGCACATAACACCAACAATTAGGGCCTTTGTTGCACCAAACCACAATCCTACCATTTGTTTTGCACAAAACACCAATATTTGGGGTAATTACTTGCATAGAACACAAAATACGTTTTGAGAGGTAATTAAGTGTCTGGTTATTTTCATGATTATTTTTGAGAGATAATTAACTAACTGGCACCAAACAGGTTAGACTCCCGGATAGAGAGCATGATTATTTTTATGTACATAACTTTTGTCAGCTTATTTTTTGACCAAATGAGATACCAATGTGGCCTCTTGACCTTTAGAAAGGTAATTGTTTTTGCTAGAAATTTGCAAAAGGCATCATAAACATCTTATATAAAGATAGGGCATTTAGAACATACTTATCTTTGTATATATTTTGGTGTCCTACGTGGGCCCAGATAGTTAATTACCTCTCAAAACGTATTTTGTGTTCTGTGAAGTAATTACCCCCAAATATTGGTGTTTTTGTGCAAAAAATGATAGGGTTGTGGTTTGGTGCAACAAAAGCCCCAATAGTTGATGTTATGTGCAATTTCCTCTGCCTAAGACGATATGCCAAAGCTTAGTTAACACAAGTTGATTTCGTGATTACACATCTTGTTTGTCTACATTAGGTGCTTATCTGAGTGTGGTTCCTAGATCATACATGTTGTTCATTTATTTCCTGTAGCCTGCACCCATGATGTTCTATTGCTGAGATAAGCTAGTTTTTACTGGTTTATTTGACCAAGAGTTTCCATTTGCTGTGATGTAGGAGGTAAAGATGTACTTTGTGCTTGTTCTGTCTGATTTTTTTAGAGGGTTATGTCTGAATGTTCTGATAAAGCAATATGCTTCTATACATGCAGAGACGATCTTGCAATCGTTCTGTTTCCCAATTCGTTCCAACACCATGTCCCTTGTTAGCAACATGCCGAAATGCGGAAAGAAACATACTGAGTAGCCAGGTTCAGCTCTATGTCGAAATAACAGTTACAGAAGGCCCTGAATAAGAAGGGAAAGAAAGGATGATCTGGCTGCTATGCTAGCCAGGTTCAGCTCATCTCCATCCACAGGAAAAAGTGTACTGGCTGGTTGAGTAGAGTTCTGTTTCACATGAACTGATTTTCTAAAGTTCACATGATCTGTTTCAACTTGTTTCGCGGCTGAGTAGAGTTCTGGTTACATACCGATTTCTTGAAGTTCTTGCAGGTTCAATGTTCTTGCAGGTTCAAGTTCAGATGAACTCCAATGGATGTGGACGAAGAGGAGATCGAGGTCCTGCGCGAGGACGGCGACGGCGAGGTCCGGCTCGCGCGGACAGGCGACGGCGTTGGAGCTCGACGCGTTTTGAATCAAGGGACTGATTTTACAGGATTAGAGAGACGTTTAACTTTATTTGTCAAATATCATTTGTACGGTGCTTGCGTTATTTATTTATTTATTTTCGGACGGAGGGAGTAACATTTTACATATGTATTCGTCGCTTTGTACTCTTTTTTTTTTGGCAATCAATACCATATATATTTATTGTATCAAATAGTACATGGCTGAGATACATGAGCTGACTACATCGATTACAAAATAAAGTCTAAAAAAGACGAGCAAATCTTCGAGATTTTCAGACCCTTTCTTCTTCCAAAGCACAATCTTGTACTTTCCTGAAGGCAGCCATAGAATAATGATATAGATACCAAACCAAAAATCTGTAAATACCAACGAAGGTTCTCCCATAATTTTAATTTTGAGCCGCAATGCTAAGGCTGCGAGCACGCAAGCAACCATTGAAGTAGTCAAACACCATCGGCAAGAGTACCAGCACCAGTATTGCAGGGAAAAGTAACCGAACAGCCTTGTCGACGTCGTTGGGAGCCGAGAGTACGAATCACCGTCGTCGAAGATGTAGCAGCCGGGACAAATATTGCGAGGACAATCCTCCTCGCGGCAACCAAAAGAAAAGATCCGAAACTGATCTGGCGAAGCAAGATCTGAAGTACCATACCTAGAGAAATTTAATCTTCCAGCACAACGGTAGGCGTCGAGAAGGAGATCTCGTCGTCGAACGAGGAGCCGAAGATCACTTATAGACGATGCCATCTCCATTGACGCGGAGGCCAAATCGAAGACGGCTACCAAACCCTAATAATTTATTGAAAGCAATAGTTTAACGAAAAACTCCACCCATAGATCGGGTTCTCCACCCCTCCTGACGCCGGCGAGGCCGGCCTAAGGAGGGAGAACTGTCTTATGGAGGAGGCGGAGGTGGAGGCTGCGGCTCCTTTTCTTCGTGGCGGCGGAAAGCTCTTCTCTTGTCTCCTACCGTAGGTCAGTCTTTGTCAAGCCTTGCTCTATTCGTAGCTTTGTACTCCATTCTGTGGTCTCCTTTAATTTGTTCACGTTGGCGTTTTTACGGGAGCTGGACAACATTACCCTTGCGCGTCCCGTTTCGACAGCACTAGGACACCATCGTCAGTACTGTACTAGAGTAGACCGTAGTCATTGGGGCGATAGGACGGGCACACGACACGAGCGCGGCGGGGCCACCTCCTCCTCCAGACACTCGCTCCCTTTCCTGTCGCAGATGCGACCGCTCAATCTCCGCTTAAAAGCCCCTGACGACGGCTTTCCCAGGCCCCTCCCTCCTTTATTTCGCCACGCCCTCGCGCACGCACGCCCAAACCTGTGCTGTAGCGCCTGCAGCTTCCACGGACGGGCCACATGACGACGACGACTCACCCTGCCGCTCCTACGACCGAGGAAAAGGAGGAGGAGGCGGCGGCGGCCAATGCCACCCCCGCGCCCGCACGACCGGACGAGGCCGGTCAGGTGCAGCAGCCGGAGCAGAAGGAGGGGCGGGCGAGGAGGAAGAAAAAGAAGCGGCGGAGGGCGACGAGCGAGGAGGAGGTGGCCGCGCTGCGGTCCGTGCTCCGATGGGCCCGCCGCGGGGAGGTGGGCGACGACGAGGAGGCCGCGGACTGCGGGCACCTGTCGCAGTTTGGGAGGCGCCGGCCGCGTGTGGCGCTGGAGCTGCACGCGCACTCGGCGCGCAGCGACGGCTCGCTCTCGCCCGCGGCGCTCGTCGAGCGCGCGCACCACAATGGGGTAAGCATTTTCTTTCCCCTCGACGTGCTCGACGAAAGAACTGTGCTATGCGCCTATGCCTCTCTTTTTTAATCTGTAGTAATAACTCTGAAGTGAAACCCAGGGTCACAACTCTGAAACCCAGCATTACGACTCTCTTTTTAAGACTATTTTGCTGACGATGCAACTCTGAAGTGAAACCAAAATAGAAATGGCAGACAGGGGAAACACCATAAAAAAGGTTCAAGGGGCAAATATCAAGCACTATATTAAAAATTAAATGCAAATGTGACCTGTAGCTCCATGTTCCTGAGTTTCCTGGTAGTGAGTAGTGACATGTTCGGGGCTTCGGGCTCATCCTCCTGCGCTGCTAAACACCTCAACCACCACTTGTTCCAGTCTTGGTGCGGTTTGTTACAGTAATTTTTATCTTTCGTGTTACTTCTGTAAAAGAGCCCAATAATTAATCCAGTGACATACATGATGAACCACATTGGTTGGAGGATCTCATGCAACCGTGAAATCGATCCGGGAGTACCATTGCGCTTGATTGATCTTTTTTTAAGTACGACTGGCGATTATATATTCGTTGTTTCGGAATGCTAATGCCTTGCGTAAGCTAATTCTGCTTACCTGGTGACCAGCACAGGTGAAAGTGCTCGCACTGACTGACCATGACACCATGGCTGGTGTCCCGGAGGCGATAGAGTCAGCAAAGGAATTTTCCATTAGGATCATCCCTGCAGTTGAGATAAGCGCCGTTTATTCGCCTAGGTAAACCCTCTTATCGGCACCCTAAAATCTCTTAACATGCTTTGGTCACACCGATGTGGTTAATTCTAAAAGTTGTTAATTGTTCTGAAAGTAACGGATCAGGAGCCTGTGAACCTGTTCATATTCTCGCATACTACGGTAGTTGGGGGCCCACTAAATCTCAGGAGCTGGAGGAGGTTCTATCTAGCATCAGGGAGGGCCGCTATACGCGTGCTAAGCAGATGTTATCGAAACTTAGCAATCTCGATATGCCATTGAAGTTTGAAGATGTGTGTAATATAGCAGGGAAAGGGGTGGCTCCAGGCCGAGTGCACGTGGCACGTGCCATGGTCAAAGCTGGATATGTTGATAATCTTAGGCAAGCTTTTAGCAGGTACTTGTATGATGGAGGGCCTGCTTATGCTACGTAAGTATTCCTTTTGTATAACCATGACCATGTACGTATGCTTCATTTCATGCCAGGTGCAGAGTAGTACTTACTGATGTGGATTTCTGTTGTTCATTTGCAGCGGTAGTGAGGCAGCAGGGGCAACTGTTGTGCAACTAATTTGTAGAACAGGGGGTATAGCAGTTTTGGCTCATCCATGGGCATTGAAAAATCATGTTCTTGTTATAAAGGATTTGAAAGCTGCTGGTCTGCACGGTATTGAGGCCTATCGAAGTGATGGGAAACTATCTGGTATGAGCAGCATAATCATTTTGCAATTTAGAGCTGAAAACCTTAGGCACGGCCCCGGCAGTAAAATTTATATTGGAATAGGAAAATATTTACAGAGGGGAAAGGGTTATGTACAAAGGGTCTAGCCCAGGAGCTGAAAAACTATACAGTGTCTAGCCAGATAACTATGGGAGATCTAAGCCATCCTTCATACTGTAAAAGAGAAGGAAGAGAGGTCCCTTTAGAACGAGAAAGACCAAGCACTAAGACTAGGGTTTACATTGTCGAAAATTAGCGCATTTCGTAAATCATAACAAGTAGTACTTCATTTAAGTTATTTATGCACACAATAATTATGCATCTTATGTATCTATCTATTGTATCTGAAACTTCAATGCAATTAACTGCTGTATTTGCCTTCAACAGGTTTGAGCGATCTGGCAGATACTTATGAGCTTCTGAAGCTCGGTGGTTCAGATTACCATGGACGAGATGACAAGGGAGAACCTGATATAGGAAGTGTTGATCTTCCAGTCTTGGCATTTTTTAAATTTCTTGAGGTAGCTCAACCAATCTGGCGTAATGCTATGAAGGAAAATTTTGCGAGTACTATTGAAATGACACCTGACTCGGATGGCTCAAAAGTATGTCGACGAACTAGCTCTGGAAATGATTTTTGTAGCATGTGCCTTTCTTCTCAAGAAGTGGAAGATACAGATGATTCTGAGGTCGAGATCCTCCGAATGGACTTTGCAGGCATTATCCTTGGTAACAGAAGCTGCAAGACGCATATTGAGCAACGAGTAAAAATCACCTCCTGTGCCCACTGACATAGGCTGGTTGATGCAGTTTTAGATATTAACTGCGAATACGTGATCTGGACTGGAGTTCAATTTATTCTTTTTCCAGAAAAATCAAAATTGTCAAGAGGGCATGTGGACGTGTGGTGATGTTTTATATGATTGATTGACTGGATTGCAGAAGTAATATGGTAAGATCCGTAAATTAACTATCAACCTTTCTTTAGATGTCTTAATTTTGTGTTGCTTGATCGGTTGCATTTCATGAGAATGGTGAAGGAAAATTCCTATTTCTTGGGGAGCATGCTACTTCTGTTGTAGAATTTGTATATAATTTCATATATGGTCCTTGTCATGGTCAATGACGTTGGACCAAGTGGTGGGAATGTGGTAAAAATGATGACATCTAAACCATATCGTATCCATATCAAGTTGCAGAATTGATAGGTGTTGAATAAAAGAGAAAAAAAAAATATGACAGCAGTTCCACACCATGTGCAGTTTTGCTTATACTCTGTTGCTTTAAATAGCGGGATGCTATATTTCACTATAAAATAAGAATTGGAACTTGTATTTTGTTAAAGTGGAAGCAAGTTTAGCTCTGACCTTGTTTTAGCAGTTTGTGTTGATTTTCGTGTACAGCCAACAAGCTATATATAAACTCCTCTTTCTATTTATAAAATTATTAACTAGGTAAACAGTTTCTGAATGTTTGTTCAACAAGAAGTCCCTTAGAGTGAACGTGGAAGCTCCTTTTAACCTTGTTTTTTATGAACTGTTTTAACCCCGTTTTATAAGAATATAAAAGTAGATGTTTACTTACATGGATAAAGATGCAGATCGAACCATATAAATCATAGCTTCTTTCTTGATTCAAACTGTGGTTAAATAGGCTATCTCCATTTCCAGATCAGTGTATGCAGAAATGGAGTGATTTCAGTAGCAAAGAAACTGGTACTGTACTTAATACTTTGACGATCCATGTAGCAGCCCATGTCCCCATTGAGCTTTCATGGGCCGTAGATCGACTCATCACCATCAGTATGTGTCCAGAAATAAACTAGTCCATGTCAGGTTGGAGTTCGCCGCAAGAGTATTTTTTTCTTCTGGGGTATATAATGGAGAGGGTCTTCTATAAACTTTTTCTTTCTTTGGGAGCACCAAAGTGTGCTATCAGGATGGTGGGACTGCAACGAGTAAACACACCAGATCAGCTTGGTGCCCTGGTTGATCTTTGGGAGGCAGTGCAGCAGGTCCAGCTGACTGACGAGGAGGATACAATTGCTTGGAACCAGTCCCCGAATGGTATTTATTCAGCGTTCTCGGCCTATCAGGCTTGCTTTCTTGGCAGAATTCCCAAACCCAACACTGCGTCAGTTTGGGAGTTGAAGGTCGAGGGCAAGTTGAGGTTTTTTCTCTGGTTATTGGTTCAAAACATGTTATGGACAGCTGACAGGCTGCTTGCTCGTGGCTGGCCGCACCAAGATAACTGCACTCTCTGCGATCAGGAGCTCGAGACAGTTAATCACATGATGCTTGCCTGCCCCTTTGCGAAGGAAATCTGGCAAGGCCTCGCTCACACTCACGCAATCGCTGCGTCAATCAGTTTGAGATCCACCACGATCAATGGTTGGTGGAGGAAGATGGCTAGATACAGGAAGTGCAAGATTAGGAAGGATCAGGCCGCTACTGCTGTCATTGCACTTTGGAATTTTTGGAAAGAGAGAAACAGGAGGACCTTTGAGAGCTTGAGCACTGACGTTCCTAGCATTTTGGCTCAGATTAGAGCAGACTACAGAGATTGGGCCCTGGCAACGCGAGAGTAGTCCTTTTTCGTTTTGGCTTAGGCCGTCTGCCTAAGTGGCTTTAGTCCTGACTCGGTCATTGTACAGAATTCCCTCTTCTATTAATGCATAAAGGAGAGCTCCTCCTATTTACAGTAAAAAAAGTGTGCTATCAGGTATCAGCTACTGCAATGGGGTTGAATTGGGCAAAGCCAACTAAAGCATGTAGCCGTGTGCTATTTCACTCCCGGTTCAGTTAGCAACAAAGAATTCTTTTTCCCCTTGATTTGGGCATGCTCACTGAACTGTGATACACGTTTCCCTTTATTATGTTAGTTGCTGCATGTGATGCTGATGCCGACATTATACTGGCTATTTTCTTTAGCACATTCACTGGCTAACAGTGCCATCACACGGTTAATTAGGTTTGTGCCAATGCATTGTTTCTTGACACGGTATCATAGGAGCATTAAAAATTTAAGAATCCACTTGTCCAATGCGGCCTCGACTGCTGGATTTTGTATTTTTGAACTCTTCTTTAATAAACCGGCTGTGTGCATCGTTTCGATGCAGAGGCTGGGGCATAGCTCCCATTTCTAAAAAAAATGCATTATCTCTTAGAGGTTGTATCTAAATTTAATGAAATGATGCTCATGCATGTATATGATTGGACAATTAGCTATTTTTGCCTATGATGACGTTCAAAGGTTGTATCTTAGACACCCTCTCTCTTCATTAAATAGCGTGACACATCAGCAATTTGCATATGAAATCGTGCTAAGAAACCCCTATTAGGATAGGCGTTATATCATTCTTGAACACGAATACATTCTATTAATTATCACACATTAGCATGGAAAATAGGCATTTGAACCAGGGTGTAAATGTTCCCGCCTTGGAAAACCACTTTCCAAATGTTAAAAAATTCCGAAAAAGAAATCAGCGCGTACAAAGTTTCGTGGAGTAACGAATTTTTATTTAGCCTGTGTGAAAAACACAAAATATGTCACATATATACTGCTATATAGCACTGAAAATTTCGGTGGGGATTTGGTGCACCTGGGCACCGTGCTCCCGCCAATTAGAAAAAAAGTTATATATACGAGTTTTAAAAATTATAAAAAAATCTAGATGTTGCCAAGGGTGTATCCTACAAACATGCAAAAATTCAATTACAGATACTTTGTATTCTGAGTTACACACAAAAAACAAAAGTATGGATCTGAATATGCCTATTGAAATTTCTAAATCTTAGCATGTTTTGTCATATTTTTGTGTAGTCCATAATATTTTATATTTGAAATTGAAAATTTGTATGTTTGTGGGATACACCATTTACTACATCTTGATATTTTTGAAACTCATAAATATTTTTTTCGATTTTTTCTAACCGGCAAGAGTACCGGTGCTCAGGAGCACAAAACACTTTCCGTGAAAATTTTCTCTTTTTTCCGGAGGCAAAGTAAATACGATTTTTTTACGAAACTTATGTGTCGTGCGCTTGGTTTGTATTACCTATGCATCTGATTTTGTTTCAGTTTTATTTGAAATTTAAAAAATGTTATAGTGCACATTTGAAATAGAGGGGAGCATATGGCCCCGTTTCATTCTGTCACATTGGCATAGGTTATTGAGTGATTTGATGTCGACAGACTGAAGTCTAGGGGAAGTATTTCCAAAGTAGACACTGAAACTATTCTTTGTTTGTTCCATGGAGAGAAGAATCCTTGCAAGCAACGAAGTAGACTTCTTGCAAACATGGCATCATTCATCTCAACGTGATAAACTCTGCAAGGCCTAAAGCTTCTGGAGTGGAGATAAAGATACCCCTTTTTTCCCATGTTCACATACCACATCATTTGATCTGGAATCATAAGTTTTTAATCCTCTTGTGCGAAAAATCTGTTACTCTTTACAATACTCTAATCTGTGGGGGAAATAATGCGCTTTCATTGCTTCCCATGGTCATTCAATCGGACAAAGACACGTGTAACCAACCTTTTTTCTCTCACCTGGCCCAGCTGAAATTGTTTCTCACTTACGTTCTAGGTTGTGCTTTATTTTGTACGAGTTGCCTCCTGACTTGGTGGTTGGAATTTGATAGAACGCATGTGGCAACTTGCAAGTTTATACGAACACATTAGCTGCTCAAACTTGAAATATGTATGTACGCTCGTATGAGAAGCTACATCTTTTGGCTCGCTAAATTCATTTCATTTCTTGCACTTTTTTCCGATGGTTTGTAGAAGTTTCACGCTGCGTGCATTAATAAATATTAAAAGAATTGTTAAGCTGGGGCAAATTTTTTTTTTGCCTCATCTCATTAGTTAAGAAGAGAATTGTCCGGTTAATTCTCAAGAAAAAAGATGATTTTTCAATTTATTATATCAAAACCGTCATAAAAAAGATGACCACCGCATAGGCACACCCAACAAATCTGGCTATCTACATAGGCCACAAACACACCACTAAAACGAGGGTCGTCATCGAGGTTGCTCATCAATGTCATCGTCATCACTCCTCCATGAGCTAACGACTTCGACTTCATCGAAAAACAGCCATGTGAGATGTAATCGGCAAAGAGGCCTACTAAAGCCCACATTGTCCCATGACAAACAATCGTCCTTTTGCGCAAAAAACTGGTACCTCCAATTATGGTGTCGAGATTCGAAGAAGAGATGTGTAGGACATGCACCGATGAACAAATTCATGAATGGACCACCCCGCGCAGGTCATCGTCACCACTCACCAAAAGAAGAAGCAACTCCAACTTCATAGCAAGGTAAGTCCAAGAAAGACTAGTTGAGCATTCAGGAACAAGAACCGACTAAACGTAACCACACCGTCACTCATCACCATCATTATTTGTCATGATAGCCACCATGCAGAACCGTGCAACCGAAGCCATACACTAGCCCCTCTATCAGATGCATATATCAAGGCATGATGCTCCATAAGGGGAAGATGCAGGAACACCTCCATCATCCAATGCACGAATCTAGCATTTCGCCAGAGGTAGCAGAAGGAAATGAGAATTCTTCATCTCGATGCTGCCTTCAAGAAGGAGTCGGCGCCCAAGGAGTCATAATCGCCAACTCCGTCCACTAGCCAAAGAATTTTTTTCACCCAGGTCATCTCTCTCCGACCTACATAATATGAGTCGGACCAGCCACCTTAAAAGTCTTGGCACTAGACAAAAAATGACCAGGGTGATAGGGCCCAAACACCATATCGGGAGACAAAACTCCAAGATCTGGTCACATCCTAGCATGCCTTCGAGATTCCTTCGTGTCCTGCAGCTAGGCTCGAGCCAGGCGCAGGAGGAAGAATCTCGCCCTCGTGCAGCCGGACGATGGTGGCCAGAGCGTACCCGATGGCCGGGTCACACAGCACGCCGCCTCCATCGTCTTAGCTAGACGAGCATGCCCCACGAATAGTCGTGACGCCATCTCGCTGGCAGAGTCACAGTGGTGGAGGCCGAGCCGCTCCGCCGCAGGGGCGCACCACATGCCGCGCCATCTACGTGCCTTGCTGCCCCAACACAGAGAAGCCTCGCCGCCGGCAGCCCGCGCACACTTTTCCTACGACAAGTGCAGACGTCAAGGCGGAGGGTGATAGGAATGAAGAGTCCCGATATGCAGAGCTTAAGCTTCTTTATATGTCGGATTCAATTTTCGTCCTTGTTGATATAGTCTTCATGTTGCTAAAGGCATTCGTTCCGTGAGATAAAAATAAAGTTATTTACATGTGGAGCTCAAAATAGATCGAAAAGGGGATTGAAAAAGAGAAAAACTCTAGGGATCTCGGTCTCCCGGATCGACCAAGAAAGTAAGGGTCCACGGCGCAATCTCAATGCGCCAACCTGACAACCTCTTCAAAGGGAGTACCACATTGGAGAAGATCATCTCCTTCCACATACCCATATTTGCATATTCCTTCACCACTTCATTATGAAGGACAGTTCATGGAAGTATTACTTATATAAAAATTATGCCGCAAGACGACATTTTATTTATTTATTTATTTCTACTCATTGGTCACATGTGATCGATCAGATATACATAAGCGGACGCAGCAACACACGTCTTTTACTTCTAGTAGCTTGCTATATCGCGCTAAAACACTAAACTGAGCCAAAAAATATATAGCGCTCCATTCTCTAGCCAAAACTGCTGCAATGCCGATTTGAATTTAAGTGTTAGACCTAGTTATGTAATATGCACTTATGCAACCCTTTTATTGCAACGCTAAAAAGTTTGTATCATTGAATAGTTGAATTTCATATCATATAATTTTGATGATATGAATATATGAGGTCTATTTTTTCTTAAAATTTTCTTGTTTCTGTGAGAAACGCTAAATGGCTCAGCGACGCTATCACTTCTCTATAGATTTATTAGCGTCTAGAAATGCCGCCACTAAGAAGCATAGCCGCTATTTTAAACTTTGTTACAAAGTTGAGAAGATAAGTTACATGGACTTTTCTACAAAAAGGCCACTTAAAATGTATTCACAAAACTTTCAGAAAATTGACATGTGACGCCATAATCTTCTATTCGTGTGTGTCGGCACGATTAGTTCAGTAAACCTTAGCCATTGGATCCTAATCAAAAGTCTCAGAAGAAAATCATCTATACAACGGCGGCTGATTTGGCCATAAAATGGTGTCGTGGCGGAGCAGCGACTTGGGTGTTGATGTTCAAGTCGCTTTGGTGTCCCTATGGCTTTTAGAACTGGATAAAGACATGCATCACATATACGTGAGCTTGATGGTGGTGGCGCCGTCGAGGTTTGCTTCCGGGAAATCGAGCGTCTATGGGAAAATCAATGTTTCGAACAGGGTTGTGGGAGGGATATCATGGGGGTGGCCAAACACGGACGTGCGCGGCTGCGTAGGGATGGTTAGACATCGAAGGAGGGTTTGAAGAAAAACTAAAAAAAGGGGGGGGGGGGCGTTGTCGGATGCGCTAGCTGAACTGTGTATGCCGTTATTGGAGTGGCTGGCTTGGGCTCCCCTTTTTTGTTAGAATTTTTTTGTTCCTTTTTTATGTGTAATTATTTTAATACCAACTTTCGAACCCAAATGGTTTCGAAATAATTTGGAAAAAATATAAAAATACCAGTGAATAGATTATTTAAAATATGATTTTTCGGCATTAATTTATCCAAAATATAAATCAAAATAATTAATAACCCTATAGGGTACTTTTATGTCATTTTATGAGGTTTTATAGTTCACCCTTTTGACTCAAATAATTTCCACAAAATACTACCAATGTTAATATAGAATACAATAAAAAAATTATTTCATGATCAAGTAATTTAGATAAAATAATTGTATGAAAGAAGCTTAGTTAATAAGTAAGCTTTGTTTGCCAAACACTCAATTTGATTACTTTCGAATCAATCCTTAGAAGTTTGAAAGTAATTGATTATTTAATTATTTAAGATAACAATACTCTATGCATTTTCATCTAATATTATATTTTTGGTTTTCATGAGTTCTGAAGATTATCTTTTTCAAATATATCAAAAGTTTCAAATTTTAGTGATTTTTTGTTATTTTCAATAATTTTAATTTTTTGGATGTTACATTGCCAAAATCAGGTTCTCTGATTTCCAAAGGAATAAAACACTCATAGAGTTTTCGCTCTGCTCCAGTAGCTTGATCTATGGTGTGTTTCCATATCTGAGGATGTCTTACAGGGTGTGCTCTCTGCTTGTCATGCTCTCGAGTAACTATATGTCAAGATACTCGAGGAAGTGGGTTACCTCCGTATAAGCTCGCTAACTCTTAGGAATGTGTGTGCCTCTACAATTGTTTTTAGATCCAAGGAAAATTGATCATTAAGTATGCCCCCCACCTCGAAAGGCTGTTATTAGGGGTTTATCAATTTTTTATTTGGAAAAATATATTTATAATAAACTTTTATACTTCATTATGGCTTAAATTTATCATATTGTGATCTTAACAAGTGCAATCTTGTATTAATAAATCATCATAGTTAAACACATTTAAATGTTAGTAATATTAATTATATTGATATATTTGTACGATTATATATAGATTATAAAAATATTTTTGTTGCACCTAATTTTAACCAATTCCGCATCTAATTATTTCTTTGATAATAATAATGATATATAAAGTGTATATTTATATATATCCGTGTGTATGTGTGTTTGTGGTTGTGTCAATTTGAATACTGTTAAATATCATGCCACAAATATTTAGCATGTGGTCTAACAAATAGTTTAATGGTGGTATCTTGTGTATCATTTGGCAAACATGTTTATATGCACTTTTAGAGTACTAGAAAATATGGGAATTTGTTGCTAAGGCTTGAATTATGTCGAATATTTTAGTTGGTTAGTAGTCAATGGATGGAAATATATCCCTTTCATCTTCATCACACACATTGGCCGTGGAATTTGTGTGCTCTTTCTCATACATATGTAATTATTGATGGATTCAACTAAGAAGATGTGTAAATCAACAGGGCACATGTGACGAGATAGAAACCACCCAATCACACAAAGTCACCCGATCTAAATAGAGAATTTCTTACTTGACACTCCCTTAAAATCATGTTCCTTATTTGACACCGGGGAAAGTTTTCTTCCCTATATGACCTCTAGTCTTAATTTCTTTACCTATACGACACTCTAGTGTGTTTTGTACAGATGAAAAGACCTTTTTACCCCTATACGTAATGTGACCAGCTACAAGATAATAGATGTTACCAAGAAATCTGTCATGTGTGAGACAACATTGAACCCACCAATAATCAAACAAATCTTCTTTGGTGAATTAATTATAAAAAATATGCAAAAGATTTTTTCGTAATCAATACAGATTGAGAATATTTATCTTAAGGAGTACTAAACAGTCAAACATATCTTCTTTGGTGAACTCAAACTCACCGACCAAACCTGAAGAATTTCATCGGAATATCTGTGATTCACGTCACCTCTAACAGAAACTGCATAATTAAGTGCATACATGGTCGTTAATACTAAAAGCGCTCGGGAAACATGTTATACTGAATGCTTTGGCTATTAAGTGGAGAGTGATTTAGTCACCTCATATCACCACGGACAGTTGCGAAGCGAAGAAATTCACAACCACAGGCCACCTTCGGGGTAATATACCCTAGTGGAAACAGGGCCATTTGTCCCGGTTCGTAAGGGCCATTTGTCCCGGTTACACAACCGGGATGGGCCAGCCGGGACAAATGGCTCTCACCATTGGTCCCGGTTGTGCCAGGACCTGGGACAAATGGGACGTAACACGTGGCGAACCTGGCCAGGGGAATTAGTCCCGGTTCTTAACACGAATCGGGATGAGTGCCTCCTATGCCGCGACAACAGTTTTTCTTTTTATTTTCTGTTTTGCGATCAATTCTATTTTACGATACCCCTGTCACCATACACTGATAAGGAGCCTTGGTGGCCCCTCCCGGGACATCCCAGATCCCAGGAGAAGAGAGGAGCCCGGTGGCCCTTCCCCGGACCTCCCGGATCCCATGACAAGAGAGGAGCCTCGATGGCCCCTCCCCGGACCGACCCGATCCCACGAGTGAATAAGTAATACATATATATAGAAAAATAAGGAACACTTATATTACAGAAGCTAAGTATATCGAGCATATTACATGACCGATGGAATGAATTACAAAATCAAATTTAGCCCGCAAATTCCTCCTGAATTGCTCGTATGCGGTCCCTTGGTAGAAGACCGTCCCAGAGCCGTTCGGTCTAATATAAAGAAGAGTGGTCAATATATATTAATGAAACTAAGTAACTTAAATAGATGGTAATAAGAAAAATTGACGACTGACGTACATGAAGGTGGTTCCCGTCTGACGAATGAACTCGCAGACGTAGTATCCACACAAGTGATTCCCATCTCCCTGTTGCAAGCACTTTACGAGAACATGGTTTCAATCAAAATAACAATCAACCAGCCACGATAATAGAAATAACGATAATAAGAATCAAGGAGATGCTCGGATCTCGTAGCGAACTCCTGTCTCTGTTTTAGTTGTTGTGTTTGTTGCAGCGCCATTCCTGTAGCCATTGGCGGAGGGTGAACAAAACATAAGAGGGGGCCAATTTTATAGAAAACAAAAAAAGTGGCCAACTCATATAATAGAAATAACGATAATTAGATGGAGATGTTGTGATGATATGTTTTCACGCAAAAACATGTCTATATCTATGGTTAACATAAAAGGACCGAGAGAGAGAAATCGAAAGAATCACATCCGTCCACGACGTCGATCGAATGGTGTATGCCGCTTCAATGTTAAGTACCAAAATCACCTACCATCCCATCTTTCTCTGACTATTGCTCAACTAATCGCTCTGTTAGTTAAGACGCGCATCGCCTGTGCAATATTACTAGTATATAACTGGTCCTAAAACGTGCAAATTTACATCTACGTAAAAAATAGAAAATTTGTCTCGGTTAATTAACTAAGTGAAGTGATGAACATCTAAATTAGCTAACCTAGTCAAGTGCATCAATTACATCCAAATTTTTTTAATGAAATAGTCAAAATGGGACAAACTTAAGCCCTGTCAAGGCACTGACACAGCGGCCGCCTGCCTCGTAATCCCCAACCGGCCTCCCCTTCCCCAACCTACATGCATGCAGTGACGCGTGGTCGAAGGGGGCCACTGGTGAGCGACCTAGTGGCCGCCTCGCCTTCCCACGTCCCCACGTCTTTTATTAATCCCCCTAACCGCGGCCACGCGTGGTTAAAGGACCCACTGGCCAGCGACCCAGTGACCGCCTCGCCTTCCCCCCGTCCCCCACTTCCCAACCCGTGGACACGAACGGTCAAAAAGGGCCCACCGGCAAGCGACCCAGTGGCCGCCTCGGCTTCAACCCACACGCATTCAACGCCGCCACGTTCTCACCGCCGGTTGGCAGGCCATCCCCGCCCCGGTCCTTTTTAAAGGGACCCCGCCGCCCGTACACCGGCACACCCACTCCCTCAACCCCAGCCCAAACCCTAACCCTAGCCATGTCGCCCCGCCGCTGGTTCAAGAGGGCCAAGAACAAGCACGAGGCCGGGTCCTCCAGGGACGGACAGAGAGGCCAAAGCTCCGGCAGCGGCGGCATTCGCCCCCCCCCCGCAGGAGGCATTTGGCTTCGGTCTTGTCGGCGCGCGGATCGGGGCCAACCCGCGCCTCCCAGTACCACCTCCGGCCGCGCGTCACCCGCCGCCTCGCGCCGCGCCGGGAAAGCGGTTCAGCCGGTACGTCCGGAAGGAGGAGTGCTAGTGGGACCTGCAGAACAACAAGCCGGTCTTCTGGCCGGACGTCCACCTCCCGGACGTCTGGCACCTCAACCAGCAGCGGGTCCCGGTGCCGCCAGTCCCGACAAACGAACGAGACCGGAACGAGGAGATAGCTCGCCGGCGCGCGCTCCTGCTGGCCGACCTCTTCACGGACCCCGCCTACGCGCTGAACTCGCCGTACTGGGACGAGTGGTTCCAGCAGGAGCACGACCAGCGCCGCCGCTCCTCCACCGTGCCCCGAATCCTCCGGCCAACCCCGCCCCTTACCCAGCGCCGCCGCCCGGCAACGAGCCGGAGCTGTGGCTCGAGGAGGACATCATCGACGACGACGAGGACCCCGAGATGCAGGCCGCCTTCAAGGCCTCCCGCCGCTCCCTCGTCGAGGACGAGATCAAGCGCTGGGAGCAGGTCCCCGCCTGTGCGGCCGCCGCCGCGGCTGCCGACGCGGTCGCGATGCCGCCCTCTGCACCGCCGGCGCCGTGGTGGCAGGTGATGAACGCCGCCATGGAGGCGTCGACCGACGAGCCAGAGCCATAGCCGCTGCCCCTGGCCTCGAATATGGCATGCAGTGGACCTGGACCGGCGGCGAGTGGTGGTCGTCGTCGGAGGAGCTGCTGCTGCCGCCGCCGCCACAGGAGGATGCGCCACCGCCGCCACTGGATGACACGCCCCCGATGCCTGCCCACCTGTGGGTCCAGCCGGACTACCACTGCCTCTCCTCCGACGAGGAAGACTAGGCCGGCCACCTGTGGCCCCGCCACCGCCCCCATGTAAGCACCGGCCACTAAGGCCGTCATCAAGAAACGGCCGGCCGCCTGTGGCCGCGTCACCGCCCCCATGTAAGCACCGGCTGCTCGGGCCTTTTTATGAATGAAATCGCTTCCGTCCCAACTCGTCCCCGGCCAATCTATGGCCAATCTAATTCAATAAACGACCGGAGCCGGCGCCGGCGGGATCGTTCTATCCATCCCCGCCGCCAGCGCGGATCGGCAGGGCTTCGCCTAGGCTAGTTCGGTCGGTCCCGGGTGGTTGCTCGGCCTGGAGAGAGGGACTGGGTATTTATACTAATGGGCCTCTAGTCCCGGCCCGTGCAACCAACCGAGACTAGAGGTACCCCCTTTGGTCCCGGTTGGTGGCACGGGGACCAGACGTATTTCGAAATTTGGTGCTACCCTGCGCGCCCAAATGTTTTAGCGCCAAAATTTGAAAATTGTTTGAATATGCACATGAATAACTTCTATATACTTTCGAATTTGACAAAAAATTCAACATGAAAAGTGCTTGAATTTGCATAACTAATTCAAATCCATTTTCTGTTTAACTAAATAATTATTCTAACTATTCAAACTATTAACTATTTTACTATTTGCATATAATTTGAATATAAATATCTTATATTGTTTTAAAATTAGTAACAATTACATTAATAGCAACATAATTAACAGACTCCTTGTCTCACTGGCCGTAGAGTGTTTACGTACAAAACCACAAATCAGTTTCTAGAGTTTTTCGGTTTGCGTCTTCTTCTTCTTCTTCTTCTTCTTCTTCTTCTTCTTCTTCTTCTTCTGTGTCACTTTGTTCGGATTTCCCCGCAACCATGGACAATCTTCATCATTTATTTTGTTCTCTATTGTTTCCTTTATGTTTTTATTGTTTTCTTTTATGTTTTCTATTGTTTTATTTTGTTTTCTCTTGTATTCTTTTTGTTTTCTCTTGTAGAACAAAACAATCGGTATCGCCATCATACAGCCCGACCGTGGCTATTGAGTGCATATATGCATATCAAAAGAACGGTCGGACGTATGATGGCGAATCCGGGTGATTTGTATTCGGTCGATGAACTGAATGATATATCAAACCTTTTGTCAAACCTTCAAGGGGGATGCAGAACAAAACAATAGGTATCGCCATCATACTCCCCGGCCGTGGCTATTGAGTGCATATATATATATGCATATCAAAAGAACGGCCGGACGTATGATGGCGAATCTGGATGATCTGTATTCGGTCGATGAACTGAATGATGTATCAAGCCTTAAAGGGGGGATGTAAAACAAAACAATCGGTATCGCCATCATACAGCCCTACCGTGGCTATTGAGTGCATATATGCATACCAAATGCACGACAGGACGTATGCTCTGTTTTCAAGCGGGGGGTCGGGGATAAAGGGGAAATATGTGCCGGCCGTGGTGCTCCTTCCGGATGCGCGGCTGCACACAGGGCTGGTTACAGCGGCCCTGTGTGCAGCGCACATCTCAATGGACGAGACGGAGGAGAGGGAAACTGAAAAGTGGGTGGGTGTGCCGCTGGTTGGGATAATAATGAAGTCAATCTGGTCATAGTTGTCAAGCACTCAATGCTTGCCAGTTTTTAACCGGTCAATACAAATTATTGGTCAAACAAAACTATGATTATGTATTCCACGTTTATTATTACACATCACCAATAACATCCCTATCTAGTCTTCTGAATTTTCTTCGTGTAGAGATGGTCCATGAACCCTTGTCCCTTGCTTATGATCGCTTCGGCTGTAACCATGGTGCATCTTCATTATTTAACGGGATGATGGGGTCAGCTTTCACTGTGAAGTGTGAAATTTCAACAAACTTATTATAATCTTCTGTCATGTCTGTCGTGTCCTCGATTCCCACGATGTTTCTTTTCCCTGAAAGAACTATGTGACGCTTCGGCTCATCGTATGATGTATTTGTTTGCTTTTTTTCCGGTCTGGAGGACATGTCCGTCACATAGAAGATCTGAGCCACATCATTGGGTAGGACGAATGGTTCGTCATTGTAACCAATATTGTTGAGATCCACTCTTGTCATTCCGTAAAGCGGGTCTACCTTTACCCCTTCTACATTCAGGTTGATCCATTTGCACTTGAACAAAGGGACCATAAAAGAAGCTCCATAGTAAAGTTCCCATATCTCCTCTATGTAACCATATTATGTGTCATTCTTTCCATTCTCGTTTGTTGTATCAAAGCGGACACCACTGTTTTGGTTGGTGCTCTTCTTATCTTGGGAGATCGTGTAAAATGTATTCGCATTTATCTCGTACCCTTGATAACTCCCAATAGTCGAAGATGGTGACCCGGCCAACATGTACAGCTGATCTTCAACAATGGTGTCAGTTATAAGATGTTTTTGCAACCAACTTCCGAAAGTCTCCATGTGTTTGCGTTTAATCCATGAGTCATCCTTCCCCGAGTTTGTGGAGCGTACAATATTCTTGTGTTCCTCGAGATACGGAGCCACGAACATAGAATTTTGTAGAACTGTGTAGCGTGCTTTGGTGAAAGAATGCCCGTTCCTGGGTATCATTGTTTTCTTTCCCAGCGTTCCTTTTCCCTCAGTCTCCCCTCATGCCGCGATTCAGGAACACCAATCGTCTTAAGGTCAGGAATAAAGTCAACACAGAACCCAATGACCTCCTTTGTTCCATAGCCCTTCGAGATGCTTCCTTCTGGCCTAGTACGGTTATGAACATATTTCTTCAAGACTCCCATGAACCTCTCAAAGGGGGACATATTGTGTAGAAATACCGGACCAAGAATATGAATCTCTTCACATAGGTGAACCAGGAGATGAGTCATAATGTTGAAGAAGGATGGTGGGAACACCAACTCAAAACTAACAAGACACTGGACCACATCCCTCTGTAATTTTGCCAGAATTTCTGGATCGATTACCTTCTGAGATATTGCGTTGAGGAATGCACATAGCTTCACAATGGGTACTCAAACATTTTCCGGTAGAAGCCCCCTCAGTGCAATCGGAAGCAACTGCGTCATAATCACGTGGCAGTCATGAGACTTCAGGTTTTGGATTTTTTTTCTCTGCCATGTTTATTATCCTCTTTATATTCGATGAGAAGCCAGACGGAAGCTTGATACTGTAAAGGACTTCAAAAAATATTTCCTTCTCTGCTTTAGTAAGAGCGTAGCTGCTTAAGTAATGGCGCCCTGTATCCGTGTGCTTGTTGCTTGGGTCTTTCATACGTTGTTGGTCCTTCCGTGCTTCTGGCGTATCTTTTGACTTCCCATACACGCCTAGGAAGCATAGCAGGTTGACGCAGAGATTCTTTGTCACGTGCATCACGTCGATTGAAGATCGGACCTCTAAAACTTTCCAATAGGGTAGCTTCCAAAATATAGATTTCTTCTTCCACATGGGTGCGCGCTTATCAGGGCCGTCCGGAACAGGTTGGCTGCCATTATCCTTCCCAAAGATTACTTTTAGGTCCTTAACCATATCGATGAAATCATTACCACTACGGAGGTCAGGCTTCTTCCGGTTATCTGCCTCATCTCTGAAATGCTTCCCTCCATTCTTTCTTACGGGATGCTTGATCGAAACAAATCTACGATGCCCCAGGTATACAAACTTTTTACATTTATCCAAATAAACACTGTCAGTCTTATCTAAAAAGTGTGTGCATGCATTGTTTCCCTTATTTGTATGTCCGGAAATGTTACTAAGAGCAGGCCAATCATTCATGGTTATGAAAAGCAATGCCCGTAGGTCAAATGACTTTTGTTCGTTCTCATCCCACACACGCACACCTGGTTTGCCCCACAATTGTAAGAGTTCTTCCACTAATGGCCTTAGATACACATCAATGTCTTTGCCAGGTTGCCTAGGGCCTTGGATGAGAACTGGCATCATAATGAACTTGCGCTTCATGCACAACCAAGGAGGAAGGTTGTACATACATAGAGTTACAGGCCAGGTGCTATGACTGGAGTTCTGCTCCCCAAAAGGATTAAAGCCATCTGTACTTACCAAACCATAAGTTTCTCGCCTCTCCTGTAAAGTCCGGGAAGTCTCTCTCGATCTTTCTCCACTGCGATCCATCGGCGGGGTGTCTCAACTTCCTGTATTTCTTACGGTCTTCTTTGTGACATCGCAACAACCTAGCATGCTTGTCGTGGGATAATCACGGCAGATGTTACCTGGGGTAACTGATCTTGGGGCAAGTCGACACAGGTATTCGGGAGAGGGTTTAGCTCGAAGGAAAACATGGCGAAGAGCAATCTAAGAACCGGAAAGCAACTCGCCGGCTCTTGATATGATTATACTGGATACTCGATAACAGGTGTTACAACTATGACTTGAATCTCTGGCAACCTAAACTTAGGGGCCGGTTTATAAAGCACCTGTACACCCCTAACTTGCCCTCCAAGGCACATCTTGAGTCCTACTCGAACTCCACATATAAAGCCTAACTTTTCCTTATCGCAACCCACAAGCCGGGTCACGAATCTCACAAGCCTTTGGGCCTTCTAGTAACCTCTTTACCCCTATCCGGGTATTGCTCAGCTCTCCTCGGGCCGGATTATACCTTGAAGTGGGCCTACCGGGTTACTATCCCCCCATCAGTAGTCCCCAGGATAGCGCGGGCTTCACAGATCCATTCTTGAAGTGCTCGCTATTCCCTTTTCAGATTTGAACCCTAAGATATTAAGGCCCTACTCTCGATAAGGATCCCTGATATCTCGGGATAAATCGCGTTCCCCCTGTTAATGGAACATTTCACCTCGTTCCGAACACCCGCAACACCAAATCTGTGCGGATAATTATTGCTCCGTAACTTCCGGCTTTCCAGCCGCGGGCGAGCTCACCACCTCCCTTATAAATATCAGCCGATGGTAACCCTAAGTCATTCATCTCGCTTCACCATCCCTTTTCACCACGCTCCCCCACAATTTCTGCCACCGGGCTCGCACGCTTCAAGAAAGATAAGACCACCTCCGGCCGCACTCGTCCTCAAGATATCCAGCACCGCCATTAAGCACCGTTGTCACACCCGCGCTTCCTCATCGAGGGCCGTGACGCAACACTCAAGCCGCGCCACGCACCTCCCTCACTTCGGACCTCAACTCCTTTGGTAAGCCTTCCTCAACCATTCAATTGAAACTCGCAGTCTTTTCAATCTGACCGAGATTGGATCTGGGTCAACCCGTAAACTAATTTTCCGATATCATCAAATTGAACCACTTCGATAGACCTTAGTTCCTTTAGTCACCTGATATGTAGTCGCAACTCATCCCCGCGCACTTATCGGCCATCCAACTTTGCACAAGATTGCTCGCAAGCTTTTCGATCTAGATCCATCCCACCTTGTTATTTCCGCCTGTCGCATTAACACCCGGAAAATCCTCTTTTTCCAGCTAATCCTTCCACAATAAAGGTATGGGCAACCATCCATGCTCACCCAATTCACCTGAACGCGTAAGTAATTAGCAATTTACTCAACCTCATCTGACACCCGGAAAAATCTTCTGCATTTAATATCGTAGTGCATTATCCGGGTTTCATTTTAGCCTTCAACGCCTTGACGTCTCCAAACTCGAATGATTTGATGTTCCGAATCTCACTCCATACATTTCCTGCCCCTTGCAGGTCAACTCCATGGCTCCTAAAAGACAAGGAAGACACCCGGCTTCTGCAAAGGCCTCTCAAACCACTTCTGCCAACTGGGGTCGGTCTTCAACGACAAAGGCCAAACTAGATGGGATGGCCGAGTTAGGAATCCTTCCTTCTCAAAAGGAAATACACTGGAGGGCTCCTGGCGATGAGACCCGTCCCGCTCCTATCGGGAACGAGGTAATCTGTTTTACCGAGCATGTGACCCGGGGATTCCGTCCTCCGGGTCACCCTTTTTTCCGGGAAGTCTTGAGCCACTACGGCCTCCGGGTGTTCGACATAGGGCCTAACTCTATGCTGAACATCGCCCACTTCATAGTTTTGTCCGAGTCGTACTTATGCACTCCACCAAACCTTGTTCTTTTTACCGAATTATTCCAATGCGAACCATGCTATGAGAGCGGTAACGAAACACTTCTTACCTGCGGCGGGGTATCCATCCAGCGCCGCAAACACTCATTGATGCCACCTCTCAACCTGAACCCCAACGCCAAAAACTGGCAATTATCCTTCTTTTATTGCCACGACACTTCTCCGGATGGTGAGAGGAAACTACCGGGTTATTCGGAGAGCCTTCTCGAGCCCTCCGAGTCTTTTAGTGCTTTTGCTCCTGACCCTGATAGGGAAGCGATTCAGCCCCTTCTGGCCAAACTAGCGGCCCTCTCAGCCCATGGCCTTCTCGGATTTAACTTGGTAAAGACTTGGGTGGAGTTCCGGGTTCAGCCCAACTCCATTCGCTCAAAGTCGCTGCACGAATACTCCGGTCACATCACAGATTCCCTCCGCTATTCCACCAAAAGCTTCCCTGCCGGTAACACCAACAAGACCATCAAGGGCTTCCTGATGGAGAGACTAGATGTTATAAAGAGCACTGCCGGGTTACCCCCGTTTACTCGGGAAAACCCCGTCCCAGCGGTAAGACCTGACTCCTTTTTCGCATTTCAGCACTTTCATCCGTTATAGTCTCTAACCACCACTTGTGTTTATTTGTCCACAGGACGACGATCCCTTCTGGAAAGTTGAAAACCCTCCTCCTTCTCAAGACCCTGAAGAGGAAACCGAGTCTGCTGATGATGATGAGGGTACTCTCCCATACCCTTTATACCTGCCCTTCACCTGTGTTATTTCTCTTATCTGATACTTACCCGGTTTTCAGGGTCGGGGGATGAAGAGGAGGAAGAAGAAAATGACCCGGAAGCCACCGAGTCTGACCAGGAGCCCCCAGTTGGAAACAAAAGGAAGGCTAGAGGGGTAGTTGAAAAGGTTCCCTTCTCATCTATGTCTCGTGCGCCTTACTCCTTTGCTGCTATGCATGAACTTAACGAGCGATTATCACATTCACCCTTCTTGAAGGACCCTCTCCCGACTAAACGTAGGGTGACCCGGAATTCTCCGGGGGATGATCCCCTTAACCCGGGTATCTCCACTTCACCCACTCATCGAGCCAGTACCCCTCCAGCTCAACCTTCCCAATCTCCTCAACGTCATCCGTCTCCTAATCATCCACTTGCCGGGCAATTTCGCGTGCCGCAGCCAGTGCTCCTGCCGACGTCATCCGCCTCCAGCGGCGAGCTTCCCCCGGACTATGCCGTGAACACCGGGTAAACTACCTTTACTTACATTTTCTCGTACTAGTTACCTCTCTTTTTTTCCGTATATTCCATTGATCAATGTCTCCCTTCTTTTCTCCAGCGCCACAGTTACGCTAAGCGACCCGGACATCCCTGAATCAGAAGAGCAGGGAGAAGAGAAGCCAAGTGATGACATGGACGTTGAGGTTGAGGACGAGGCCGAGGATGGAAATGGAGAAGATCCTTTTAAGGACCCAGTCCCACCAAAGACTGCATCACCCCAGCCCTCTGAAGAAGTGGACGAAGACATCATTGTGGAGACCAAGTCGGGCTCTCCTATCCCGGACGTTCAAACAATCCGGGTTTCGACCCCCAAACCCGGAACAACTCCGCCACAAGAGGGCCAATCCTCCGGCCCTTCTCAACTTCGCCCTGAAGACATGACCTTTGCTCAAATGCTAGATGCCCTTCATACCTTGAAGGGCGACGAAGAAAACATACTAGATGCCTTAATAACCAAGCATGAGGTAACCCCGACTAATCATCAATTGTCTCCATGCCTAGTCCCCAAGTTCCGAGTAAATTACTAGGTAACTTGCTTGGAACTTTGCATAATGATTCTGGCTGATCCCTCTTCATGCTTCTTTACAGGACTATGTTTCACAGTTGGAGAAGAAGCTGGCCAAGTCCACCAAGCGTATTGGAAAAGAAACGGCCCTTCGTGAAGCTGCTGAGACTGAGGCTCGCAGGTGCCAAAAGATGACGAAAAAGTACAGGAAGAGAGCTCACAGAGCTAAGGAAAAACTTACAACTCTTTCTGCTCAAATTGCTGATGTTCACCGTACCGCGACTGGTAAGATTTTTGAATTTCACCTTTTTATGACTCGGATTGCTTTGATTTGAACACTTGCGCTTGCTTGCCTACTATCTTTGCTCCTTTTGCCTTTCTTAGCAGGCCCACGTGATGCTGCCCCCGAAGAAGATGATGCTGCCAAGCTTAAAACCATCAAGAATACTCTTCGCCAACTTTGCGGCGGAGTTAGCTGGATACTTGATGAGCTGCGACTGCCGGATGTCAAGCCAGATAACATGAAGAGGTTACTGGAATTCTGCTCCACGATCCCCGAGTGGATTTGGCACTGGAAACGGTCCTCCTGCCGATTTGGGGTAACCCGGGGGCTCGCACTGGCTAAAGCATACGCCCCCAAGCTACAACTTGCCAAACTTATGAGTGGATTTCCGGAGTTCAACTTGGATGGGTCCAAGTTTTTGCCAAAGGACTTCAAGGCTATTCAAAAAGAAGTCCGCCACCCGGCTAGCGTCATTGCTGACAGCTTAGAGATTGATGAGATTCTCCCTGCTTATGATGCTAATGACAAGGTTGTCAAGGCGAACCGCCCCCAGCCGTTCGATATGCTTGCCCGTTGGAAGGAGCAGGCGATCAAGATGAAGGAAGAAGCCGCCAAGAAGGCCGAGGCCGACTCTGCTCCTGCAACTTCTGCTGCACAACCCGGGACTGCTGCTGACCCGAGTGGCGCCGCAACTACAGGTGGCGACAAGGGCAAGGCCAAGATGGACCCTACAGTTTGAAGTAATGCCTATCATTCCACATACGTCAGCCGGCAAAGCATCGTTAAAACAGTCTTTACTATTCGTCTAAGCAGAGCGCCTGTGCTCTTTTGATACTTTATGGTTTTTGTAACACTTTTATTTAAACTCCCAATGCACTTTGCGCCCCCTTTGGGCTTTTGATGAATGTGTCTTTGCATTTACTTGTTCTTGATATCCACTTGCTTTATTCTCGATACCTTATACTTTTTTTTTATACTTTCTTTAGTAAGACCCGTCCTCCGGGTGTCGTTGGCGTCTAGGGATCGGTTTTACACCTGAATCCCTAAGCTCCTGAGACCCGGATGCGTGGCTCGTTTTAATTTTGTCGGCTGGATAATGCTGTTTCTTCCTTAGAGCTCATAAGTCCCCAGTTCGGGTTTCCGCGTCTGGGACACGTGATTGTTTTCTTTCAAGGAAACGAATCGCCTGTTGCTGAATGCCCAAGACTTCAGGACAGCTTCTTATGAGGTTTGAAGTTATGCTTGATAATTGTTGAGTTTCCGGCTATCGGCCTTATACTCTGCATAACTTGTGGTTTAGATGACCCTTTCGACTATCTTGTACTATAAGCCGGCTTTCGCGTGGATACCATGTTGTTACATCAATACGAAAACGGGGTCAAGCAAGTCCCGTTTGGGTCTCATGACCGACATTTAATCGTAAGCGAACGAATCATGCCACTTCGTTGCGAGTCACATCGAGCTTAAGTAAGAATAGCCGAGAAATTTGGACTTCTTTGTCCGGTTATAAGATTGTAGCCGCACTCGTTTTTTCGAGTGACGACCCCTATAACTCATTGGCATCAAGGCCGGGTCTTTTTTTTTTGAGTTTACAGCTGTGCTTGTATGAGCAACCAGCCCTCAAGACCTGAATATTCACATCGTATAAATAACACTTGCTTCTTTTCTTGATAATCCCTTTTTATTTGATATGAAAGAATTAGGCCAGCAAGCCGCCTCATTAAAAACCCATCCAGTCCCCAAGGGTGCCCTGGACAGGAAAAGAGTGCGTCTGAAACCTGCTGCCTGTTACATCTTTTTCTGCTAAGTATAGTACGGACGTAGCTGAGCCACGTTCCACGGTCTATCTCTTTCTTGCATAGGTGCAGTTGTGTGAGCAGTATCGTTGAGTGTGGTCGATTCTTCTCTTGCATCTATCAAGTAATATGACCCATTATGCAGGCTCCGGCTTATGATGAAGGGTCCTTCCCATGGTGGCGATAGTTTGTGCCTTCCCTCGTTTGTCTGAGCCAAGCGCAAGACCAAGTCTCCCTCCTGAAAGACCCGGCTTTTCACCCGCCGGCTGTGATATCTTCGCAAGTCTTGCTGATATATGGCTGATCTTTCCAAGGCTTGCTCCCTTTGTTCTTCTAACATATCCACGGCGTCTTGCCGGGTTTCCTCGTTCTCTACTTCCACATAAGCTGTCACTCTTGGTGAATCATGAATGATGTCGCTTGGTAATACCGCTTCTGCGCCGTAGACCATGAAGAAGGGTGTCATCTGGGTGGATCGGTTGGGTGTAGTGTTAATACCCCAGACCACGGAAGGAAGTTCTTCAACCCATGCCCCAGCGGCCCTGACACAGGGGACCCTCAGTCTTGGCTTCAATCCGCGAAGTAGTTCTTGGTTCGCCCTCTCCACTTGCCCGTTGGCTTGCGGATGTGCTACTGATGCTACATCAAGCCTGATTCCATTGTTGCCACAAAATTTTTCCATCTCTCCAAGGGACATGTTGGTTCCATTGTCGGTAATTATGCTGTGGGGGTACCCGAACCGGTATATAATTCTTTTCAGGAATTTGACTGCTGTGGCCGCTTCGCAATTGGTGACCGGCATAACCTCCACCCATTTGGTAAACTTATCAACAGCAACTAAAAGGTGCGTCTTCTTGCAAGGGGACATATGGAAGGGGCCAACCATGTCCATACCCCAAACAGCGAATGGCCAAGTTAATGGAATGGTCCGTAACTCCATAGCCGGCACATGAGTTTGGCGAGCGTACCTTTGACATCCGTCGCACCTTGCCACTATCCGTTCCGCGTCTGCTAGAGCTGTGAGCCAGAAGAACCCATGTCGATAGGCCTTGGCCACAAGAGACCGTGTGGACGCATGATGCCCGCAATCACCTTCATGGATCTCCTTAAGAATCTGTCGGCCTTCCTCTGGTGTCACACAGCGTAAAAAGACTCCTGCCGCACTTCTCTTGTACAACTCTCCATTGATAATGGCGTATCCTTTTGCCCGCCTTACGATTTGCCTTGCTAGCACCTCCTGTTCTGGTAGTTCGCCCCGTGATAAGTATGCCAGGTATGGCTCCGTCCATTCGGGGACACCGCGTATAGTAGCCACGAGCTCCATGTCCGGGTCTCGATTTGCTAATTCTTCTTCAGACTCGGATTTAACTGACGGCCGCCATAGCTCGTCCACGAAAACATTAGGTGGAACCGGCTCCCTGCGCGAGCCGAGTCTGGCGAGTGCGTCCGCCGCCTCATTCTTTCTTCTGTCTATGTGCTCCACTTCATACCCGGAGAAACACCCGGCAACCCTATCAACCTCCCTGCGATACGCTGCCATAGTGGCGTCCTTCCTATCCCAGGTTCCTGACACCTGCTGCACCACGAGATCCGAGTCTCCAAAGCATCGTATCCTTCTAATGTTCATCTCCTTGGCTACTTTCAAGCCATGCAACAGAGCCTCATACTCGGCCACGTTGTTTGAGCAATCAAAATGAATCTGTAGCACATAACTTAGTTTATCCCCCTTGGGCGATGTCAGCACCACTCCGGCTCCTGACCCCTCGTACTGCTTTGATCCATCGAAGTGCATGGTCCATGACTCGGAACTTGGAACTATGGTAACCATTCCAGTGTGCGTCCAGTCGTTAACGAAATCAACCAAGGCCTGGGACTTGATTGCCGATCTGGGCTCGTAGCTGATATGATAATCTCCCATCTCTATTGCCCATTTGGCTATTCTGCCCGTTGCATCCGAGTTTCTGATGATATCCGACATTGGTATTGAACTAACCACTGTTATGGGATGTTCTTGGAAATATGGCTTCAACTTCCGGCTGGCCATAAAGACCCCAAACACCAATTTTTGCCAATGCGGGTAACGCTGCTTCGCTTCCGATAATACTTCACTGACATAGTAAACCGGCCTCTGGACCGGGTAACCTTTCCCATCTTCTTTGCGTTCCACGACAACCACTGCACTGACGGCTCGGGGACCGGCTGCCACGTATAATAACATAGGCTCTTTAGGACCCGGCGCCGCTAGTACTGGCGCTTCAGATAACTGCTTCTTTAGTGCTTCAAACGCCTCATCTGCCTCCTGATCCCATACGAACTTATCTGATTTCCGCAAAAGCCGGTACAAGGGTATTGCCTTTTCACCAAGCCTGGATATGAACCGGCTCAGGGCTGCCACGCAGCCCGTGAGTTTTTGAACGTGCTTCAAATTTTCCGGTTTCTTCAAATTCTGTATGGCCTTGATTTTATCCGGGTTTGCCTCAATTCCTCTCTCGGAGACTATAAAGCCAAGTAACTTCCCGGCCGGGACTCCGAATACACACTTCGTCGGGTTGAGCTTCATCTGATACCTCCTCAAGTTTTTAAACGTTTCCTTTAAATCATCAATAAATGTTTCTGCCTTCCGGGTCTTAATAACCACATCGTCCACATATGCGTGCACGTTACGCCCAATTTGATCCTCGAAGCACTTCTGAATACACCGTTGATAAGTTGCGCCCGCATTTTTCAATCCAAACGTCATGGTTTTGTAACAGAAGGCCCCAAAAGGGGTTATAAACGAGGTTTTTTCCCAATCCTCCCTTTTGAGTTTAATCTGGTGGTATCCCGAATATGCGTCCAAGAAACATAGCAAGTCGCTTCCGGCTACCGCGTCTATGATCTGGTCTATCCTTGGCAGCGCGAACGGATCCTTTGGGCAATGCTTGTTGAGGCTCGTGAAATCGATGCACATCCTCCATTCATTTGTCTTTTTCATCACTAGAACCGGATTTGCTAACCAGTCCGGGTGAAATACTTCCATGATAAAGCCTGCGGTTAATAGTCGTGCGATTTCCTCACCTATAGCTCTTCTCCTTTCCTCGTTCATTTTTCTCAAACTTTGCTTCACAGGCCTGGCCCTGGGATCCACATGCAAACTGTGCTCTGCCAACTCGGTAGGGATACCCGGCATGTCGCTGGGTGTCCAGGCGAACACATCCGCATTTGAGCGTATAAATTCCACTAGGGCCTTTTCTTGCGCGTCTTCCAAATTGGACCCTATAGTGAACTGCTTGGAGGGGTCTCCTTCCACAAAATCTACTTTCTTGGTGTCTTGAGCCGCCTTAAATTTCACTCTTTCGTCTTCAGAATCTGGTCTTCTCAATGCCGTGCCATCTTCCGGATCCACCTGAGACCGGTAATATTTAAGCTCTTCCTTTCTGCAGGCTTGCTCGGCCATCACCGAATCTCCCTTATCACACTCTGCTGCTATATCCCGGTTTCCATGGATAGTGATGGTCCGTTTGGGGCCTGGAATTTTTAACTGCAAATATACGTAGCACGGCCTAGCCATGAATTTAGCGTAAGCCGGCCTTCCGAACAGAGCGTGGTAGGGGCTATGCAGCTTGACCACTTCAAACGTGAGCCACTCCACCCGATAGTTATCTACCGATTCTCCAAAGGCTACTTCCAATGCAATTTTCCCTTCGGGGCGTGCCGAATGACCCGGCACGATCCCATGGAACACCGTCGAACTTTTTTGTAGCTGAGACTCCTTGAGGTTCATGCGCAGGAAGGTTTCCCAATATAGGATGTTGATGCTGCTCCCTCCGTCCATCAATACCTTTCTCAACTCATAACCATTGACCTGTGGCGAAACCACTAACGCCAAAGTTCCGGGGTGCTCTACTCCTTCTGGATGATCTCTTCTGCTCCACGTTACCTCTTGCTCTGCCCATCTCAAGTATCCCGGAGTGGCCGAGGAAACCGAATCCACTGTCTGTTTTAACGCCTTTTTGTCCCTGTTGGAAGTCCCTGTAACATGCACATGATATTGTCCTTCTAAACTGAGCGTACGTACCGTACCGATGAAGATGCTGATTTGGCCAATCGACACCGTGGATCCGGATTTGAGGTGATCCGGCTCCAACTCCCACCCGGAATTGTCCACTATCTTCTCTCCTTCGTCATTGGAGTAGATCTCGCCGATGACAAAGTTCTTCACGTTCTTCCGAGCTTCTCCCGTGATGTAAACACCTTTGGACGCAGGCCCCACGGTGGGCGCCAACTGTCGTGGGATAATCACGGCAGATGTTACCTGGGGTAACTGATCTTGGGGCAAGTCGACACAGGTATTCGGGAGAGGGTTTAGCTCGAAGGAAAACATGGCGAAGAGCAATCTAAGAACCGGAAAGCAACTCGCCGGCTCTTGATATGATTATACTGGATACTCGATAACAGGTGTTACAACTATGACTTGAATCTCTGGCAACCTAAACTTAGGGGCCGGTTTATAAAGCACCTGTACACCCCTAACTTGCCCTCCAAGGCACATCTTGAGTCCTACTCGAACTCCACATATAAAGCCTAACTTTTCCTTATCGCAACCCACAAGCCGGGTCACGAATCTCACAAGCCTTTGGGCCTTCTAGTAACCTCTTTACCCCTATCCGGGTATTGCTCAGCTCTCCTCGGGCCGGATTATACCTTGAAGTGGGCCTACCGGGTTACTATCCCCCCATCAATGCTTTTTGTTTCTAAACAGACGTTTCAACCGTGGTATTATAGGAGCATACCACATCACCTTAGCAGGAACCCTCTTACGGGGGGGGGGGGGGGAGGGGGGCTCGCCGTCAACATCACCAGGGTCATCTGCTCTAATCTTATACCGCAGTGCAGTGCATACCGGACATTCATCCAAATTCTCGTACTTCTCATCGCGGTAGAGGATGCAGTCATTAATGCATGCATGTATCTTCTGCACATCTAATCCTAGAGGGCAGAGAGCTTTCTTTGCTTCGTACGTACTTTCAGGCAATTTGTTATCCTTTGGAAGCTTTGGCTTCATTATTTGAAGTAAACTCCCAAATGCCTTGTCAGTCACACCGTTCTGTGCCTTCCATTTCAGCAACTCCAGTGTGGTACCGAGCTTTGTGCTACCATCTTTGCAATTTGGGTACAACAATGTTTTGTGATCCTGTAACATGTTGTCCAGATTCAACCTCTCCAATTCACTTTCACATTCTTCCCTTGCATCAACAATAACTCGGCCAAGATCATCATCGGGCTCTTCTGATGCCTGTTCTTGATCACCTCCTTCTTCTGCATTGTCTTCCATTGCAGTATCACCGTATTCAAGGAACAAAGGATCTTATTCTTCTTCTTCATTGTCTTCCATCACAACCCCTGTTTCTCCATGCTTGGTCCAGCAATTATAGCTGGGCATGAAACCTCTCCAAAGTAGGTGGCCGTGAAGGATTCTCGAGGAAGAGTGCTCCCTGACGTTCCGACAATCAACACATGGGCAACACATAAAGCCATTATCTTTGTTCGCCTGAGCTACAACGCGAAATGGATTCAGGCCTTCCATATACTCGGAAGTGCGCCGGTCACCGTACATCCATCACTGCCGTGCATCCATCTGCATCGTATAATTAAGTTTATCAAAACACATTACAATAACATATTCAATAGAGAAATGACCACAATACATCGACAAATATTACTTTTTTATGTATCAATTACAGATGAAAAAGATAAGTTTATTAACCTCGGTCGAAGATACCATTTTCAGTGAGCTTATGCGTGGCTCGGGGATTTCGTCGAACACCTCGTGTGCATGGTAAAATAACACACACTAACACCCACCTCTCTCACTCCTCCAAGCAAAAAAAAAAGATGGAAGGGAGGCTGTGAGGCAGTATACGTAGGGGAAGGGGGGCATTGGTCCCGGTTTGTGGAATGAACCGGGACCAATGCCCATGCGTGTGCCACGTGGCCTTTGGCTAGGCATTGGTCCCGGTTCATGCCACAAACCGAGACCAATGTCTCCCCACGAACCGGGACCAATGCCCACAGGCGATTTCTGTTGTCTCGGGCGCACAAATCGGGACCAATGCATAACATTTGTCCCGGATTTTGTTGCAACCGGGACATATGCCTTTTCTGTCCCTGGACGAAAGGGGTTGTTTCCACTAGTGATAACTACACTGATTACTGTAGCCACATCCAAACCTGTGATTTGTATCCATGACCCAGGCCAAGGCCAGGGCAGACTGGGTCCTATCTACGCCCTCTGTCATTTAACCAAACCTATAGGCGAAGCCACCCAAGAGTCAGTGTAATTCATCGGGGCCGTGCAAACTTTTTTCATCGTATAAAATATCCATAGTCTCTCCCTTTACCCAACTTGCTTCGTTTAAGGCCGGCATTGGAGGACAAATAAGTAACTGACAGCGTATAAGTATCCATAGTCTCTCCATTGCTGCTTTAAAACAATCGTGAGCGTCAGAGCACCATGCATGCCGGAAGTTGCATGATGTTATGTCGCCGGCGCCTCAAACCTTCGCCCCATCGTTTTCTCTGTCTTCTTTGTCGCTGCAGGTAGAGATAGATACTCCCTCCGTCCATTTTTATAAGGCACACTTCTTAACATTTCAATAGTAAGAAATATGCCTTATAAAAGTGGACGGAGGGAGTATATTAATTAGTTTGTTTATATATTTGTCACTTATCATTGGGCCTCCGTCAATAACTTAATATACTACGTATCAATCGCTAAGAAGGAAAAAATTATCTTAGGGTGGGGACGCAATTAAACAACAGATGCATAAATCTAGCGGCAACATCCGACTCGGAAAACAGCGGGGAAAGGCACTAACTTGAATAGCATGGATGTATTTAGTAGGGGCCTGAATTATCATCCAACTTGAAAACCATAGATATGCCATAATTAAAAAGATTACAAGCTAAATAATATTTTACTTAAATTAATTAATAACCCGAAAATCCGGGTTAACGTGGATTTCTTGGGGACATCTATTATCTTGTACATATTTGTGGTCAGATTATGCACATGGGTAAAATGGTATTTTCACGGGTACAAAATGTACTAGAGTGTCATAAAGGGGAAGAAATTAAGACTAGAGGTCATATAGGGAAGAAAAATGTCTCCAGTGTCAAATATGGAACATGATTTTAAGGGAGTGTCGGATAAGGAATTCTCTTCGATCTAAATGACCAACAAGAAAATAATCATCCGACACTAGAAAAAGGTGGATTTTACCATGCACTATTTTCATGGTAGAAGGATTTTTTCCGTGGTTAAAACATAAGCCAAGGTCGAGTCGAAAGGATCAAAGAGGTTGACTAGAGGAGGAGGCGAATAGACAACTAGAAATTTTACTTTCTTTTTCAATTTAGGCTTGCTCAAATATAGATTACCTAGATTATACAACTAGGTGGAAAATACTATATAATGAGCAAAAAAATACTAGAACTAGATAGGTAATCAAGTAAGGTAGTAACAATAAGTAAAGGTAAGTTGAGAGATAACCGAACATAATGACTAAGAGATTTATGCCGAATTTCACTTCCCAAAGGAACCTAGTATGGTTCAATTGCCCACATTTTCAACTAAAATGCACCATGTATGATAAAGTAAATGTAAGTATAGTTCTTCCTGCTGTTTGCAAGGGAATGTGTAAAGGGACATAAGACACGACATATGATTTTTACTGAGATACGTACCTAGATGATGAGAAAATTGACTATTGACCGACTGTTGCCTTCTTTTCAAGGATACGTCATGGAAAGACGTATCGTTTTCATAGAAGGAAGGCCAAGCGGCCAAGATACACCGCAGTCGAGACATACATCGAGAACGCAATCCACCTGGTAGAGTTACAGAAAAACTTACTACTCTACAAAACCTCCACCTATCTACCTGTGCTAATCCTCGTCTAAAGAGCTTAGCTGCTCTCCAACGCACCGCCTCTTCCCCTAGAATGCAGATAACTACCACTGGCGAGGGTCTTCCACCTTCAAAGACAACGTCATTCCTGTGCCTCCAAATGCACCAGCAAATTAGGACGATGGCAGTCCACAAATCCCGGTCCGAGCCTTGCCCCACAGACTTGGCCGACAACCATCTAGGTTAGGGATCCACATGGTAAGATCCCAGTGTCGGAGAAAAACAGTCCACTCCTCTCCAGCAAGCACCCAACCTAATAACATGTGGTTGATGTTCTCCTCATGTTGGTCGCAGAAGGGACAAGCTCCGGGCCTCGTAAGGCCGTTTCTCCCTAGGAGGTCCGCCGTCCAGCATCGGTTAAGCAAGGCCAACTAAAGAAAGAATTTACATTTTGCCGGGGCTCGAGATTTCCAAATTTGATCTGCACCATCAAAGGCCGTGTTGCCTTCGAATAACGCCAGGTAGGACGATCGTGCTGAATAAGCGTGACCCCCCTCCCAATTCCACCTAAAAGAGTCATCGGCCCATTCCGCAAGTGTGGTCGCGGCGAGCTGTTCAACCAGGTCTAGGGCTTATCCGAGGGAAATAACCCCTAGATCTGGCGAAATGTCTTGTTGCCATCCACCCAAGATACCTTCTCTGGGCCTCCTTGACCTAAGCACCCGCTCGAGACCTTGGCGATTAAGTTTGGGGCTAGGTCTTTGATCCGACCCCCGGGGAGCCATCTATAAGTCCATACGTACGTGTCCGCACCATCACCTAGTACTAAGGTGGTAGCAGCCTCGAAAAGATGTTTTACCTCAGGAGGGGAGGGGGGGGCGCTGGATATTGAAATCCCTCTAGGTTTTGGAGTCATCCACTCTCTCTAGCCATAGCCACCTCCTCAGGGCCATGTTCACGAGCCGATGGTTGGGAATGCCAAGTCCACCCAGGGCCCTCGGCATACATACCTGTCCCACGCTACCGGGCAGTGTCCCCCATGAGTTTCCTTCCGACCTTTCCAAAGAATGCCTCTGTGAATTTTGTCCATTGCCACGAGCGTCTTTGCTGGAATGTCAAGGGACATCATGGAAGAAATGGACACTGATGCTAGAGTAGTTTTGACCATTTCAAGACGACCTACCCTATTCATCAAGTTCGCGCTCCACCCTGGCAAGCGCTCTGCTACGCTATCACAAAGTATTGTAGCTGAGCTTATGTGGGTTTTCTTATTGACATTGGCAATCCTAGGTACTAGAAAGGTAAGGTTTTTATCGGACATCCCAACACCTATGCGACCAGCGGATCCACCGTGTGGTCACACCTAATCAGGTGTGCCGAGCATTTATCGAGGTTGCTTCGGAGTCCTGAAGCATCCCCGAAATCAGCAATTAGTGACGCAAATGTCTAAAAATCCACCGGAGAGGGTCGCAGGAAGGTCACCACATCGTCAGCGTATATCAAGGTCACGCTATAGATCTTTCAAGGGAAGGTAAACCAAGGAGATTTTTCTTGAGAAGCCTTCGAAGCCCACGATCTCCAGGCGAGAGCTGCCTAGAGTCCATAGCGGTGTCCAAGTGAAGGATCACCTCATTGGCCTCTTCACTTGAATCGGTAGAAACAAAATGACGTTTTTAGCTAGTTTTGATCCCCGAATTGTAGTCTCCTTGGATCATAGTGTTTTCATAGGATCTTGGTGGATTTGAATCCCTAGGGATCTTTTTTCATATAAAGACTCTTTGGATCATATGATTGTGGCAACACGATTATGTAAGCACTGAAATCCTACAGGAGTCCATATGACATCTCAATCATGCATTCTTTTATTCTTGCGTTTTCCAATTCTTGTAATCCAAAGTGGTATTTAGTATAGATGCATTTGAATGTTTTTTTCGAACCTCGGTAATACTTTGATTGATAAAATCGAAAAGAGTTAGACAGTTTACGAGGAAAACCGTCCGAAAACTATACAATACAACGCACCACGCCGGCCCTATGGCCACGCCCCGAACCGCGTCAATGACCATGTGGCCCTAGCTACAATAGCCGACAAGCATTTGAATTTTACCCAGGAGACGAGATAATTCAGCAGAAATTGTAGGAATCGAAAATCGGAAAGTATGGCTTGTTTGGATTGTAGTCATATGATCTGCCAAATACTTGGCAAATGGTTGTCTTCCATTTGGCTTGGCGCTCCTGGGTCATTAGAAACCGTGTGCGTGCTGGGTGGTTTGCAGCTGAAAGGTGAAAAAGAAAAACGCCTAATAAGCCAAAAGACAGTGTTTGATCTGGTGTCAATGTCACATGCCAATTGGAGGAGTCTTACGCACGAAACTGTCGTCATGTCGCTAATTAACAGCTCTCAGACCATAGCTTCAAGTAACAAATGTTTTCCTTGCTTAAGATTCGTGACGACTGACGAGGCGCTATACATTTATTCGTTCGGAGTCGTCTCCGCACATTCCAACGGCAGCGGCACGAGCGCGCACACGCTACAGCGCCTGTGGTTTCGCCGGGCGACCTACGAATAAATTCAGGCGCCCATGCTCGCAAGCTGCACGAAATATTTATTCTTCAATTCCGATCGTTCAACCATTGAAGAGGCGAAGTCACTAGGATATGTATGGATATAGATCATACACTGTACCACAACAACACGACCGGGTCGGAAGAATTTAGGAGGGGCAGACAGGAGTTCATGGGGAGGTTGGTTGGGTTGATCGGCGTGCTCGTAAACAGTCATGGACGGACGCCATGATAGTGGCTGCGCATGAAGAAGCCGCGTTCCGATCCGGGACTGCCCGATCAGATCTCCGCGACAGGAAGTCAAAAGTTGGAATGCACTCATACGGCACAATCGCACAGCAACCACCGGCCTTAATTTTCAGAAAGACGTATTGTACGTACTTACTCTCCGAGTGCGAGCTGGTCACTTCACTAGGCTCGATCGAGATTCACGTACGAACTTGATCGACTCCTCCACTTCAAGCACCAAACATCTCGAGAAGCAACGTTTCAGTCACGGAGGGAGGGAGAAGAGCACGGCCTCGATGGCTCGATCACGACGTGTCCTAGGTCCACACCACGGATCGGATCGGCCGAGATTGTCCGCGTCGAGTCGAGTGGCGTGACTAGCATGTCCGTCGCTTGGAGTAGAAGGTTGTTCTGCACTGCACTAGCTGGGCCTACAACTTTTTGACCCGGCGAGTCCGGTCGCCACGGGCACAGAACGGAGGGGCGGCTCCGTAGGCCTGTCCAGATAAGCGTCAGGAAAAGGCTGGTAACGGCCTGTCCGGGTCTCAGTTGCTGCCCCCACGCACCACAACCCCATCCATTCTTTTTTCTTATCCTCCCCGCACAACACACGAGACACGACAACCTTGGCCCTCCAGCACGAGCGCCACACGGGGTCCACCTGCTCGTCGCCGGCCGCGTCGCGGGAGCTGGACGAAGGCGGCGTGCCGCCGATGCCGAGCGGCTTGAGGTGGTCGTCGGGCAGCGAGGCGGCGGCGGCGCCCGTGGGCGGGGAGGACGACACGGCGGTGTCCCCGGCGGCGATCTCGGGGGAGGAGGCGTCGGAGTCGACGGCGTGGAGGGAGAGCGCGAGGAAGTCGCGGTCGACGTCCCCGGCGCCGTCGTCGTAGGTGCGGAGCAGGCCGGTGAGGGAGAGGCCCCGTCCCCCCCGGGAGGATGAATTCGGCGTAGGTGCGGAAGACCTCGTCGAGGATGGCGGAGATCTGGTCGTCGCTGAACTTGACCCTCGAGTTGACGGCGACGACGAGCTTGGCCATCTCGTCGCGGTCCAGGCCGCCGTCCCCGTTGGAGGATGGAGAGGCGCCGATTGACGGCGAATTTGGGCACGCGCGGGGGCGGGCGGGGCGGGCGGTCACGGCCGGGTGCTCCAAGAGCAGCGGCTCTGCTCCCAGGCCCACGGTGGTGCTCCGGAACGCCCCGGCAGCGGTGCTCCAATAGGCCCAAGGCGGTGCTTCTGAAGGTCGTTAGCAGTGCTCACCGTTATCTGCAGCGGCGGAGCCGGGTAGGGCCAGTCGGGCACGCGAGCGCCTCCCATGGAGGTCGCCGGCGCTATTGTACAAATGTTTGCTACTATACCTATTTTTATTTGCTTTTTTTTTACAAATTTTTTGCTACTACAATTCCGGCGAGGTCCGATTATTTGCTCTAATAGAATATTTTTTTTTGCTATAATAACGTTATGTTTTTGCTTTTTTACAATAAATTTTTTGCTCCGCTATCCCTCTGGCGAGCAAAAGTCTCCGGTGATGCTCCGGTGAAATTTGACTTTTTGCTACTGTAACTCCGTCGAGGTCTCCGGCGAGATTTGACTTTTCTTTTTCTTTTTGGGGGTGAAACGTTTTTTTGCTTCATGTGAGCAAAAGCGGGACTTTTTTTTTTGCTACGGGAGCAAAAGCGGGATTTGGAAAAAAATAGAAACGTGTCAAGCAGGGGACCCGGGCGATGAAAATTTCCTATCCCCCGGGGGACGCCCAGTGCTGTCCTAAGCGCAATCTTCGTGGTTTCAACTTTCAACGACAACAAAGCGAAAATATATTTCCTACCCGTAGCTTCTCAGAGCATCTCCAGCCATTTGCCCCCCCGGGCCGATTTTCGGCGTATAATAGCGTCTCCTGGGGCTGTCTGGCGGTATTCTCGCACTGGGGACGAGGGTTTCAAGCCGCGTACCCAGGCGACACGGCGAGATTTGACTAAAAAATAACAAATTCGAACAAATTTGGCCGAAATTTAGAGGATTCATATTAGTATCTGTAACATCCCAAGTCTGAAAAATAAGCCTTTAGAATGTTTTCTCTCTGTTATTTTATGTTTTGCATCATGGCATCATGTTGATTGTATTTGTTTTGTTTCTTTTCCATTTGTTTTCCTCTGTTTTCAGTTGTTTTCCAACTGTTTTCATTTGTTTTCCTTTGTTTTCTATTTGAATTTCAACTCAAATTTCAAACCTTTTGTTTCATCCTTGTGATGTTACAATTTCTAAAATGATATTTCCAAATAAAACAATTATTTGTTTCCATTAAAGTATGATTCCAAACTATTGTTTTATTTCTATAAAAATGCATCCAATAATCAAACCCTTTTCAAATTCAATTTGTTTTCCATTTGAAATTCCAAACCAACATCCAAATAGTTGTTTCCAATTATTCCATAATGTTCAACTAATAAAATGGTGCTTTTATTTCAATCAATTAATCCAATCAATTATTTCCAAATCCTTTCCAAACTCAAACCATTTCTCAAATCTTAATCATTTGAATCCATGAAATTCACCACTAATTTGAATTCATTAAATCCCTTTAAACCCCAAAGAAAACCCTATTGAAAAATACCTTGTTTTTCTATTATTAACCAATGTTGCAAAATTCCATTAAATTGGGTTTAATTTTAAACAGCAAGCACACATTTGAAATTTGAAAAACAAAAACTCCCAAGTGGTTGCTTTTCAACCAAGGATCTTATCCAAAATTTTCCAAATTTTTCTATCAACAACAACCTATCTTTTTTATCCAAAATCATTTGCTACAAAAAAAATAAATAAAAGCAACATAAATAACAAAAGAGAGAGAGGGAGAAAGCCAGCCCATCCATATGTTCACTTAAGCCCACCAACCATGGCCCAGTACCCCCCTCCTGTCCTTTCTTCCACCTCTCGCTGGCGTCAGCACTGGTACGAACGCAGCATAACCAGACGATCTCCCCTCCCCCTCTGGATGCTCAGCCGTACACCTCCTCATCCCCTATATCTAACCCACCTACCTGCTAACCCTAGCCCATCCTCTAACCCTAGCGCCTCCATCCTTCTTCCTCCTCCTCCTCTGCTCTACTTCTCTGTACTGTAACTGAACCGAAATAACAGCTCCACAAGCCGCCGGTGATCGCCGCCCTCGGGTTCCTCTCCGGCCGCGGTAGGGGCGGGAATGGAACCGCCCCACCGCGGGCTACCGTCTCCCCCCCTCGGCCTGGGCCGGGAGGGCCTGAGTCCCCGCCGCCGTCCGCCGTTTCCGCCGCCGTTCGCCACTGCCTTCATCGACAAGCCTGCACTGCTGCTCCCTGCCGATCGCTCCCGATCGCCAAGGTGAGCCCCCGCTCCACTCCGGTCCCCTGCCTTCCTCTCCCCCCTGGAACCGCCCCCTCACGGCGGCCACACCACCCGCGAGCAGCCCCATCGCCGGCGTGCGCCCTCCAAACCTGCTCGTGTCTTCAGCCTGCAACTGTACCTGCACGCAAGATGCAGATAAAAGTTCAGTTATGCGCAGAGTTAAGACTATAACCAAACCTGCTCGTGTTCCTTCACAAAACCGAACCAGCCTAGTGGTGTTGTTCCCTTGGCGCGTCCAGGAGGTGGGGGGATCGAATCCCCCTCCCCACATGAAAACCCAATCTTTTTTTCCTTTTATTTTGGTACTGCACAAATCTCAGAAATCACAGCTATGCCCTTGCACAATAATTCTAGCCCCTGGAAAAATTTTCTAAGTCCCTAGTTGTGATAAAAAATGGCAGATTGCACCCTAAAATTGGAAATTGCATAAATAATTCATTTTAATTCCAAATCCAACAATTTTGATATGATTTCAATACCAAATTAAATGTTCTATCCAAATATAAAATTTGTTTACTGTTTTGAATATTTTAAATTGGTGCAATATTTGAAAACTTGTCAAATTCACTTAAACTTGCAAAATTCATAACTTGTTCATAAAAATTCCAAATTCAACAAACCAAATATGTTTTCCAATCAATTTTTCATGTACTTTCCAAATATAAATTTTGTTTGCTGTTTTGAATAATTTAAATTGCTGAAAACAACTGTTTCTTGTTTATTGCATTTAAAATTGCCAAAATAATAACTTGCTCATTTTAAATCCAATTTCCACAAATGAAATATGTTTTCCATGCAAAATTAAACCATCTTTCCAAATATAAAATTTGTTTCATGTTTTGAATAATTAAAATTGGTTAAATAATTTAATCCTTGTTTAATTCATTTAATATTGTTAAATTTATAACTTGATCAAAACAAATTCTTTTGGGACCTATAAAATATGTTTTCCAACCCTAAAAGTATAAACCTTTCAAATATGAATTTGGTTTAATGCTTTGAACAAATAAAAATTCAAATAAGTTCATGTTTGAATTAAATTCATTTAATTCTTGTTTAACTTGTTTAATCCCTAAATAATTTATTTGAAATCCTTTTTCAACAAGTGAAACATGTAATCCGACTAAAATTTGATAACCTTTTCCAATATGAACTTTGTTATCTATTTTGAACAATTTAACTTGTTAAAAACAACAATTACTTGTGTGACATCAATAAGGAACCAAAAAAATTCCTAACATGACAAATAAAATCCCACACTTGTTTTACTCCTTTTCCAATTGCATCTAATCTTGTTTACTTCTTGTTATCATCATGCATGCATCATGTTTAACCACTTACACTTGTTAATCAAATGTAGATCATTGCTTCCACCTTAACCACTTGCATCCATATGCAATTCACATTGCATATGGGTCCAATTAAATTGTGTTATCTTGTCAAGTAGGTTACTTTGATGCATCTATTAACATGACATGCATCATCCCATGTTTGTGCACCTATGCCATTATATTGATTGTTTATATTTCTGCAATGTTTGTTTGCTTCTTCCCGGATATACAACGACGTTGAGACCGACGATACTTACGACATCCCTTCTAAGGATTTAGCTCAGTACCAGGCTACTGGGTTTGCAGGCAAGTTATCACTCACATGAACCACTGTGTCCTTTCAACATTGGTTACCGATACTTTCCGTTGTTCTTTTCTGCTAGCCTTAGTAGTAGTTGTTTCTGTTACGAACCTATCACATGTATCCTTTAACCCTGATATTGCCTCACCTCCACACCTATAACCATTGCTTGTGCCCGTGTCTTACTAGCATGCTTAGGTTGCTTTGCTCGAGTCTGTTACCCGTTACTTTCAGTTACTATTTCATTATGTTCTGGGGGCTCGTTGTTTAATCAATCAATCATGCTAATGTTACTATTAATAATAAACTTGATGATAAGGCACCGGCAGGAGGCCCATGAGAGGTTTTGAAGCCTGCTAGTGTCGACCCTAATAGGAAAAGGGTCTTGTCTACTGATCCATGATGAGCGCACTAACCGCATTTGGGAAGCGAGTATGGGCGCCCCCCTCAACTTGACCTGATTCGCATCTCGTCCAAATCACCTCATTTAGTTCGTGTTTTCCATTTGCCGCATCATGTTTTTGCGAGCCCAGGCCAGGGTGGAACTTTCGTAGTCGGCATATAGGGGGACACGTTCTTAGAGTGCTATGAGGGTCCATTTTCTTCTGGGCTCGATTAGCCGTGCGCCCAAGGTGCTTTGGGCTTGATGCGAGGAATGGTTGGTTGTGTTGAGTGCCCCGCTTGGTGGGAGGCATCCCATCTGGCGGGATATTCATGAGTGTACGGCCAAATTGGTGCAACCCTGCAGGGATAATCTTCTCGAGAAGCCGTGTTTTCCGCGGTTATGGATTACTTGGTGAAAGTACTGGCTAACAAGTACTCAGGACAACTTAAACATAATGATCAAACATGTTACACCCCATGATTAATAACTTGACTAGTAATAGGCTTATTGACACAATAATTTGAACCATCATTATTACAACTGTGTGAGTTATCCTCGGATTGCTTCTTTGGATAAGGGGCGAGATCCAGGATGGGTTTGCTTGAAGTTATCTTTCAGTTGGTTACAATCCTCGATCTTATCTCCTTTCTGTTAGCCGGCAGTTGTAGTATGTTTCTGTAGTTGGTTAGCGCAGCCAGTTGCAGCATCTTTCATACCCCTTTTCTTCCGTTGAACCCAAGGCATCTGTGCTTGGTGTTGACGGGTTACACTTTGGTGAATTGTGAGTCTTGCTTGCCAGTACGTTTAAGTACTGACCCCGTTGGGGCTGTGGTTTACGCAGACGACGTTTTCCGAGGATCTACATGGTGGCTACTACGTGGAGTATGACGAGACTGCTGACGAGTAGATAGCGGACCCCGGGCAGGATCCGAGACTTCGTGGATGGGCTCCGTCTGTTTGTTTCCGGCCTCTTAGGCCTATTTGGTTCTTGTCTGTACTCAGACATGTTGAATGCTTCCGCTGTATTGTAATGATGTATTGTTGGGGCATGTGCCCTCTGAATGATTGTATTTGCTATCTCTGCTCTAATGAGAGCCATTTGCAACTTATTTCAATCTTTTGTGTCGTAGAGATCTGTTGTGATATCAGTTGTTAAACGCCGTTGACGTACCATGTGTGTATGGTTTGAAGTACGTCGACGGAAGTGCCTTTGATCTCTAGTGGATAGTTTACATCGACGATGGAATAGCAGGGCTTGTGTTGTCGCGCATAAGCGCAGGCCTACCAGGAAGCTGGGACGTGGGAGCAGTTATGCCCCATAATCCAAGCATCTGCTATCCAGTTCGTGCGGTGAGTATCCCCTAGAAGTCAGGGTGCGACAAATGGTATCAGAGCCTGTCTGCCTGTAGGATCCCTTTTTTTACTGGTCGCAGTTGAGTCTAGAAACTATTTTGTAGCTATATAGGAAAAATGAAACGTGAGAGTAGGAATTCTGCCATTTTTCTTCTTTCCCCGCCCACCCACCCTTTTCTGGTAAGGAAGTGCAACGTTGTTTTCCCTTCTCATCTAAACTTTCAAGTTAGGATTTCACGAATCCTGGTTTCTCTAGGATGGTTATATCTACTAGACCATAGGAATGGAGGTGGTTGTGACATGATTTATCATGTTGCCTACTCACGATTGAGAACGGAGGCGTGTAAGCCCCGGAAGCAAATCCTCTATTCCTTAAGCAGTAGATATTGATCCTTTAGAAGCCCGGATGGGTTTTTCCATAGTACCTCAGGAGTTTTGTTCTCGTTTTCCCGATGTTGATATCCTGTTCTTCTCAACATCCCGTTCGTCCGTTGAAATCTTGTTGTTGTTTTCCACTTCAAATCTTCTACCGGCGTCTAATCAAAACTTCCTCGTAAACTCTATTCCAGCTAAAGTGTTGTTTCATACCGGAGCATCACATTCCCTTGTGTCAACAATATTTTCCACAACATACAACCCAGTTCTGGTTCCACTAAGCAATCAAAACTCTGTTCACCCCCCGGGATCTCAAATGTTGATTTCCAAAGATAAGTAAGAACAATTCAATTCTAATGGGAGGCCACATATTCCTCGTTACTCTCATGTTGATGATTCTGACATTGATGTTATTCTTGGTGTTGCATTGATGTCAATAACCCTGTTCAACCATTCTAGCTAGATAATCTACTCTCCAAATGAATCAAATTCTATCCAGCTATACACCCTCCATACAAAACCTCTCCCTTTATTTGGAAATGTTCCGGTGGTTTGCAAATTCCCTGACGTCTATCCAATGTGCACGATGTGTTTCACGTGTCACAGCTCAAGTGGATCTTCCCAAGAAGTATCCGGACCTTTTCTTTTCTCAGTAGGAATCTCGGGGCGCGATTCCTTCGAGGGGGGGCGTTTTGTAACATCCCAAGTCTGAAAAATAAGCCTTTAGAATGTTTTCTCTCTGTTATTTTATGTTTTGCATCATGGCATCATGTTGATTGTATTTGTTTTGTTTCTTTTCCATTTGTTTTCCTCTGTTTTCAGTTGTTTTCCAACTGTTTTCATTTGTTTTCCTTTGTTTTCTATTTGAATTTCAACTCAAATTTCAAACCTTTTGTTTCATCCTTGTGATGTTACAATTTCTAAAATGATATTTCCAAATAAAACAATTATTTGTTTCCATTAAAGTATGATTCCAAACTATTGTTTTATTTCTATAAAAATGCATCCAATAATCAAACCCTTTTCAAATTCAATTTGTTTTCCATTTGAAATTCCAAACCAACATCCAAATAGTTGTTTCCAATTATTCCATAATGTTCAACTAATAAAATGGTGCTTTTATTTCAATCAATTAATCCAATCAATTATTTCCAAATCCTTTCCAAACTCAAACCATTTCTCAAATCTTAATCATTTGAATCCATGAAATTCACCACTAATTTGAATTCATTAAATCCCTTTAAACCCCAAAGAAAACCCTATTGAAAAATACCTTGTTTTTCTATTATTAACCAATGTTGCAAAATTCCATTAAATTGGGTTTAATTTTAAACAGCAAGCACACATTTGAAATTTGAAAAACAAAAACTCCCAAGTGGTTGCTTTTCAACCAAGGATCTTATCCAAAATTTTCCAAATTTTTCTATCAACAACAACCTATCTTTTTTATCCAAAATCATTTGCTACAAAAAAAAAAAATAAAAGCAACATAAATAACAAAAGAGAGAGAGGGAGAAAGCCAGCCCATCCATATGTTCACTTAAGCCCACCAACCATGGCCCAGTACCCCCCTCCTGTCCTTTCTTCCACCTCTCGCTGGCGTCAGCACTGGTACGAACGCAGCATAACCAGACGATCTCCCCTCCCCCTCTGGATGCTCAGCCGTACACCTCCTCATCCCCTATATCTAACCCACCTACCTGCTAACCCTAGCCCATCCTCTAACCCTAGCGCCTCCATCCTTCTTCCTCCTCCTCCTCTGCTCTACTTCTCTGTACTGTAACTGAACCGAAATAACAGCTCCACAAGCCGCCGGTGATCGCCGCCCTCGGGTTCCTCTCCGGCCGCGGTAGGGGCGGGAATGGAACCGCCCCACCGCGGGCTACCGTCTCCCCCCCTCGGCCTGGGCCGGGAGGGCCTGAGTCCCCGCCGCCGTCCGCCGTTTCCGCCGCCGTTCTCCACTGCCTTCATCGACAAGCCTGCACTGCTGCTCCCTGCCGATCGCTCCCGATCGCCAAGGTGAGCCCCCGCTCCACTCCGGTCCCCTGCCTTCCTCTCCCCCCTGGAACCGCCCCCTCACGGCGGCCACACCACCCGCGAGCAGCCCCATCGCCGGCGTGCGCCCTCCAAACCTGCTCGTGTCTTCAGCCTGCAACTGTACCTGCACGCAAGATGCAGATAAAAGTTCAGTTATGCGCAGAGTTAAGACTATAACCAAACCTGCTCGTGTTCCTTCACAAAACCGAACCAGCCTAGTGGTGTTGTTCCCTTGGCGCGTCCAGGAGGTGGGGGGATCGAATCCCCCTCCCCACATGAAAACCCAATCTTTTTTTCCTTTTATTTTGGTACTGCACAAATCTCAGAAATCACAGCTATGCCCTTGCACAATAATTCTAGCCCCTGGAAAAATTTTCTAAGTCCCTAGTTGTGATAAAAAATGGCAGATTGCACCCTAAAATTGGAAATTGCATAAATAATTCATTTTAATTCCAAATCCAACAATTTTGATATGATTTCAATACCAAATTAAATGTTCTATCCAAATATAAAATTTGTTTACTGTTTTGAATATTTTAAATTGGTGCAATATTTGAAAACTTGTCAAATTCACTTAAACTTGCAAAATTCATAACTTGTTCATAAAAATTCCAAATTCAACAAACCAAATATGTTTTCCAATCAATTTTTCATGTACTTTCCAAATATAAATTTTGTTTGCTGTTTTGAATAATTTAAATTGCTGAAAACAACTGTTTCTTGTTTATTGCATTTAAAATTGCCAAAATAATAACTTGCTCATTTTAAATCCAATTTCCACAAATGAAATATGTTTTCCATGCAAAATTAAACCATCTTTCCAAATATAAAATTTGTTTCATGTTTTGAATAATTAAAATTGGTTAAATAATTTAATCCTTGTTTAATTCATTTAATATTGTTAAATTTATAACTTGATCAAAACAAATTCTTTTGGGACCTATAAAATATGTTTTCCAACCCTAAAAGTATAAACCTTTCAAATATGAATTTGGTTTAATGCTTTGAACAAATAAAAATTCAAATAAGTTCATGTTTGAATTAAATTCATTTAATTCTTGTTTAACTTGTTTAATCCCTAAATAATTTATTTGAAATCCTTTTTCAACAAGTGAAACATGTAATCCGACTAAAATTTGATAACCTTTTCCAATATGAACTTTGTTATCTATTTTGAACAATTTAACTTGTTAAAAACAACAATTACTTGTGTGACATCAATAAGGAACCAAAAAAATTCCTAACATGACAAATAAAATCCCACACTTGTTTTACTCCTTTTCCAATTGCATCTAATCTTGTTTACTTCTTGTTATCATCATGCATGCATCATGTTTAACCACTTACACTTGTTAATCAAATGTAGATCATTGCTTCCACCTTAACCACTTGCATCCATATGCAATTCACATTGCATATGGGTCCAATTAAATTGTGTTATCTTGTCAAGTAGGTTACTTTGATGCATCTATTAACATGACATGCATCATCCCATGTTTGTGCACCTATGCCATTATATTGATTGTTTATATTTCTGCAATGTTTGTTTGCTTCTTCCCGGATATACAACGACGTTGAGACCGACGATACTTACGACATCCCTTCTAAGGATTTAGCTCAGTACCAGGCTACTGGGTTTGCAGGCAAGTTATCACTCACATGAACCACTGTGTCCTTTCAACATTGGTTACCGATACTTTCCGTTGTTCTTTTCTGCTAGCCTTAGTAGTAGTTGTTTCTGTTACGAACCTATCACATGTATCCTTTAACCCTGATATTGCCTCACCTCCACACCTATAACCATTGCTTGTGCCCGTGTCTTACTAGCATGCTTAGGTTGCTTTGCTCGAGTCTGTTACCCGTTACTTTCAGTTACTATTTCATTATGTTCTGGGGGCTCGTTGTTTAATCAATCAATCATGCTAATGTTACTATTAATAATAAACTTGATGATAAGGCACCGGCAGGAGGCCCATGAGAGGTTTTGAAGCCTGCTAGTGTCGACCCTAATAGGAAAAGGGTCTTGTCTACTGATCCATGATGAGCGCACTAACCGCATTTGGGAAGCGAGTATGGGCGCCCCCCTCAACTTGACCTGATTCGCATCTCGTCCAAATCACCTCATTTAGTTCGTGTTTTCCATTTGCCGCATCATGTTTTTGCGAGCCCAGGCCAGGGTGGAACTTTCGTAGTCGGCATATAGGGGGACACGTTCTTAGAGTGCTATGAGGGTCCATTTTCTTCTGGGCTCGATTAGCCGTGCGCCCAAGGTGCTTTGGGCTTGATGCGAGGAATGGTTGGTTGTGTTGAGTGCCCCGCTTGGTGGGAGGCATCCCATCTGGCGGGATATTCATGAGTGTACGGCCAAATTGGTGCAACCCTGCAGGGATAATCTTCTCGAGAAGCCGTGTTTTCCGCGGTTATGGATTACTTGGTGAAAGTACTGGCTAACAAGTACTCAGGACAACTTAAACATAATGATCAAACATGTTACACCCCATGATTAATAACTTGACTAGTAATAGGCTTATTGACACAATAATTTGAACCATCATTATTACAACTGTGTGAGTTATCCTCGGATTGCTTCTTTGGATAAGGGGCGAGATCCAGGATGGGTTTGCTTGAAGTTATCTTTCAGTTGGTTACAATCCTCGATCTTATCTCCTTTCTGTTAGCCGGCAGTTGTAGTATGTTTCTGTAGTTGGTTAGCGCAGCCAGTTGCAGCATCTTTCATACCCCTTTTCTTCCGTTGAACCCAAGGCATCTGTGCTTGGTGTTGACGGGTTACACTTTGGTGAATTGTGAGTCTTGCTTGCCAGTACGTTTAAGTACTGACCCCGTTGGGGCTGTGGTTTACGCAGACGACGTTTTCCGAGGATCTACATGGTGGCTACTACGTGGAGTATAACGAGACTGCTGACGAGTAGATAGCGGACCCCGGGCAGGATCCGAGACTTCGTGGATGGGCTCCGTCTGTTTGTTTCCGGCCTCTTAGGCCTATTTGGTTCTTGTCTGTACTCAGACATGTTGAATGCTTCCGCTGTATTGTAATGATGTATTGTTGGGGCATGTGCCCTCTGAATGATTGTATTTGCTATCTCTGCTCTAATGAGAGCCATTTGCAACTTATTTCAATCTTTTGTGTCGTAGAGATCTGTTGTGATATCAGTTGTTAAACGCCGTTGACGTACCATGTGTGTATGGTTTGAAGTACGTCGACGGAAGTGCCTTTGATCTCTAGTGGATAGTTTACATCGACGATGGAATAGCAGGGCTTGTGTTGTCGCGCATAAGCGCAGGCCTACCAGGAAGCTGGGACGTGGGAGCAGTTATGCCCCATAATCCAAGCATCTGCTATCCAGTTCGTGCGGTGAGTATCCCCTAGAAGTCAGGGTGCGACAGTATCGTCGAATATAGGGCGAATTTACACGGGGGCGATTAAAATAACTACTAAACTACAAACTAGGCGTCCTACTCCTTCTTCGGGACGGCGTAGCTGCAGCCCTGGCCGGGGTCGCCGTCGTAGCTCGGGCCTGGCGCGACGTCGTCGTCCAGCACGATGACTTCGTTCTCCTTGGGCCGCGTCTCTAGGCGGCAAACTCCTCCAGTGCGCGCCGCTGCTTCGCCACCTCTGCGGTGATGTGCTCTTTGCGCGACCAGTCGAGCGCTGCCGCCAGGTCGATCTCCAGCTCGTCTTAGTCCTCCTCATTCTTCAGCTTCACTAGCCGGCTGTTGCCCCTTGGCGGCGACAGGGCGCGTCGTTCGTCGATGACAACTCCCCGGGCTGCGCGAGCAGGGGGAGCAGAGTGCTTAGTCTTCACCGGGCGCAGCTTTGGCGTACACGCGCTACCGGAGGATTGCGAGGAGGAGGACGAAGACTTTGCCGCCATCCTTGTCGCCGCCGACGGGCCACCGCACGGCGCCGAGAGAAGCTTGGCACCCGCGGCGGGGGTGGGGGATACTCCAGGCGAGGTACGTTGCCGTTCTCGATGTGTTCGAGAACGGCGTCGAGGGTGCGGCCCGGGGCGCCCCACCAGCGGGGGCGGAAGTCGGAGTTGCCACGGGGCGGCGCAACTGGCTCCTCGTAGGCCGCGAGCTCGGCGTCGCGCCGTTCCTGGAAGTAGACCACCCACGCGCCATAGTTCGCGGGGTGGAAGCGCGGCTCAGCTCGCTGCGACGGAGTCATGTGTGTGCGCTCGTTGTGGATCGCGGCGACGAAGTCGTCGCCTTCAGGGACGGGGGGCACCGGTAGGCCGCTCGCGCTCAGCCTCCAATCGCCAGGAAGGCGCATGTCTGGGGGCACCGGGTAGCCCGCCGCGTACAGGAGGCTCACCTCCTCCTCGCGCAGCCACCGCCTTACGAGACCGTTGGTCGCGGCGCCGTCTCGTGTCGCCATCGCAGGGGAAGGGTGCGTTCTGGGTGAGAGGTTTTGGCAAGAAGGTGGGGATGGGGCGAGTGGGGAGAGAAGGACTTCGGTGGGGTTTTTTTACTTAGGTGAACGGGCGCGGCTACCGGCGCACCGCCATTACTTCGCCGCAGGCGATTCGGCTGCTCGAGTCAGTCGCGGCGGCGGCATTAACGCACGCGGGAGCCGAGGAGGGAGACGTGCTCTCTCGCCGACAGCGCGGGCCCACGCGGCAAAAAAAGGCACGGGAGCTCTTTCGCGCCATTTCCCTTCATCTGGTGCCCCCAACAGCGCCCCGACGCGCTGGGTCTGGCCTGGGTTCGCCGGGCGCTAAAACGGCCCAAACCGGCGCTATTTGGGCTCCTGGGGGGCGAGTGGGCGAAAAAACGGCGCACCGGCGCAAAAAAAGGCGCCCTGGGGGCGGCTGGAGATGCTCTCATGGGTAGCCTCTTCGGATTAGGGCACCGCTACCTAGGCGTCTGGGCTGCCGGAAGCTTGCCCAGGTCGGCCGTCTCTCCCGCCGTCGGATCTTGCTAAAACATGAGAGTTGAGCCATCCGTCCGCCCATTTTACACTATACCTCCACGCCCACGATATTTCTTTACACTTGTGTTGGGCGAAGGAAAACGGAAAGAAAGTCCCAACACTTTAAGAAAAGAAATCTACCAAAAAAAGGGAAATGTGTATAGAGGAAAATCACCACACATACACAGAATGGAGTCCAACACTTGCAACACACCACAAAAGCATGTGCAGCGTAAACGTGACATTTGCAACCTACGCCCATAGTAGTTGCAGCTTTTTTCTCACGTGTTTGCAGCAAAATATATACGAGTTTGTAATATGAGAAAAACCGTGAAATAGAAAAATCATAAAAAACATTGTCATGTATTTTGAAGTATATACATCATATCATTGTTGGATTGAGCTGGTTGGCTATGAATCTAGCTCGGAGGTGCAGCATGGGCGTTGGCTGGTTCGGTTTGAGAAATGTAATCTCATGTGCGGGGCTGTTGACGTCCCATATTCTCGAGCTTGCTGCTCAAATCAGATCTGACAGCCGTCAAACGGACGATAGTAACACCTACGCATGGTTAGTCCAGTGCAATGTTTGGCCCGAGACGGTTAAAAATAAATACAATTTATACTAAATTTTTTTTTTTCACATCTTATTTTAGCATATTACAATATTACAAGTATAATTTTCTATTGATTCAATAGTTTAACCATATAATTGATGTTGCTGCTAAATCTTAGTTGCGTGTTGTTTGAATGTGCTGAATATCATTCAAATATATAAAACTGTATTTCGCGATGAAAGTTTGTTCTAGAACTCTCTTTTAATTACATTACATAACTTGTATAATTTATACACTAGGATCTAGCAAATATCTCAATAGCGGATTCCAATGTATGATTAAGTGAGCATATTTATAGAAATTTGTAGAGTATAAATTGAACCAATGGTTTATTCTTTACTGATTTTTCTTGGTAAAAATTTCCTAGCAAATCAAATTATACAAGATGTGGATGCTATGTACCTTGTATTGAAACAACATTGTTTAAGACTAATTACCAATGAATATAAAATGGCATGAATTCTACTATGCTTGCATATGTAGATTTTATTATTTCATATGATTTGTGCATGTGCTTGTTATCCTGTGGTCTATACAGATTACCAGCTAGTTTACTAAATTATAATAAGTTGCACACATTGAAATATGAAAATCTACTTACGGAGGTTTTCATCAAACCCGCGGGACTTTCCAACAAGATGAGAATAGTATGCTAACTATACTTGATCTCGTGGTCTTAATTGTTTTTCTCTTACGTGCCAAGTGTCCCATGTGCATTTGATTTTCCAAATTAACCATTTTATTCAGTTAAGATACTTCTTCCGTCCTAAAATTTAAGTCACACTTGATTTTTCACCATCTTTAATTCACGTCTTCGAACAAAAATATATACATCGAGCTTATAAATGACATCACTACATTTTGTCTTATGGAATACTTTTATTCATATGTATTTATGTTATTTGTTGACATATTGTAAGTGAAAATCATAGTAAAATATCCGTGTCATTTAGCATTAAAAAAGTATGCACGCGTAATTTAAAAATGCGTGTTAAATAGTTTCTTGGGTGTAATGAATAGTGAAACCGCATTTGCATCTTTGATCTCTCTTAGGTTTTGGAGTCGATAACAACACTACTAAGTGTTTAACAATGTGTCAAGTATTTCAGGAAATATCAACTAGATGCAAAAAGGTGAAGAGAATTCCAAGACGAAGCCACCAATATTATTATGGTCCATCGGTAGTACCGGGCACCCCAGCGGTAGTACCGCTCTGCACAGCAAGCGGTAGTACCGCGCCCAGTACCGCCAGGGTGAAAATGGCTACTGCATCCAGCAGTACTCCAGCGGTAGTACTGTTGTGGTCTTATTAACATTGAGCAAAACCTTGCTCAACGGTAGTACCGCTACTGACTGGCGGTAGTACCGCTGCTTCCAGGAAGCGGTATTACGGCCCTCAGTACCGGCCCTTGTACCGCTAGCGAAGTTTTGCTCGTAGTAACGTTTGCGGCACTGGGGCGGTAGTGCCCTAGTACTACCGCCAGCCACTTCGATTTAATTCAAAGTTGTGGCCAGCGGTAGTACCGGTGTGCACTCGCGGTAGTACCGCTGCTGGAGTACCATAGTACTTTGGCGGTGGTACCGCTCGCGCCCCGTGTCTGGGACTCCCAAGTACCGCTCACGTTACCAGGTGGCGGTAGTACCGCTGACCCCAGCGGTAGTACCGCTAGACTCAAAAATGGGTCAAATGGCTAGTTTGGGGAGGGGGCTATAAATACCCCATCCCCTTCTTCCCCAAAAGGTTGCTCTCTCCAGCATTAAAGACAAGCATTTATTGAGCCTCCAAAGTTAGATCTCTCCCAATCCCTCCACCCAAACTTGTTGATACTTGGAGGATTGAAGGAGAAGGCCCCCATCTACATCTTCACCGACCCGTTCTTCATTTCCCCCTCTCTAGCTTAAGGGATCTAGCCTAGGGTTTCCTCTTGTGGAGAACCTAGGCATCTTGCTGCTTGTTGGTGATTCAAGATTGTTGGGATCCCCCAATTTGGTTGTGGGTGTGTTCCCCAAGTTGTTTGTAAAGGATTCGATTCCCGCCTCAAAGGGGATCGATAGTGGAAGGTGAACTAGGCCTTTGTGGCGGGGTTCATCGGAGAATAGGGTGAGGATTTTGTGGCGTTGAGTAGGCCTTCGTGGCGAGCTCACACCCCTCCAACGAGACATACTCCCTTAACAAGGAGGAACTTGGGATTACATCGTGTCTCCGTGTGCTTCATATTGGTTACCTCGTTCCCTTACTCCCTTTACTCATGCTTCCATTGTGTTTATTGTTATCCTTGTCATATAGGTAAATTCACCTTAGTTGCATTATCTAGAGAATTTACCTTTGTGTCAAGCCTTAATTACAAGAAAAATTAAAATTGGTCGTAGCACCTATTCACCCCCCTCTAGGTGCCCATACTTTACTTTCAATTGGTGACGAAGGCATGGATTCTGGACCCTGCGGGTAAGGACACCCCGTCTCAGTCCCAAGGTTAAGGCCCAAGAAGAGGAACCCTTGGAATGTTCCAGAAGGCCCACGTGAAGCCCACCCGCACTGCCTTGCGGGTTAAGTTAGGAAACCTGTAACCGACCTAGGGTTAGAATTCGAGTCCTCTCCAGGTAGGGTTTGAGACCTGGCCACCTATATAAGGCCAGGAGAGCCACCGGAAGAGGACCAAGCAACATGGCAACACCAAAGCCTTGAGCTCGAGATCATACTCTCGACTTGAGCCACCATCATTGTAACCGATCTACTCGATTAATACAGATCGACAGAGGCAAGAGTAAGGGTTTTACCTCTACGACAGGGCCCCGAACCTGGGTAAATCTTGCCCCCTGTTTAGCCGACGATCGCCACCAGCGCTCATGGGTTCTCCTATTCGAAACCCTATGAGTTCACCCGAGGGATTTGTAGAGTCTGAGATTCGACAATTGGCGCCGTCTGTGGGAACGGCGGGCGCTGGATCACCGGTATCTTAGGCTTCATCGACAACCAATTCTCGTTGGAAACCCTCGACTACGGCTCCGAACAATCATATACGGATCGGATCTGTCGTGGTCACCCCTCACTCGCCATAATCACGCCCGGTATTCGACGATCTGGAGAGGAGCGTCACCTTGCCGTTTGGGAGCTTGAAATTCGTGACCAACAGGGACGGAATCCTCCACTTCCCGGAAGAGTCAGAATCTGAATCAGGAGCCGTCGACTCATCTGGAGAAAAGCGGCGAGTCCGTCCGCTTCAACACCAACGATTACCATACCCTCTCGACAGAGGAACCTTCTCGAGTCCAAAGAGCTTTCCGATCTACGCCTAGGACGCACGAGCCACGACTGGCTCAAGTCTGCATGGCAGGATCGGAGCAACCTCAGGAAACAGAGCATAGCGCGACAGAGCGCAACATAATCGGCGTCTCGCGGGAAGCCTGGGACCGAGCCAAGGAGGCTATGCGAACGAGCAAGCCACCCGCAGCGGAAGCGCCACACGAAGACATGGTTGCCTACCACTATCATCTAGTGAGAGCAGCCGCAACCATCAAGGACGCTCGAATAGATCTGGCCCGTCGAAGAAGAGCGGCAGAATGAATCGAGTCAACAACGACCTGAGCTGTCCCTAGCACCCTCGGTCGGTACCCGACCCGCGAGGAAGGGATATGCATCAACATCCAGGGACATCGAGTCCTTAGGCGGAACCAGCAGGTCGGTCGCACCTTCCCTCATGAGGGTTGATGACGACGGGAACGTCTACCCGCAAACTCCAGCCGCCGCGGTCCTGGCCGCAGCAACCTACATGCAGATGAACCAGCCGACGGAAAGCGATCCTCGGGCTGAACAGTATAAACACGTGCGCAAGGGGCTAGGACTGGCAGCCGCAAGGCTCGCCTCCTACGACCACAGGAAGGCCGCAGAGCAGCTGGAGAAGGAGCAACAGGAGAAGGAGAAGGAGAAAGAAAAAGGGGCGTCCCGTAAGCATAGGAGCTCTTCGCCAAGAAGGGACAAGTCACCACGTCGTGGTCGAGGAAAAGAAGCCCGACGTCGCGACGACAGTCGAAGCGGCAGCGAAGCCAGCCCGAGAGACAAAAGCTCGCGACATCACAGCAGCCGCTCGCGAAAACGAAGCAAGGAGCCAAGGAAGGACACTGACCGCGACCGGCCAGGATATGACGCGCGATCGGACATCGCACAAAATAAGGTGGATAAGGCAAGGGCATCGCGATATCGCGAGCGCTCTTTATCCGGCTCTTCGGATGACGAAACCTGTGGTGCGCTCTGCTTTGCCTACAGCATCCGCGAAACACCTCTACCCAGAAGATTCAAGCTCAGCACAGAAGTGACAAAGTACGACGGCTCACTCGAGCCCTCTCAATGGCTAAACGATTACCTCACAGCAGTAAAATGCCAACGTGGGAACAAAAACACGGCTATGCAATATCTCAATCTACATCTCGTCGGCGCGGCCCGTAGCTGGCTGGAAGGGAGACCAAGATCCTGTTACGCATCGTGGGATGACCTGCACCGTGACTTTTGCAAAAACTTCAAGTCGACCTACAAGAGGCCGGCCACCATTGAAGAACTGCGAGCCTGCAAGCAGAAAAGCGGCGAGTCCACCCGCAAGTATATCAAGCGATGGACCACGCTCAGGAACACCGCGGGAAACATCTCGGAAGAAGTAGCGATTGAAGCCTTCGCGAAAGGCGCCCGAAGAACTGCTTCAGAGAAGAACTAGGCAGAGCCGCACCCAAAACTATTGGGGAGCTGATGATCATAGCCGAAAAATGGGCTAACAGAGAAGACGCAGTGCGCAATGAGAGAGCATCGTCGCCTGCACACGAAGAAGACCGCCATGGCCGAAGAAAAAGGAGGAAATACTACGATCACGAGGATCGAGAGGAGATGGTAGCAGCAGAATTCACGCGAAGTCGCGACACCGGCTGCCGTGGAAGTCGCGAGTGGAGACCAAAGGCTAAGGACAAAATTTCCGAGGAGGACCTCGATGCATACTGCTCGCTACATCTATTTACAGATAAGCGCACGGGCAAAACTAAGGCAACACACCTTCTTAAGGATTGCCGAAAATTTATTGAAATCTCGGAGGCCTTCTCGAGGAAAAGCAGACCGGCAGCTAGTCAAAATTACCCACCGCTTCCAGGAGCAGGACACCAAGGATTCCAGCCGCCACAACCCCTGCCTCCACCAGCAAATCCAAACATGGCGTTAGCTGCACTGCCTGCGCCACCTGCACAAAACGCCGGATCCAACGCGTACCCGAACCCCGCAGGACAATTAGCAATGATCCAGAAGGTATGTCCATCCTGCAGAGCTCAAAAGACTAACACGAGGCAGTTGTGCATGGCTGTGCAGACACCGCCAACAAGGCCCGAATACTTGAAGATGGCGGACCAACCGATCACATTCTCGATGAAAGACCACCCACCACGAGTCTATCGACCAGGACACGCCGCCCTCGTCATCCAAGCGCAGATTGGAAACTACGACTTGGCCCGCGTATTCATGGATGGTGGCAGTGGCATCAACATTATCTACGCGGACACACTCCGTCGGATGAACAGGAACCTGGATGGCCTTGCGGAATCAGAAACATCCTTCCACGGGATAGTTCCAGGAAAGGCAATCCGTCCACTCGGAACAATTAACTTAGAAGTTGTGCTGGGCACTCAAAGCAACTACAGAAGAGAATTCCTCGGCTTCGAAGTCGTCGACTGCGGCTTATCAACCTCTCCTCTCCCCCTTTCCAAATCTAAGGAACGGAATACTATACTATATTCCGCTAACACTGAATCGATCGACAAGTGCACCCTACTTCGGGTAGTCTGCCCTTGTCTCGCTTGCTTCCGGACATAACAAATTTATACCACCGACCCGTTCGGTTTGCTTTCGGCCGCTGCACGAACTGGTTTGCTTTCGGCCGCTGCACGAACTGGTTTGCTTTCGCCCGTTCGGTTTCCTCACAGTACCACGCCATTCTTGGCCGAACGGCGTTCGCCAGATTCATGGCAGTACCGCACTACGCGTACCTGAAGCTCAAACTACTTGGAGAATATGGTGTAATCACCATCGACGGAGATTTTCAGAAATCCAACAAGTGTGACATTGAATTCAATGAGATCGCAAAATCTTTCGGGATGCAAGAAGAACTGCAAGAGCTGGCAAAAACCACGGATCACTCCGTGATGCCCCTCACGAAGAAAAACGCGCCTGAGCTAGAGTTCAGCGCCAACAGTGACACCCGAAAACATCAAGTGCACCCGACAGATTCTGCGAAGACAGCGATGGTCTCAACCACCCTCTCGCAAGCATAGGAAAGCGCGCTCGTCGAACTCCTCTGTGAGTACTGCGAAATTTTTGCCTGGCAGCCCTCAGATATGCCAGGAATACCCAGGGAGTTCGCCGAGCACTCACTTGAAGTCTTCCAAGATGCCAAACCCATCAAGCAGACTACTCGACGATTTTCAGAACCCAAGCAGAAAGCGCTTGGAGAAGAAGTAAACAGATTGCTAGCAGCAAAATTCATATGGGAGATCAAGATATCCACTTGGTTAGCAAACCAAGTGCTGGTCCCCAAAAAGAACACTGACATCCTTCGGGTGTGCATCGACTACACGTCGTTAAATAAGAACTGCCCCAAGGATAACTTCCCCCTCCCGCGAATCGACCAGATCGTGGACTCCACGGCAGCCTGTCAACCCCTCTCCTTCCTGGACGCCTATTCGGGATATAATCAAATCCGAATGAAGCAGGAAGACGAAGAAAAGACAGCATTCATCACACCGCACGGTGTATACTGCTACACGACAATGCCCTTCGGGCTCAAGAACGCAGGCGCAACATATCAGCGCTGCATGCAAAAATGCCTCGCCAAGCTCATTGGCAAGAACGTTCAAGTGTACGTTGACAACATCGTCATCAAGACTCGGGTAGAGAACACACTCCTCGAGGACATTAGAGAAACATTCGACGCCCTCAACGTATACAGGATCAAGCTCAATCCGACAAAATGCGTCTTCGGCGTTCCAGCAGGAAAATTTCTCGGGTACCTGGTATCCCCCAGAGGCATCGAAGCCAACCCAGAGAAAATACAAGCAATCTTGACAATGAAGGAGCCAACCAATCTACGCGGAGTCCAATAGCTTGCAGGGCGACTAGCCTCCTTGAGCAGGTTCATCGCACGATTGGGGGAGCAAGCATTACCCTTCTATAAACTGCTGAAGAAAACAGACAAATTCGAGTGAACACCATAAGCTAAACAAGCATTCGCAGACCTGAAGCGATCGCTGCAAAGCAGGCGCGTCCTTGCAACACCGCCAGAGAGGGAGCCACTTTACTTGTACCTAGCCGCCACAAACCAGGTCATCAGCACATCAATCGTAGTCGAAAGACCTGAGGAAGGCAAAGCGTACGGAGTCTAACGACCGATTTATTACATCGGTGAAGTGCTCTCGCCATGCAAGCAACGAAATCCTCATTACCAGAAGCTCGCATATGGAGTTGTTCTTACAGCTCGAAAACTCAAGCAATATTTCCAGGAACACGCCATCACAGTTGTTGATGGAAAGATAACCTGGTACCCCTAAGAACGAAGAAAGTATGACCAGCCAGAAGCGAGACCCGGCCAGGAGGCTAAGCCTGGTCTAGAAAGACCCGGCCAGGAGGAAAAGCCTGGTCTGGAAAGACCCGGCCAGGAGGCAAAGCCTGTTATGGAAAGACCCGGCCAGGAGGAAAAGCCTGGTCTGGAAAGACCCGGCCAGGAGGCAAAGCCTGGTCTGGAAAGACCCGGCAAGGAGGCAAAGCCTGGTCAGGAAGGAGACCTAGATTAGGACTCTTAATATGGTATGATCCAGTTTTTACCTTGTACGACCAGGAGACCAACCTCCCATATAAGCAGGCTCCTAGGTCATAGAGACAGAGAGAGATTTCGAGTAGAAACCCCAAATTCCAGGTCTCGGCGAGAGTCAGCCCGAGCCAAATTCCAGGTCTCGGCGAGAGTCGGCCCAAGCCAAATTCCAGGTCTCGATGAGAGTCGGCCCGAGCCAAATTCCAGGTCTCGGCGAGAGTCGGCCCGAGCCAAATTCCAGGTCTCGGCGAGAGTCAGCCCGAGCCAAATTCCAGGTCTCAGCGAGAGTCGGCCCGAGCCAAAATTCAGGTCTCGGCGATATTTGTAACCCAAGATTTGGGGTCTCGGCGATATTGCAGTCCAGGCCTCAAGATCGATAACTAATAAGATCCTAGCTGGAAGTAAGCTATTATCTCCAATGGAGAGGCCGAACCAGGATAATCCTTGTGTCCAAGACGAGTTTTGCTAGCTATTCGAGTATCCCTTGTAACACGAGAGTTGAGATAATATATTCAGATCGGAGACTCGGCGACTTGATTGCCGGCTACCAGATCGCATATCACCATGGTTTCCCTTGAGCTAAACCCTCTCCCAAACACTAGAGTCGATTCGCCCCAAGACAAGTTACCCCCGGTAACGTCTGCCGTGATTATCCCACGACAGTTGGCGCCCACCGTGGGGCCTACGTCCAAGGGTGTTTACATCACGGGAGAAGCTCGGGAGAGCATGAAGAACTTCATCATCGGCGATATCTACACCAACCCCGAAGGAGAGAAGATGGTGGACGATTTTGGCTGGGGGCCAGAGTCGGGTCTGCTCGAATCCGGATCTGTCATCACAATCGGCCGGGTCAACATCTTCATCGGCATGGTACGTACGTCCGGTTCAATCCCCGATGATTTTGAGTATGATTTTATATTATCTTAGCCCAAGAATGTTGCGCAACTTCGGTTAGCATGGCCCGGAGCGCTTCGCAAAAATTTATATTAGCTTAGCGCAGGAGTGCTGCGCAACTTCGGTTAGCATGGCCCGGAGCGCTTCGCAAAAATTTATATTAGCTTAGCCCAGGAGTGCTGCGCAACTTCGGTTAGCATGGCCCGGAGCGCTTCCCAAAAATTTATATTAGCTTAGCCCAAGTGTGATGTGCAACTTCGGTTAGCATGGCCCGGAGCGCTTCACAAAAATCTATATTAGCTTAGCCCAAGAGTGCTGTGCAACTTCGGTTAGCATGGCCCGGAGCGCTTCGCAAAAATCTATATTAGCTTAGCCCAAGAGTGCCGCGCAACTTCGGTTAGCATGGCCCGGAGCGCTTCGCAAAAATTAATATTAGCTTAGCCCAAGAGTGCCGCGCAACTTCGGTTAGCATGGCCCGGAGCGCTTCGCAAAAATTAATATTAGCTTAACCCAAGAGTGCTGCGCAATTTCGGTTAGCATGGCCCGGAGCGCTTCGCAAAAATTTATATTAGCTTGGCCCGAGAGTGCTTCGCAATATTGTAAAATATTCTATTAGCTTAGCCCAAGAGTGCTGCGCAACTTCGGTTAGCATGGCCGGAGCGCTTCGCAAAAGTTTATATTATCTTGGCCCGAGAGTGCTTCGCAATATTGTAAAATATTCTATTAATATAAGCTTAGTCCTAGAGTGCTTCAAAACTTCAGTTAGTGTTTCCCAAAGTGCTTCGTTAAATATTAGCTTGGTCCAAGCGCGTTTCGCAACTTCGGTTAGCGTGCCCAAGAGTCTTTCGCAACAGTATGCGGATCAATAAGGTAATGTTGCATAATTAAGCCTTTACTTTATAAACATTGATCCGGGTCTTGGGGGCTCTTACTTGAATAGTTTGTAGCTGCAATCCTAAGAACTGGCTTTTATGCCGCCAGTATAATTCTTGCCTATCTTGCTTAACCTCGATGTGACTCGCACTTATATGGCCTGTTTGTTCTCCTGTAATCTCAATCAGTTATGATGCCCATGGGGACTTAACTGACCCTGTTTTACAGAGTGAGTACAGCAGTGATAATCCATGCGAAAGCCGGCTTACAAGTAAAGGTTTGCAAAAGGGTCATCTAAACCATCGACATATTGAGAGGACCTATCTCAGTAACCTGGAGGCGTATGAACCCAGGAAGAAACATGATTTATGGGATGTTATTGAGATAAACCTGGAGGCGTATGAACCCAGGAAGAATAACCGGGTTTAATTCTTTTATATATTATTTGTCTTATTTCAGGAGTTTAACCTGGATGATCGAGCTCGCTGCTTCACCTGAAACATGATGCCTAAAATCAAGATCATGAAGGAGAACAAGACCAGCTCGAACCCAGCTTAAACTTGGGGGCTACTGTTGGGGAAAAGATAACCTGGTACCCCTAAGGACGAAGAAAGTATGACCAGCCAGAAGCGAGACCCGGCCAGGAGCCTAAGCCTGGTCTGGAAAGACCCGGCCAGGAGGCAAAGCCTGGTCTGGAAAGACCCGGCCAGGAGGCAAAGCCTGGTCAGGAAGGAGACCTAGATTAGGACTCTTAATATGGTATGACCCAGTTTTTACCTTGTACGACTAGGAGACCAGCCGCCCATATAAGCAGGCTCCTAGGTCATAGAGACAGAGAGAGATTTCGAGTAGAAACCCCAAATTCCAGGTCTCGGCGAGAGTCGGCCCGAGCCAAATTCCAGGTCTCGGCGAGAGTCGGCCCGAGCCAAATTCCAGGTCTCGGCGAGAGTCGGCCCGAGCCAAATTCCAGGTCTCGGCGAGAGTCGGCCCGAGCCAAATTCCAGGTCTCGGCGAGAGTCAGCCCGAGCCAAATTCCAGGTCTCAGCGAGAGTCGGCCCGAGCCAAAATCCAGGTCTCGGCGATATTTGTAACCCAAGATTTGGGGTCTCGGCGATATTGCAGTCCGGGCCTCAAGATCGATAACTAATAAGATCCCAGGTGGAAGTAAGCTATTATCTCCAATGGAGAGGCCGAACCAGGATAATCCTTGTGTCCAAGACGAGTTTTGCTAGCTATTCGAGTATCCCTTGTAACACGAGAGTTGAGATAATATATTTAGATCGGAGACTCGGCGACTTGATTGTAGGCTACCAGATCGCATATCACCATGGTTTCCCTTGAGCTCAAACCTCTCCCAAACACCAGAGTCGATTCGCCCCAAGACAAGTTACCCCCGGTAACGTCTGCCGTGATTATCCCACGATAACAATGGTTAATGATGCGTCACTCGGTACAATCATGAACAACCCTATGGCATCCGGAAGAATAGCAAAATGGAGCATCGAGCTGGGCGCTTGGGGCATCACCTATGCAGGACGCAATGCAGTCAAATCCCAGGTACTCGTGGAATTCCTAAGTGAGTGGACAGAGCTACAAACGCCCGGACCGCCTGAGTACACGAGAAACTGGATAATGTACTTTGACCGGTCCAAAAGAAATGAAGGAGCATGAGCTGGAATCGTCCTCATATCGCCTAGGGGAGACAAGCTGCAATACGTCATACGATTGGACTTTCCACCCGATGATCCAGCATCGAACAACGACGCAGAATATGAAGACCTGTTGCATGGGATGAAGATGGAAGTCGCCTGCGGAGCCACCCGATTAATGATCTACGGCGACTCCATCTCATCGTGCAGCAGACAATGAAAGAATGCGACGCAATTGCTGAAAACATGGTCGCATATCGTGACATGTACAACTTACTCGAAGGAAGTTTCAAAGGATGCGAGCTGAAGCACATTGCGAGATCCAGCAACGAAGAAACAGATAGGCTGGCAAATATGGGTTCCACAAATACACTCATACCGCCAGGGATATATTTCAAACGGATGACTAAGCGATCGGTCAAAGTCAAAAAAGCTGCAGGAGCATCCGCAGCACCAGAAACAGAGGTCAGCTTGCAAGTTGCCATCATCGAGCTTATTCATAACATATCACGGCAAGTTTTTCTGGTCGAGCCAGTCTGGACGCAGAAATACCTCGACTACTTGTCCGCCATGCAGCTCCCGGCCGATCCTCGCGAGGCTCGACAGATAATCAGACGCAGTAAATCCTTTTGGGTGGTCAACGGAGAATTATACAAACAGAGCATCTCGGGTATACTTCAGCGCTGCATCGCACCCGAAGATTGCAAAGAATTACTTAAAGACATCCACCAAGGAGACTGTGGACATCATGCTAGCTGGAAAGCAATCATGGGAAAAGCCTTCCGAGCAGGATTCTACTGGCTCACGACAGCCACCGACACAAAGGAGCTGGTCGACAGGTGCGACGCTTGCCAGCGATTCGCACCAAGACCACACGCACCCGCTACGGAATTGCATATGATACCCATCGCCTGGCCCTTTGCACAATGGGGCTGGACATGGTAGGACCAGTACGCAAGTCCACGCCGGGTGGATACACACACTTGCTGGTCGCAGTTGACAAATTTACCAAGTGGATTGAGGCCATGCCAGTAACCTCGGCTAGCGCTCAATGCGCCGTCAGGTTTCTCGATTCCATCGTATGCAGATTTGGAGTACCACACGACATCATTACAGACAATGGTACAAACTTCACATCAAAGGAAACACAACAGTTCTGCGAGGAAAAGGGCATCAACTTCAAGTTTGCCTCAGTCGCCCATCCGCAAACGAACGGACAAGTCGAAAGATCCAATGGCTTAGTTTCAGCTGGCATCAAGAAACGTCTACTCGATTGTCTGCACCCAGCAGCAGGACATTGGGCCGAAGAGGTACCCTCCGTACTATGGAGCCTCCGCACAACTCCAAACCGATCAACAAACTACACACCATTTTTCATGGTATACGAAGCAGAAGCAGTCCTTCCCGAGGATGTCAGATTCAGCGCCCCACGGGTTGTGGCCTACAGCGAAGAAACCTCCTACAAGGCACTCGCGGAAGATATGGACGCACTCGATGAAATGCGCGATATTGCGCTCGCAAGATCTGCAGTATATCAACAATCACTGCGAAACTATCATAGTCGCCGCATACGCCACAGAGCATTCGCAGTAGGAGATATGATGGAGGGATAATAACCCGGTATGCCAACTCCAAGGCATAACCCGGCCCGAAGGACGCTGCACAGGATCCGGCTAAGGATAAAGAAACTTCTGGAAGGCCCATGGTTCGTAGGCCTCGTGACCCGGATTGTGGGTTGCGATAAGGAAAGCTAGGGTTTGTATGCGGTGTCCGGGTAGGATTCAGGGTGCGCCTTGGAGGGCAAGTCAGGGGGGGTGCGGGTGCTTTATAAACCGACCCTTAGGTCTAGTTTACAGAGATTCAAGTCCTAGCAATATCGCCTAATATCGAGTATCCAGTGTAATACGAGAGTCGAGTTATTATCTTACGATCAGAGACTCGGCGACTTGATTGCCGGCTACCAGATCGATTATCATCATGTTTTCCTCTGAGCTAAACCCTCTCCCAAACGCCTGTGTCGTCGTGCCCCAAGATAAGTTACCCCCGGTAACGTCTGCCGTGATTATCCCACGACAGTTGGCGCCCACCGTGGGGCCTCCGTACAAAGGTGTTTACATCACGGGAGAAGCTCGGAAGAACATGGAGAATCTCGTCGTCGGCGAGATCTACGTCGACCACGAAGGAGAGAAGATGGTGGACGATTCCGGCTGGGGGCCAGAGTCGGATCACCTCGAATCCGGATCCGTCGTGACAATCGGCCGGATCAGCGTCTTCATCGGTATGGTATGTACTTCCGGTTCGATCCCTGACTATTTTGGATCTGATTCTGTGTCAGGGGAGGCTACCTATATCCGATCGGATAGAGAAGAATCAGTTGGAACAACAGATCACATAGAAGAGCCCATCGCGAAGTGGGAACAGCTGGAGGAGCCGGCATGGACCCCGCGTGACCGGGTCGAGAGAGAAGATGATACCGAGTCTATCCGGGATCTACTGGAGAACCGGTATGAGGAGAATAACAGCGAAGAAGAACAGCATGAATTCACGCCAAGCATCATACGCCGAGTTGCGGTCTACGCGGCTCCCGCGGCCAACCTCAATCAAGAGAACGTGACCGCGGCCGCAGTCGGGGCGGCTCAAGCATTGGCACAGCAGCAGGGCGCGGCTAACGGAATCCCGGTTCTGGCCCGGGTTGATGGAGAATCGGCATCGGTGACCAGCCGCGTAGCAGACGAGGAGTTGCACGCAAATACGTTCGGATTCCTAGGAAACCGGACACCAGGGGCGGGTCCTTCAAATCCGCGTCACCCGGCCCTATTCGATAACAATCTGATCCTAGATCCCATGGTTCTTGCTACGGTTATCACTCCAGAAAACGCGGCAGAACGTGTCAGGGATCTGGATGTGGCTCGTCGTGCATTGGAACAGGAAAGAAGGCAAGTGGAAGCAGAAAGACAAGGGATGGCTACACGTCAACGCGAGCTGGATGCACTGGAAACCCGGCTCCGAGAGGAAACATCTAGAGTACATCAAAGGCATCAAACCAGATTACCCGCAATGGGTGGGGTTATTAATCCGGCTGCTTTATTTATTACACCCCAGGATCAGCCGATCCCCGTGGTGAACCAGGGAACTGCGCCTCAACCGGCAACAGCGGGAGCACAGCCAGCAAACGAGCAAGCCAGGTTACCCCTACCACAGACTAGAGTCACAACCGGCAATGAGTTACCACCACCGCCACTGTCACGATTTCGCACACCAGCAGGTCACTACAACAATCCCATGGACAACGTGTATGCAGCAACACTCGCATTGAATCAAATCCCCGTAGGAGAGTCGCCCCATGCAGAGGAGACCCGGCGAGCGATCGATCTGTTGCACACTGCGGTGGCGCAGCAAGCCAATTATCCGGATCATAGAAGTGGAATGCATGGGACGCCATACGCCAGTCAGCAACAAGGGAATATCCAAACAAGTTCAGCACGGCGGAGGGAAGAGCAGCAGCAAATGCCGCCTCCTCCCCGCGTTCAGGCAGTGCCAGCAGCATCAGCAGCACAGGCTGTTGTGGATAGTTCCAGGGCTCGGAGGGCCGGGGCCGGGTCTGCAGTGCATGGATTACCTGCAGCACCGCGCCCAGCTGCACCCCCCGCTGGATCACACGTTTCTCGAGCAAGGCCAGTCTCGACCATTCTTGCAGGACCCAAGTGTCTCTCGGACAACATCAGAGCCGAACCTTACCCGGAAAAATTCAAAGAGCCAGGAAAAGTAGTGAATTACGAACCGACTATGGATCCAGAAACATGGTTGAGCAGTTATGAGATGGCAATGTCGATTCACAATGCATCCGAGAATCTCCAAGCCAAGTTCATGTACTTGATGATGTCAGAAGGAGCAGCAAAGTTATGGTTCACCAATCTGCCGGAAAGATCGATCAAGTCCTGGGAGGAATTGAAGACCGCGTTTGTCAAGCACTTTCATGGGACGTGCAGAAAATTGTTCACTATTGATGATCTAGAGCGATGCGTTCAGAAGAAGGGAGAGTCGGCGCGCAGTTGGGTGCGCCGGGTTATGGAGATACTTCACTCGTCCACAGATATTCAGCCCAAGGATGCACTACAAGCCATGGCAAAAACATGCAAGTACACACCTTTAGTGCAAAAGCTAACTCGCATGAAATCCAGTCGGAATGCGTCGGAGGTTACGATGGGAGAATTGATGGATGCGTGCAACAAACACGCTGCAACAGATACTACAGAGGAGGAAGTTGATGACAAAAAGGCAAAAGCAAACACAAGTAATAGTGGAAGAACCGGCAATGGATCAGCACCGGGTAATAACGGAAATAGCCAGAACAAGCGTCCGTTTGAAGGAGCCTCCGAGTTTGTCGCTAACACAGAAGCCGGGTCTTCGAGACCCAGATCAGAAGGGAATTTTAACACTAGAAATCACAATGGAGGACATTATCAAGGGCCTCCAAGGCCAAGCAACAGTTGGGACATCTTTAGAATGGCATGCCCGAAGCACAGCAGGAACGGCAAGCCGGCTAACCACTCCTTGGAGCAATGCGCCGACTTACAGAGATGGAAGAACGAAGAAGTGAACAGAGCCATGCGAGGTGCGGGTCGGGGAGGAGGACCTGGTCCAGGAGGAAACCTGGGCAACGGCCCACCCCCAGCCGGCAACCCGGCAGCCGGAAATCAGGGCAACAATCAAGGGGGAGCTGGAGGTTTCCAGGCCAACCCCAAACAGTTGGGTCAATATCACGTGCATACTACAGGAGGCTCTAACAAGGATAAAAAGATACGGAAGCAAGCGGTCAACTCAGTTTCTTCGGCTGTCCCGAGGTATTTGAGGTTGTCAGAACAGGATGTAACATGGAGCAGGAGGGATCACCCGGAAAGAATAGAGCACTCGGGAGTCTTAGCATTTGTGGTTGCACCACAGGTCAATGGGTACAAGCTGAAAAAGGTCCTGATGGATGGAGGAAGCAGCATCAATATCCTGTACTGGGAAACCTTTCTACGCCTGGGTCTCAAGGAATCTCAGCTACAAAAGAGTGCAACAGTTTTCCATGGGATAGTGCCGGGTCATTCAGCGTGCCCTGAAGGGAAAATCGCATTGGAGGTAGCTTTTGGGGAATCAAAGGACAATTATCGAGTTGAGTGGCTTACTTTCGAGGTGGTTAAGTTGCGCAGTCCTTATCACGCGTTATTCGGAAGGCCGGCTTACGCTAAATTCATGGCAAGGCCGTGTTATGTGTATCTACAGCTGAAAATCCCGGGTCCTAAGCAGACCATTACCGTACATGGAAATCGAGATATAGCAGCTGAATGCGATGAAGGAGACGCAGCAATGGCCGAGCAAGCCTGTAGGAAAGAGGAACTCAAGCAGTACCGGTCTCAAGCAGACCCGGAGGAAAGGGCCACTTCAAAAAGGCCGAGCACTGAAGGAGAAAAAGCAAAACCTAGGGCAGAACAAGATGCTAAGATGGTGTCTTTCATCAAGAACGATTCCTCCAAACAATCTGGCATAGGAGAAGAAATCACACCGCTGTTCACAGCTAGCCGCGTTCTGGGAACACCTCACCCGGATTGGCTAGCAAACCCGGTACTCATCATGAAAAAGTCCAACAAATGGAGAATGTGCATCAGTCGCGTTAGCCTGGGACCGGTTCCTAAGAAGAACTAAACAGTGTAACAGGCAGCAGGTTTCAGACGCGCTCTTTTCCTACCCAGGGTACCTAAGGGGACTGGAAGGTTTTTAATGAGGCGGCCTGCTGACCCAAACTTTTTCATATTAGTAAAAGAGATGGTTATCAAGTCTTATTATGATCTTTGCTTCGATTACAAGTAAGTAGTATTCACTTCTATCAGTACATCAGTATCATCAAGTATGTTGCATATATATAGGTCTTGGGGGCTGGTTGCTTGAATAGCACAGTCACAAACCCAAAGACCCGGCCTTGATAATTATGAGTTATATGGGCCGATTACTCGCAAGACGAGTACGGCTACAATCTTATAACCGGACAAAGGAGCCAAGTTTTCTTGACTATTCTTACTTAAGCTCGATGTGACTCGCACTAAAGTGGCATGATCTGTTCGCTTACGATTACAATCAGCCGTGCAGCCCAATGGGACTTGCCTGACCCTGTTTTTCGTATAGATGTAACAACATGGTATCCACGCGAAAGCCGGCTTACAGTACAAGATAGTCAAAAGGGTCATCTAAACCACAAGTTATGCAGAGTACAAGGCTAATAGCCGGAAACTCAACGATTATCAAGCATAACTTCAGTACCTACACGGAACGGCTACAGGTTTTCGGCTCGGTAAAAAACAATTTGTTCTCTGAGAAAGGCCACACCCCTCTGACTCGGACTTTGGGTCATGGGGACTGGGGACTTCGAAACAGAAACAAACTGCTTGGCTATCGAAGCTCGAAAGGCCCTAGCATCCGAGTCTTGGGGACTTAAAGAAAAGTCTGATTATCAAAACCCGTGATACTCGGAAAACCGAGACTCACAAAGGGAATCAAAAAGAGAGTCGGGTATCGAGAATAAGTTCAAGAATAGACAAGTATCAAGATTATCAAAAGGCCAGGAAAGGCACAAGTATATCACGGAATAAAAGTACGTTACAAATTACGATACCAATATCAAGGGTGCACAGGCGCACCATCAAAAGTATACTAGTTTTGAATACAAAGTATCAGGTGATCGAGGTATTATGATGGCATTGCCCTATTCGGCCTCCTGAGTAGGGTCCTCCGGGTCTTGATCCTGGGCTTGCTCCTTAGCTTTCCCGGTGGCATCACCCGGACTCCCCGCATCAGGACGGATAGGTGGAGGGACAGCTGGTGTAGAGGTGGTTGGCCCTGATCCTAACTCGGCCTCTCTCTTAGCGGTTTCTTCCTTCTTCCTTGCCGAATCAGCCGCCCATTTCTCCAAAATATCAAAGGGAGGGGGTGCCTCCTCCTGTATGGTTTTGCCTTCAGCATCGTATGAACTCATAATCGTGCCCAGATCCATCTTATCGGCCAAAGCGGTTGCCGAGTGGCGCACCGCGGATTGTATGGCCTTGAAGTCCTTGGGTACAAACCTGGAGCCATCAGCTTTAAATTCGGGAAACCCGGATATTACCTTTGCCGGGTCAAGCTTAGGAAAATAAGCCTTAGCCAGTGTAAAGGCCCAGGTCATACCAATCCGGCAGGCCGAGCGTTTCCATATCTCGATCCATCCAGGCACTGTGGAGCAGGCTTGAATAAGGTTTTCCTCACCCGGGTATACCTCGGTAGGCCACTTCACGGCGTCCAATATAAACTTTGTACCGGCAAAAAAGGTCCGGAGCACAGTCTTAAATGTTTTAGCCTTGGCAACAACATCTTCTTCTGGGGTCGCAAGGTTGGCACCTGCAGTTGAAATAAGGGAAGAGCATATCAGTAATTCCGAGTATCATATGATAAAGTAAAGGCATGAAGTTAGTCGGTAGCAAAAACTTACTAAGCAAGATGCGGTAAGTATCGGCAATCTGGTCCGATAATTTCTTCAGCGCGGTTTGAGCAGTATTGTACTTCTTTTTGTATTTGGAAACATCCTTCTTCAGGGTTTCCACGTCAGCCTCAAGGGCCTCTCTCCGTTTTACTTCGGCAAGCAAGAGTTGTTCAGTCTTGAATAAAGTTTCATCCGACTGGGTCATCTGTGCCTGTAAGGAACAAAGAGCACAAATATCAGTCGGGTATCACGACAAGCCGAATATTGCATAAAGTACCGAGCACAACTTCAGCAGGTTATGCTCGGAACTTGGGGACTAGGCGTATACTAAGAGATATTAAGTATTGTTACCTGATGCGCTGCGGCCATGCGCTCTAGGATTTTGCTCTCTGAGGTCTTCATGGTGAGGAGAGCGCTCATCAGCTGATCAAAATTATCATTACCCGAGTTAGAAGACCCGGGGGCGTGGAAACTCGGAGAAGAAGTTTTCTTCTTAGCGGGAGACGGCACCCGGGTCATCCGAATGTCGGAGTCTGGTGCTCCTCCTCCCGCGCCCAAAGTCGCAGTTTTTTCCCTCTCGCTTGCGTGCGAGGCTGTCGGATACTCGGCTTCTTGCCTGGCCGGGTCTGTGGGTGACACTTGTTCTCCGCCGCCAGCTGCGGCGAACACATCATCAGTCGGGTTCTCCTTACCCGGGTCATTGGTCTCCATGTCTTCTTGGTCGCTAACAACGACCGTGGCCCTATAGAAAGTATGAGTGAGCAGTTAGTGTATAATCAGGAAAGAGCGATGAAAGTGTGATATAACATCAAGAAAGGAATTTTACCCGGGATTCACCGCAAGGTCTGCAGGGAATTCGCTGCTGGACCCGGATGAAACTGAAAAATACCAAACAAGACGCGAGATTACCCTGTGAGGGAATGGTTCGGAAAGATTTTTATGTTTAAAGAGGGGTATGGTAAATACCAGCGCGCCGAGCTGGAGATGATGGAATACCCGGGTTAAGAGCATCATTGCCCGGGTAATTCCGAGTCGCCCTGCGCTTGGTCATAGGCGACTCCTTCAGATACGGCCAAAGGGATAATGCCAGGGTTAGCTCATGCATGTTATCACAAGAATACGAATTGGACGCAAGGAAATGATATAGAACCTTGAAGACGACCCCCTGGGGTTTTCTCTTAGATCCGACTTTGATTGTCGGCTCTGCTTCATCCTCATCGCTGGCGGACTCCACCTTGCCGTCAGCTTCTTCTTCCTCGTCCTTGTCTTCTTGTTCTGGAAGTTATCAAGGGTACAGTTGGAAAATGAAGAACAGGATATGACGAACTCAAAGGAGCTAAGTGAAATTTAGAACGTACCTTCATCCGAGTTAACGGCATCCTCTTTCCCATCCGGGTTTTCGGAGTTAGGAGGAGTGTCAATCTTCCAGAAATCATCATCGGCCTGAAGTGAAGGCATAGGAACAAGGGTTATTAGCCGTATCAGGCGGAAAGGATGAAGTTGAAAGTGTGAAAATCGGGTCTTTACCGCGGGGGCCGGGTTCTCACGGGTGAAGGGCTCTAATCCGGCTATATTCTGGATTACCTCCAGCTTTTCTGTCAGAAAGCCTTTGATAGTTTTATTGGTATCACCAGGTGCGTAACTGTTGGTGGAGTACCGGATCGGGTCCGTGATGAGCCCCGAGTATTCACACATTAATTTTGTGCGGATGGAGTTGGGCTGGATCCGGAAATTGACCCAAGTTTTCACCAGGTTAAGCCCGATGAGGCCCTGGGCCGAAAGAATAGAGATTTTGGCTAGTAGGGGTAGGATAGCCTCCCTGTCCGAGTCGGGGGCGAAGGCATTAAAAGTTTCAGAGATATCGAGGAGGCCCTCGGAATAACCCGGCAACCTCTTCTCACCGGGTGGAGAGGTGTCCCGGCAGTAAAAATACGAAAGTTGCCAATGTTTGACGTGAGAGTTGAGGGTGAGAGGTGGCATTAGAGAATTCTTGCGACGCTGGATAGAAACCCCGCCGCAAGCAAGAAGTGCCCCGTCACCGCTTTCGCGGCACGGTTTGCACTGGAAAAGTTCAACGAAAAGAGCCAAACTTGGCGGAGTGCACAAGTATGACTCGGAGAGAACGATGAAGTGGGAGATATTTAACATAGAGTTAGGCCCTATGTCAAATATACGAAGGCCGTAGTGGCTCAGAATATCACGGAAGAAAGGGTGACCCGGAGGACGGAAGCCCCGGGTCACGTGCTCTACAAAGCATATTACCTCATCCTTTGCAGGTGTAGGCCGGGTCTCGTTACCCGGCACCCTCCAGTGAATATCTTATTGAGGAGGAAGAACCCCTAACTCGACCAATTCTTCTAACTTGGCCTTGGTGATCGAAGATCGCGCCCAGTTGGCGGATATGGAGTTGGTAGTCTTGGCCTTGGTTGGCTGCTTCCCCTGCTTCTTGGGCGCCATGGGGTTAACCTGCAGAGCACCAAGTAGAAGGACATGAGGAATAAGACTCGGAAACTGTCAGTTGGCCGAGTATTGACGAGCGGTATCGAGACAACGTGGAAGCTAAATACTATCTGGGTATCATTTTGTGGAGCAAGGTTCAAATTATCCGGGTATCATGCGTTGCTATAAAAATTATGGAGGCTTATGTATTGATAAGTGTTCGGGGATGATGAATGGTTGACCGTGTATCTATCGCGAGAAAAAGAACCGGAAAAAGGAGAATTTCCCGGGTGACAGAAACAAGGGCGGAAAATTTGGGCGGCCCGAGCCCAGATTGGAATTTCCATTTCTAGATTTGTGGCGAAATTAATGATTACAGGTAGTAGGAGAGTGAATTGAAGTCTATATCCTATCCATTGGATGAGCTAGAACGAATACAAGCAGCTTAATTCGGCGTGACCCGAGAAATGACTGGCGGGTCGATTTAGATCTAATCTAAGGTAAAATCAAGAAATTGCAAGGGCAAAATTAATGGATGCGAGAGACTTACTGGAGGGGATCGAAGTGAAGCCCTACGGAGGCAAATGGCACAAGCCTGGTGTCCCTTCGCGATTCCTGGCGGGCAGGTCGGAGGTCTGGCGGCGGATCTGGGCGGCGGGGCAGAACGCACCGTGGCGGAGCGCAGTCGGCGGCAGATGGGCTCCGGAGATGCGCGCGAGATTTCCGTAATGGCGCTCTGCGGGCTTGAGCACGGAGGAAGGAAGGAAGAGGAATGGGGGAAAGTGAGCCGTGGGGGTTAGGGTTACCCCTAAGGGCCTATTTATAATGGCGCGGGTGGAAAAACTCAGTCCAACGGGCGGGACCCGGAGATTATGGGATAACGGCTATCTGTTCGAAGTTTGCTAGATATGCTTCAAATACTGAGCAAGAGATCCGGACGAAAAAGAGAAGGGGATCCTCTCCGTGGTATCAGGATCAATTATCGAGTAAAGTATAGAGTTTTGGCATTTTTATCAAGGCTTTGACCCGGAAAGGTAAGCAAGGCATCTGGAGAAAAGCCGGGTTACCATAGGGCCACCATGGAGTTGGGCCTAGCTATATATCAAAGCACCTTAACCCGGCCGCCATACACTTGTGCGTTTGATATTTTTGCAGGGAATAGCCAGTGCTTCAAGGAGGAATCCATGAAGCCCAAGCTATTCTGGGGACTACTGATGGAGGGATAATAACCCGGTATGCCAACTCCAAGGCATAACCTGGCCCGAAGGATGCTGCGCAGGATCCGGCTAAGGATAAAGAAACTTCTGGAAGGCCCATGGTTCGTAGGCCTCGTGACCCGGATTGTGGGTTGCGATAAGGAAAGCTAGGGTTTGTATGCGGTGTCCAGGTAGGATTCAGGGTGCGCCTTGGAGGGCAAGTCAGGGGGGGGGTGCGGGTGCTTTATAAACCGACCCTTAGGTCTAGTTTACAGAGATTCAAGTCCTAGCAATATCGCCTAATATCGAGTATCCAGTGTAATACGAGAGTCGAGTTATTATCTTACGATCAGAGACTCGGCGACTTGATTGCCGGCTACCAGATTGATTATCATCATGTTTTCCTCTGAGCTAAACCCTCTCCCAAACGCCTGTGCCGTCGTGCCCCAAGATAAGTTACCCCCGGTAACGTCTACCGTGATTATCCCACGACAAGATATGTGCTGCGACTCAAGCAGAAGGAAGGACACAAGCTCGAGCCACCATGGGAAGGGCCCTTCATCATACACGAAGTTATCCCAGGTGGAGCCTATAGGCTGAAGAACCCATCGACTAGAGGAATCTATTCCAATCCTTGGAATTTCGCACACCTCCGCAAATTTTATCCCTAGATTTACTTTTCTCGCAATAATAAGGCTGTATTAGGCACTCTTGTAGCTCGAATACATGACTTCTCAGTCATCGCAATAAAATACATGGTTTCTCAACCATACTTACTCGAAGATTATTCATCCTTACATGCTAAAAAGTTACAGGTATACACCCCATAAACACACGGGGGCTACGCCTAAACTCAACATCACAGGAAAATTTATATATACAAGGTTACACACCTTACAACAGTTTTTACAAACTATACAACATAACAGGATATATACATCCTACAATCAATCATGGCGCTGAGCATTCTTAGCTGCCAACACTCTATCTACTTCATCAGAGGTCAATCGAATGATTTCTTCCGCCGCGGGACAAACATCATCATAATGCGGCGAAATGTCATCGAGTGGACCATCCGGGAGTCTAGCTATGGAATTGAAGTTCACCTCAGGATGCCATATCCGAACGAAGGAGAGAGCCACCACCGCGCCGCAAGTCATCTGATTGCGAACACACTCGCAAATCTCTCCGTTTTGCCCGAACAGCCTGAGGAGATAGCTCCAATCTTCAGAACCCCTTTGCAGCGGATAGAACGCGTCATTCATCGCGACCAAGACCTCATGAAAAGAACTCACGAGAACTTTCGCCTGGATGACTTGGAACTTCAAAGTAGCCAACAGAAAGCCTCGACTGCGATCAGACCAAAAGTTATTCGCATGAGGCTTTGAGCTGCCAGCTTCTTGAAGAATGTGGTTTTTCTACCCACTGTTTTTCCTCCCTATCATCTGGCTTAACAACTGAAGATCAAACATACGCGATCAGACAAGGAAACAAGACAAAGAAGACTTGGGGGCTGTATTACTTACACAGCAAATCTCTAGCGACAGAAGCCAACTCGTCCATCAAAAACTGTTCGCGCTCAATCGCCAGCTTTTGCTTGGACTTCGCCACATCGGCTACCCCGCGCAAAGCTTTCAGCTTACGCTCACCCTCCTGGACCCGATCACGGAGACCTGCATAGGTCCCAACAGCGGCAACAAGAGGATTTGCTGGAATAGCACGTCCACCTGACGGTTCTGCGACAACCCCAGCAGCCTGGAAGAATACAAGGAAAGGAGTAAGATGCCCTATTTGAGATATATCTAGTCGCATATTTTACGAGTGCTCGGGGGATACTCCCATCGAGAGAAAACACACAGTTGCGGGAAACATTTCAGAAGAACATCTCGATTAAGACAATGGAAATACGGGAGCACATCCCAAGGTTCATTACAATCGAGGCGACTAAGTAAAAGAAAAAACAAACTAAGGAGCTAAAGTGGTGCTGCCACTCGCGGCGGTGGTCCCTCCCTTAAGACGAGCAAACAACTCAGATAACTTCCGAGCAAGGACTCCGGCTGGCTCGCCAAAACGACGAAGCCCTACCTTTTTGCCCGTGGAAGGATCGACAGGGAGATCCGAGTAGGCCTCCTCCAAGCCGCTAACTCCATGCGCCAACGCGAACTGGATGGCGGTCTTCGCCCCGGACTCCGACTGAGCGACCGCGTAGGCATCAAGGAGATTGCTCTCCGAGAAAATCCTCAGCAGATCACCTAGCGCGGGTGGAGATAGAACATTGACGAGGAGGCGACCATGCAGCTTTGTTGGTATCACCGGTCGCAAAGTTCTTGGTGGAGTATCGGAGTGCATCTGTGGTGTGCCCCGAGTACTCGCACATTAACTTGGTGCGGATAGAGTTGGGCTGGATTCTGAAATCAACCCACGTCTTCACCAAGGTGAGCCCAAGAAGGCCTTGGCCCGAGAGAACAGCTAGCCTAGCCAGCAAAGGCTGGATGGCCTCCCTGTCCGATTCAGGGGAAAGGCATTGAAAGACTCGGAAATATCTAAGGGACCCTCCGAGTAACCCGACAGTCCTCTCTCGCTGGAAGGGGAGGTGTCTTGGCAATAGAAGAAGGAGAGTTGCCAGTGCTTAACGTGAGAATTTAAGTTAAGAGTTGGCATGGGGGAGTTTTTGCGGCGTTGGACGGAAACCCCGCCGCAAGTCAAAAGCGCCCCGTCACCGCTTTCGCGGCACGGTTTGCATTGAAAGAGTTCTATGAAAAGAGTCAAGTTTGGCGGAATGCACAAATAAGACTCGCAAAGGACGATGAAGTGGGTTATGTTCAATATAGAGTTAGGCCCTATATCGAACACCCGGAGGCCATAATGGTTAAGGACCTCCCGAAAGAAAGGGTGACCCGGAGGACGGAATCCCCGGGTCACGTGTTCTACGAAGCAGATTACCTCGTTGTCAGCAGGTATGGGCCGGGTCTCGTCCCCTGGCACCCTCCAGTGGATTTCCTTCTGGGAAGGGAGAACTCCCAGCTCGGCCAGCCCTTCTAGTTTGGCCTTCGTAGCTGTGGATCTCCCCCAGTTGGCGGATATGGCCTGGGTTGCTTTGGCCTGAGCCGGCTGTTTTCCTTGTCTCTTAGGAGCCATGGGATCAACCTGCAAAACACCAGGGAAAAAGACACAGGATATGAGATTCAGACGTATTGGATTATCCGAGTATATACTTGGAGCGTCCAGAAAGTGTGAAAAACTAAGAAGTTATCCGGGTATCGTGCCTCGAAGTGAAAGTTGTCGGTTATCCGGGTATCAAGTACAATTATGGAGATCATTGGTTACTTACGTATTGGAATGAGTTTGGGGAAGACGGATGATTGCCCATGTATCTACTGCAAGCCGAATAACCGGAAAAGGAGGATTTTCCGGGTGTCAATAACAGGTGCGGAAAATCTTGGCGGAATGGATCTAGATTGGAAAAGTTGCGAACGATATTACGGAGAAATTGATGATTAGTGGTGATAGGAGAATGGTGTGTGATCATCAATTAAGGTATTGAAGGAATTAGCAAGCATTTAAGCGGCTTAATGTGGTGCTGCGGGAAAGATGGCTCGCGGGTTAACCTAGATCCAATCTAGAGCAAATCGAAGAATTGCGCGGGTGAATCAGTGAACATAAGGGACTTACTTGAGAAGATTGGGGTAGCGCACGGGGTGGCAAGTAGCGCAGCTTGAATGTCCCTTCGCAACTCCCGATAGGCCCGGGCAAGGGCGCGGCGGTAGAGCTCGGTGGCGGCGCGGAGCAGTTCGAAGATGAGCGTAGCTTGGCGGCGGTCATGCTCCGGCGGCGGACTTGCAGTTCTTGCGGTGGCGTCGTGTGAGCACGAGAGGTGAGGAAGATTGAAGGATTGGAATGAACCGTGGGGGCTCTAAGTTACCCTTTGAGCTCTATTTATAAGGTGTGGGCGAATAAACCTGTCCCAACGGGCGGAATCCGGAAAATTTGGGGTAATGGCTATCCGCGCGAATTTTACGAGATATGCTTCGAGTACTGAGCGGGATATCCGGACGAAAAGGGGAAGGAGATTCTTTCCGTGGTATCAGGGTCAGTTATCGAGAAAAGTATAGAGTTTTGTCATTCGTATTAAGGCTTAGACCCGGAAGGTCAAGCAGAACATCTGGGGAAGAGCCGGGTTACTGTATAGCCACCGTGGAGTTAGGCCTAGCTATTTGTCAAATCACTTTAACCCGGCCTCCATGTGCTTGTATATTTGATACTCTTGCAGGGAATAGCCAGCGCTTCAAGGGGGAATCCGTGAAGCCCAAGCTATTCTGTGGACTACTGATGGAGGGATAATAACCCGGTAGGCCAACTCCAAGGCGTAACCCGGCCCAAGGGACACGACGCGCAATCCGGCTAAGGATAACGAAACTTCTGGAAGGCCCAAAAGTTTGTAGGCCTCGTAACCCGGATTGTGGGTTGTGTAAGGAAAGCTAAAGTTTGTAAGCGGTGTCCGGGTAGGATTCAGGCTGCACCTTGGAGGGCAAGCCAGGGGGATACGGGTGCTTTATAAACCGACCCCTAGGTCTAGTTTGCAGAGATCTAAGTCTTAGCAATATTACCTAATATCGAGAATCCAGTGTAATTCGAGAGTTGAGTTATTATCTTACAATCGGAGACTCGGCGACTTGATTGCCGACTACCAGATCGATTATCATCATGTTTTCCTCTGAGCTAAACCCTCTCCCAAACGCCTGTGTCGTCTTGCCCCAAGATAAGTTACCCCTGGTAACGTCTGCCGTGATTATCCCACGACATAGTTCATACCCCAAGATTTGGTTTGTGGTACCCTAAGGGGGCACAATTTTCTCTCAATGGCTATACGGATTCCGATTGGGCGGGTGATCAAGATAATAGGAAGTCAACTTCGGGGGCATGCCAATTTCTTGGTAGGTCCCTTGTAAGTTGGTCCTCCAAGAAGCAAAATTGCATTTCCCTTTCCACCGCCGAAGCCGAATATGTTGCCGCCGTAAGTGCATGCACTCAATTGTTATGGATGAGGCAAACTCTCAAGGAGTATGGAGTTCATTTGGATAAAGTGCCTCTTTTATGTGACAATGAAAGTGCCATCAAGATTGCATACAATCCGGTGCAACATACAAGAACGAAGCACATTGAGATTCGCCACCACTTCATCCGTGATCATGTGGCAAGAGGGGATATTGCACTATCATATGTGCCCACCAAGGACAATCTTGCGGATATTTTCACGAAGCCACTTGATGATGCAAGATTCTTGTTCTTGAGAAATGAACTAAATGTGATTGATTCAAGGAGCTTGACTTGACAATCTTGCACACACCCCTATAGATGAAACGTATTCGAGTTTAGATGTAGGCATGGACATAGGGGGAGTGTTATCCTAACACATTGGGTTCTCCCTCCCCCCATTATGCCCATAGCAAAAATTCATTGTGATCTCTCTTTTTCTAATGTTGAATTGTGAGCTTCAATGTCGAGAATTGGCAATGCACCCAAGATACATCTTCGCGGTTGCATACCATGATCTCTTACATGGTGGCCTAGGCCACCAACCTCTTCGTTTCGAAGAGTTGGATCTTAGTTGGGTTTTACTTGTCATTTCATTGCATTTCGTGTGTTTTCCCTTCTAAGTGTTTCTTCCTAGGAAAATCCCACTCAATTGGTATTTTGTTTGTTTGATTCTTGCTCTTGAGAGGGATAAGTACTAGTTTCAGTTTGATGTTCTATCCTAAGCCATTCTATCAAAAAGCCATCTTTTTCTAGCACTTGTGTCTATCCATTGAAACGAGGAATTTTCGGATCAGAAGGCAGCCGTAATTTCCGGTCCAGTTCTAGACCGGAATATCCGGTTCAAGTTTGAACCGGAATATCCGGTTCGGCGAAAATCACAAAACCTGGAGCCCGACGGGGAAGAGGCAGTTCGTGCCCTTTTCCCCATCTGCTCCCCTCCACCCCAAAACGACGCCGCTCTGAAACTTGGCCTCCCGGGCCGATTCCTCCGCGGGATCTCCAAGCTTTGGCACGGATCTCGCCCCCCTCGTCCTTAGGAACGTTTCTATCCAAGCATCTTTCTCCATGGATCCCGGTAATGTTCAAATCTTGTTGATTTTTGGTGCCATAACCATACCACTCCATGGATTTGTGTATTTGTTGACAATGCTTGGTAGGATTTGTTCCTTAGAGGTCCCTTTGCATGCTAGATACAATAGATTAGATTCACATGTGTTCGATCTACTTTTGAAGTCTAGATCTAGATCGATTTTGTGCTGTTTTCGCTCAACCGGAATATCCGGTCCTCGACTGAACCGGAATATCCGGGTAACCAGAATATCCGGTTCTGTTTTGAACCGGAATATCCGGCTATGTCCATTACTGTTTGAGAACAGCCCAAAATTCATCTTTGCCAGATTTTTACTTAGATTATTCCCTGGAATCTCCTCTATTGTTTTTATGCATGTTGTTTCCTTTGTTTGACACTTGTGCACTTATCTTTTGCTATCCTCTATTGTCATGATTCACAGGTGGTGGTGCTGCTGGGCGCATTCATAAGCGTCCCAAGCAGGTTTCCGTCAAGCACAAGAGGAAGCCTCGGCTCAACTATAAGACCAACATGTCTGTTCCGGATTTCAATGTGCTCAGGCAGAAGGACGTCTCCCTCGCTCCTCGTGTGGCCAATATTGATCCTCGGTTCTGGAATCTGGAGCAGTCTTATATTTATGAGGATATCTATTGTGACTTCCGCCACCCTGTCCGTGTGATGCAGCCCTATGACTTTGCCGCTCTCAAGGCGAGAGATGAGTTTGCTGATGCTATGAGTATTGTTGAGCGGTTTGGGCTTGTGAAGCTCATGGAGACCTAGTGTGACTACAACACCGAGCTCATCAAGCAGTTTATGTCCACCTTGGCGTACAACAAGGATCTGGTTTGCTGTCTCAAGTGGATGTCTGAGACCACTCCCTGTGAGGCTTCCTTCGAGAGGTTTGCTCGTGTCCTTGGATACTCTTACCGCAATCATCCTCCTCTTGGTCGCCGTGTCCATGAGGTTGATAGGCCTAGGAGGGAGGTGGCCATGGCTGAGTTGTATGCTCCTGGATTCACTATTGGGGGCAATGAGGGACTTCTTCCTCTCTATGATCAGCTGGTTCGCATCTTCAGATCTTTCCTTGTGCCGAGTGGAGGTAACAATGATGCTCTCACCACTCCTTTATGCAACCTTCTGATTCTGGCTAAGGGGTGCATGGAGGATGAGGATCCGAATGCTTCTTATTCTGTGGATGTTATGGACATCATTTATCACGAGCTGTACGCTGCTATGATTGGTGGAAACACCATTCCTTATGGTCCATATATCATGAAGCTTATCAAGAATGTGATGCGGAAGGAGTACACAGAGTTACCCATGGTTGAGCACAAGGTCAAGAGGCTGTATGTGAAGAGGAAGAAGAGGACTACTGCTGCTGCTACTACCCAGGATGCTCCTTTTGAGAGTGGTCCCTCTATGGGAGGTACCGCTACTGGTTCTCAGTCTGCGCCCACTCCGGATATTAGCACTGTGCGCCATGTCAGGAAGCTCTCCTGGTTTCAACGCAATGTGCTCTGCATGAAGGTGGACATCCACAAGGAGCAGTACAGGGCATATTGCAGGGACACTGCCTTGGCTAGCGCACAGAGTCAGATTCTTCACCACGTGAGTGGTGCTACTGGTGATGTCCCTGCTCCTCTCACTGCTCAGTCCTTCTCTGCTTGGTCTGCTGAGGATAGCACTCCTTGGGAGCACATTGAGGCTGCGCTCCGGACTACTCAGGCTTCTACTTCTGGAGCTGGCTATGATGATGAGGATGATGATGAGGAGGAGGAGGACGAGGCGTCTGATGCTGAGCGTGAGGCACATGGAGAGTCCGAGTCTTCTGCTGGCGAGGCTTCTGAGCACTCTGATGCTTAGCCGTGTTTGGGACGTTTAGCTTCGTTATTTGTCTCCTTTTTGGTGTCTCGATGCCAAAGGGGGAGAAGTAGCTATTAGACTACGGGATTTGCATGGGTGCGGGCACAAGTGTATGCTTTTATCATTTCTTGAGAGCTTGTGTCCCTTTTTAGTTTCTTCGTTTTCGTGAACTTTGTTCGTTTATTGTCTCGTTAAAACTATGTGTGCTATTGTGTGTGAGACTATGTTGGATATTATCATGGATTATCTATGTTGGTGGCTATATGGTTATCTATCTTATATGTTGAGGATATTGTCTATTGTTGTGCTTGGTTATTCATGGATATATTATCTTCGCAGAAGGTATATACTTCTATCTTATTCTCAACCTATTGATGATATTGTTACTTTGGCATGTTTGCTACTTGTTGGAAATTACTCCTCATATACCATTGCATCTATTTGCATTTGAGGCAAACAAAAGATATGCACTGAGATAGGGGGAGACATTTCCATTTTGTTTCAAACATGTTCTTGTCAAGGTTTTATTGCAAATCTTAGTATTGTCATCTAACACCATAAAGGGGGAGATTGAAAGTGCATTTCAGTTTCCCGGTGTTTTGTGTGTTAGTTAACAATACTAAGTACAGTATTTATCGAGGTGTTAAGTGTGCAGGTGTTATACTTAACATCGGCATCGATCACCAAAAATCGGTGAAGTTTGGCCTGAGAGTTTTGGGACAGCACCCAACCGGATTATTGCAAACCGGATTATTCGGGGCAGACCGGGTATTCCGGTTTGGAAAATTTCAGAGCAATTTTCGTACTGGCATGAACCGGATTATTCGATCCGGATTATTCATCATGAGCCGGATATTCCGGTTGGTGTTGAAATTGGCTAAGGACTGGAAGTTTTGCGCACTGGAATGTACCGTATTATTTGAACCGGATTATTCATGTCAAGCCGGATATTTCGGATGCAGATGAAGTTGTGCGAAATTGGCTAAGGACTGGAAGATTTGCGAACTGGAAGGTACCGGATTATTTGAACCGGGCTATTCCGGAACAGCCAGATAATCCGGTTCAGATATGCTGGACTGCGTGAAGGAAGCTGACCGGATATTCCGGTCCAAACTTGGACCGGATATTCCGGTCCCCTTTTTCCTGCACAACGACTAGTTGTGAGGAGGGGCTATAAATACCCCTCCTCTTCTTCCCCAAGATCTAGTTCTTCCCCTTAGCATTTATGAGCATTTAAGAACTCACCCAATCTCTCATTACTCCCAATCCCTCCAACCAATCTAGAAGATCTTTGGAGGATTGAAGGAGAAGGCCCCGATCTACATCTTCACCGAGCCGTTCTTCATTTCCCCCTCTCTAGTTCGAGGGATATTGCCTAGGGTTTCCTCTTGTGGAGAACCTAGGAATCTTGTTACTTGTTGGTGATTCAAGAAGAGTTGGGAGCCCCCAATTTGGTTATGGGTGTGTGCCCCAAATTGTTTGTAAATGATTCGATCCCCGCCTCAAAGGGGTTCAATAGTGGAAGGTGAACTAGGCCTTTGTGGCGAAGTTCATCGGAGAATAGGGTGAGGCCTTAGTGGCGTTGAGTAGGCCTTCGTGGCGAGCTCACACCCCTCCAACGAGACGTACTCTACTAAAAAAGGAGGAACTCGGAAATACATCGTGTCTCCGTGTCCTCCACCTTGGTGACCTCGTTCCCTCACTCTCTTTACTTATCACTTGCATTGTGTTTATTGTTATCCTTGTCATATAGGTAAATTCACCATAGTTGCATTATCTAAAGAATTTACCTTTGTGTCAAGCCTTAAATTGAAAGAAAAATTAAAATTGGTCGTAGCACCTATTCACCTCCCCCTCTAGGTGCCCATACTTTACTTTCAGCTAGTGCGTGAACGTCTCGGCGGATTGATTCTGGTACGTGCGCGTCTCGCCGGAATTCGTTCGTCATCGTCGTCGGAAAGTACTCGGCGGCCGGGGCACAGTTCCAACATCAAGCAGATGATCAGTTCAGTGCAAATTTTGGCTCGAGACTATTAAAAATAAATATAATTTATACTAAACTTTTATATTTTTTTCACATCTTATTTTAGCATATTACAATATTACAAGTATAATTTTCTATTGATTCACATAGTTTAACCATATAATTGATGCTGCTGCTAAATATTAGTTGTGTGTTATTTGAATGTGCTGGACATCATTCAAATATATAAAACTTTTTTCGTGACGAAAGTTTGTTCTAGAACTCTCTTTTATTTACATTACATAACCTATATAACTTATACATTACGATCTAGCAAATATCTCAATAGCGGCTTCCAATGTATGATTAAGTGAGCATACTTATAGAAATTTATAGAGTATAAATTGAACCAATGGTTTATTCTTTACTGATTTTTCTTGGTAAAAATTTCCTAGCAAATCAAATTTAACAAAATGTGGATGCTATGTACCTTGTATTGAAACAAAATTGTTTAGACTAATTGCCAATGAACATAAAATGGCATGAATTCTACTATGTTTGCGTATGTCGATTTTATTATTTCATATGACTTGTGCATGTGCTTGTTATCCCGTGGTCTATACAGATTACCTGCTAGTTTACTAAATTAAAATAAGTTGCACAAAATGAAATATGGAAATCTACTTACGTAGGTTTTCATCAAACCTGCGGGACTTTCCGAAAAAAATGAGAATAGTATGCTAACTATACTTGATCTCGTGGTCGCAATTGTTTTTCTCTTAGGTGCAAAGTGTCCCATGTGTACTTGATTTTCTGAATTAACCATTTTATTAAGTTAAGATACTTCTTCCGTCCTAAAATTTAAGTCACACTTGATTTTTTACCATCTTTAATTCACGTCTTTGAACAAATATATATACATCGAGCTTATAAATGGCATCACTATATTTTGTCTTACGGAATACTTTTAGTCATATGTATTTATGTTATTTGTTTACATATTGTAAGTGAAAATCATAGTCAAATTTGCGCGTCATTTATCATTAAAAAGTATGCATGCGTGATTTAAAAAATGGCGTGTTAAATAGTTTCTTGGGTGTAATGAATAGTACCAGCGAAATTATAACATACCTGAACATTTGGGGCCTTTTTATTCTCAGGGCTTGGTCGGTCGTTCTTCTTTTAGAGTGAAGATACCACACAATCACAGAGCCTATGTTGACGACAACAAAGTGAGACCTGAAAACGATAGGAAAGGAGTGGAGAGAAGAAAGAAAGGACACGGGACAACTTGCTACATGCGGGAGAAGACCGGTAGAGCGAAGTTGCATGCAATGTATATTGGTGGGCGGTGGATGGTTTGATGCTTATATTGTTTCCTCGCCAAAGGGGGTCCTTCTTCGTTGGATTATTCCACAAGTATAGTCCACTATTCCCTCATTCCATATTAATCAACACCGTGTTTTCTTTTACTCCCCCATCCTAGTTTAAAGCGCACAATTCAAAAACATGCGTTCCTAACCCCCACTTGTTAGAAACATTTGCATTAATTGCCTCTCAATTAGAGGTTGGTTACATCTCCCCACCATGCATGCAAGATTTCATCCTCAATTAGATAAGGCCAAGATATTTTCAAATTGCACCCTTTAAACTAGGGCATAGGGAGTAGAAAAAATAGGTTATCATTTATTAATAGTACATGACCTTGCTATCCACACACAAGCATGAAATATAATTACATTATCGCAGAAAACAAAGGTTCTTTCATTTACCGAAAGCATAATTAAATGCTACCCATGTAGTTTTTATATTAAACGTGTTTACAAACTGAGTTTTTGTGCTTATATCGCAAGGGTTTGCTAGTGCAAACTATGTTTTTAACAATAGAACACAACTTAATCAGTAACTAAAATCTGAGCAAATAATTTATCAACATGGAATGGAGGGAGTTAAAAAAGCTATGTCTAAAAGTATTACTACTTATTATGGCCATTTCTTCGATACAAGTTTTTCTTCCCTTTTATCATTCACGAAATCCATTGCTTTATACACGTTCAAAAAGCATATTAATACTGATGTTGCTTGAGACCGTACAACCATGGACAACTTTTTTAGCGGGCGAGAGGATCCACAGGACTCCTCGAATCCAAATCTCAGTGGATTGATTCCCTGCACAGTGAACATACTAGGCCCATGAGAGCGATTTTGAGAATCCGTGCTCAATGGAGGTCCCTTTTTTCCCCGAAAATTGTACTTTGCACTTGAGAAGGACCGGATGTGCTTAGTGGATATTGTCATCATACATATCAACAAGGCAATCCCAGGCTTTCTTTGCACTTGAGAAGGACCGGATGTGCTCAACACCTTCCTTTTCCATTGCCTTCTCCAACATGTGCATGGCATGAGCATTGAGTTGCTCATCTATAATTTCACTTGAGCTTAAGTTCAAGGGTTCCTTTGGCTCATACCCCTTATCAACAATTGTCCATATTTGCATTGAAGAGCTGCACATGTAAGACTCCATGGAAGCTTTCCAATTAGTAAAACGACTCATATCTACCATAGGAGGTGGACCAAGATGATTAACATGTGGATGTTGAACATTAGGAGCATTGTTATAAGCAAAGCCAAAGGAATATCCACTACTACCATTTCCAGGTGCCGATGTTGCGGTTGCTTCCTTAGATGCAATGGGATTTCCATGTTCATCTAAGACAACATTCTCTCTAGATTGATTAGATGAAGATGTCAATTCCTTTATTAGTCCCTACATCTTTTTCTCAGAGCTATTCAATCATAGCTTGGATTAGCTTTTGAATCCCCTCCATGGTGACGAGATCATTAGCCATCCTTTCCTCCTCTTTAGGCGGTAAAACCCTTAATAAAGAGACGAGGCTCTGATACCAATTGAAAGACCGAGAGGTTAACTAGAGGGAGGGGGGTGAATAGGTTAACTACAAATTTTAGCTTCTTTTTCGATTTAACAAGATAGTGCTCAAATATAGATTGTCTAGATTATGCAACTAGGTGAACAATCCTATATGTTGATGTCGCACCCTGACTTCTAGGGGATACTCACCGTACGAACTGGATAGCAGATGCTTGGATTATGGGGCATAACTGCTCCCACGTCCCAGCTTCCTGGTAGGCCTGCGCTTATGCGCGACAACACAAGCCCTGCTATTCCATCGTCGATGTAAACTATCCACTAGAGATCAAAGGCACTTCCGTCGACGTACTTCAAACCATACACACATGGTACGTCAACGGCGTTTAACAAGTGATATCACAACAGATCTCTACGACACAAAAGATTGAAATAAGTTGCAAATGGCTCTCATTAGAGCAGAGATAGCAAATACAATCATTCAGAGGGCACATGCCCCAACAATACATCATTACAATACAGCGGAAGCATTCAACATGTCTGAGTACAGACAAGAACCAAATAGGCCTAAGAGACCGGAAACGAAAAGACGGAGCCCATCCACGAAGTCTCGGATCCTGCCCGGGTCCGCTATCTACTCGTCAGCAGTCTCGTCCAACTTCACGTAGTTGCCACCATGTAGATCCTCGGAAACGTCGTCTGCGTAAACCACAGCCCCAAAGGGGTCAGTACATAAACGTACTGGCAAGCAAGACTCACAATTCACCAAAGTGTAACCCGTCAACACCAAGCACAGATGCTTTGGGTTCAACGGAAGGAAAGGGATATAAAAGATGCTGCAACTGGCTGCGCTAACCAACTACAGAGATTCTACCACTTCCGGCTAACAGAAAGGAGATAAGATCGAGGATGGTAACCAACTGAAAGATAACTTCAACAAACCCATCCTGGATCTCGCCCCTTATCCAAAGAAGCAATCCGAGGATAACTCACACAGTTGTAATAATGATGGTTCAAATTATTGTGTCAATAAGCCTATTACTAGTCAAGTTATTAATCATGGGGTGTAGCATGTTTGATCATTATGTTTAAGTTGTCCTGAGTACTTGTTAGCCAGTACTTTCACCAAGTAATCCATAACCGCGGAAAACACGGCTTCTCGAGAAGATTATCCCTGCAGGGTTGCACCAATTTGGCCGTACACTCAAGAATAACCCGCCAGACGGGAATCAAACCCACCAAGCGAGGTACTCTACACAACCAACCATTCTTCGCATCAAGCCCAAAGAACCTTGGGCGCACGGCTAATCAAGCCCAGAAGAAAATGGACCATCATAGCACTCTAAGACCGTGTCCCCCTATATGCCGACTACAAAAGTTCCACCCTGGCCTGGGCTCGCAAAAACATGCATGCGGCAAATGGAAAACACGAACTAAATGAGGCGATTTGGACGAGATGCGAATCAGGTCAAGTTGAGGGGGGCGCCCATACTCGCTTCCCAAATGCGGGTAGTGCGCTCATCATGGATCAGTAGACAAGACCCTTTTCCTATTAGGGTCGACACTAGCAGGCTCCAAAACCTCTCATGGGCCTCCTGCCGGTGCCTTATCATCAAATTATTATTAATAGTAACATTAGCATGATTGATTGATTAAACATCGAGCCCCCAGAACGTAATAGAAATAGTAACAGAAAGTAACGGGTAACAGACTCGAGCAAAACAACCTAAGCATGCTAGTAAGACACGGGCTCAAACAATGGTTATAGGTATGGAGGTGAGGCAATATCAGGGTTAAAGGATACATGTAATAGGTTCGTAACAGGAACAACTACTACTAAGGCTAGCAGAAAAGAACAACGGAAAGTATCGGTAACCAATGTTGAAAGGAACACAGTGGTTCATGTGAGTGATAACTTGCCTGCAAAACCCAGTAGCCTGGTACTGAGCTAAATCCTTAGAAGGGATGTCGTAAGTATCGTCGGTCTCAACGTCGTCGTATATCCGGGAAGAAGCAAACAAACATTGCAGAAAGATAAACAATCAATATAATGGCATAGTTGCACAAACATGGGATGATGCATGTCATGTTAATAGATGCATCAAAGTAACCTACTTGACAAGATAACACAATTTAATTGGACCCCTATGCAATGTGAATTGCATATGGATGCAAATGGTTAAGGTGGAAGCAATGATCTACATTTGATTAACAAGTGTAAGTGGTTAACATGATGCTTGCATGATGATGATGACAAGATAACAACAAAATAACAATGATAGATGCAAAGGAAAAGGAATAAAACAAGTTTGGAAAATGATTTGTTAATTTTGGAAAGTTTTGGTTACTTAGACATGTCACACAAACAATTATTGTTTTCATCAAGTTAAATTGTTCAAAATAGATAACAAAGTTTATAGTTGAAAAGAGAACAAGATTTTAGTTGGATTACATGTTTCACTTGTTGAAAAAGGATTTCAAATGAATTATTTAGGAATTAAACAAGTTAAACAAGAATTAAATTGGAATTAATTCAAGTGTGGATGTTAATTGAATTTCATTTGATCAAAACATTAAACCAAGTTCATATTTGAAAAGGTTATGCTTTTATGGTTTGAAAACATATTTTATATGTCCCAAAAGAATTTGTTTTGATCAAGTTATAAATTTAACAATATTAAATGAATTAAATAAGATTTAAATTATTTAACCAAGTTTAATTATTCAAATCATGAAACAAATTTTATATTTGGAAAGGGGGTTTAATTTTGCATGGAAAACATATTTCATTTGTGGAAATTGGATTTAAAATGAGCAAGTTATTATTTTGGCAATTTTAAATGCAATAAACAAGAAACAGTTGTTTTCAGCAATTTAAATTATTCAAAACAGCAAACAAAATTTATATTTGGAAAGTACATGAAAAATTGATTTGGAAAACATATTTGGTTTGTGAAATTTGGAATTTTTATGAGCAAGTTATGAATTTTGCAAATTTAAGTGAATTTGACAAGAATTCAAATGTTTCACCAATTTAAAATATTCAAAACAGTAAACAAATTTTATATTTGGATAGACAATTCAATTTGGGACAGAAAACATATTTAAAAAATTAAAATTGGGGCTAAAATGAATTTGTTATGCATTTTAGAATTATAGGGTGCAATCTGCCATTTTTTATTGAACCAGGGACTTAGGAAAAATAGACAGGGATCTAGAAATAAATTACAGGGATTTAGGGATTACAGCAGGGACTTGGTTGTGAAAAGCAAGTTGTGCTGGCTGTGGAAAAAAATAAAAGGAAAATCGGGTTTTAAACCCGCAGGGGGTGGGGATCGAACCCTCACCCTCTCTGCTGCGCTCGAAGGCACAGGACCAGTGGGGTGGTGTGGCTGCTTGTGATAGAAGGAGGGGTGCGGGGAGGATAAGTTGTACTCGCGGGATAATTTTCTGAACTAACTGAACCGAACATGTACTGCTTCAGATCGAGGACAATGGCCGATGGCTGCTCGCCGGAGGGGAAACCAGGGAGGCGCCGTGGGGTGTGCTTGCGGGCGGTGGGGTGCGGTGCTCGGCCTAGGGAGAGAGAGGAGGGGATCGCGAGAGGAGGAAGCTCACCTAGGTGTCTCGATCGGACAGGAGGGATCGGGGCGGGAGGCGCTGCAGCAGGGAGTGCGACGGCCGGAGAAACCCTCACGGCGGCGCCGCCTCGGGCAGTACCGGCCGGTGGCGCCTGCAGAGAAATTGGGGAGGATGGCCTCCTCGTTCCATTCCCGGGGACGGCGTTTCCTCGAGGTGGCCGGGCAGGCAACGGTGGCGGGAGGCAGGTGGTCTGACGGGAGCAAGTGGTGATTGCAGTGTCGAATTTTTTCAGAAGGAGAACAGAAGCTTGGGGAAGGGGAAAGGAGTTGGCGGCGCAGAGAAGAACTAGGGCCTAGGGTTGGCAGCCGAGGGTAGGGCTAGGTTTTAAGGGGAAGGGGGAGGGCTGCTGTCCGTTCTTTATCTGCCATGGCTACGTGGATGCAGGGATTCTCTGCCGTACAGAGCTAGAAGAAAAGGGAGGGGGTACTGGGCCAGGGAAAGATAGGTGGTCTTGGGGGAAAAATGGGCTGGCTGCTGCTCCTCTCTCTCCTGCGTTTTCTTTTTCTTATTTCTGTTTGTTTATTTTTTTTTTTGCAGAAACAAAATAGGAAGAAAAGGTAGGTTTCCAAGTTAGCAAAAATTTGGAAAAAAATTATGGTCAGCTTAGTTTTTAACATAGCAACTAATTGCTAACTGGTTTTTCCAAAAGTTTTCAAATTAAAATGTTGTTTGTTAATTAAACCAAATTTGAAAGATTTTTAAGTATCGAATGAATATTATTGAAAACAACATCTTTATAGGGTGAACCCTATGGTTAATTTGATGAAAGCAGTTGATTGGTTTAAATAATATTCATAAATTCAAAGTGGTTTTGGTTTGATGCATTTTGTTTGAATTTTAAAGGTGATTTGGAATTTAATTGATTAAAGTGATTGATTGAATTAAGCAACAATTTAATAAGTGATCATTACAGGATTGTTTGGAAACAAATATTTGGATGTTGGTTTGGAATTTCAAATGGAGAACAACTTGAATTTGAAAAGGGTTTGATTATTGGATGCATTTTTTATAGAAATAAAACAATAGTTTGGAATCACACTTTAATGGAAACAAATAATGGTTTTATTTTGAAATATCTTTTTAGAAATTGTAACATCACAAGGATGAAACAAAAGGTTTGAAATTTGAGTTGAAAATCAAACAGAAAACAAAGGAAAACAAATGAAAACAGTTGGAAAACAACTGAAATCAGAGGAAAACAAATGGAAAACAACAAAACAATTGCAATCAACATGATGCCATGATGCAAAACATAAAATAACAGAGAGCAAACATTCTAAAGGCTTATTTTTCAGACTTGGGATGTTACAAAACGCCCCCCCTTGAAGGAATCGCGCCCCGAGATTCCTACTGAGAAAAGAAAAGGTCCGGATACTTCTTGGAAAGATCCACTTGAGCTGTGACACGTGAAACACATCGTGCACATTGGATAGTTTAACTGGAAGTTGAAAACAATAGGAATTCCTGACAACTCTTCTGGAAAGGTATCAGGGAATTTGGAAACCACCGGAACAATATTAGTAGAGTTATAGGTTTTGTATGGATGGTGTATAGCTGGATAGGATTTGATTCATTTGGAGAGTAGACTATCTGTAATAAGGGTGGATCAGAGTTATTGACATCAATGGAACACCAAGAATAATTATCAATGTCAGAATCATCAACATGAGAGTAACGAGGAATATGTGGCCTCCCATTAGAATTGGATTGTTCTTACTTATGTTGAAGTCAACACTTGAGATTCCGGAGAGTGAACGGTGATTTGATTGCTTAGTTGAACCAGAATTGGGTTGTATATTGTGGAAAATATTGTTGACACAAAGGAATGTGATGCTCCGGTATCAAATAGCACCTTAGCTGGACAAGAGTTTACGAGGAAGTTTTGATTAGACGCCGGTAGAAGATTTGAAATGGAAAACAACAACAAGATTTCAACGGACGAAAAGGATGTTGAGAAGAACAGGATATCAACATCGGGGAAAAACGAGAACAAAACTCCTGAGGTACTACGGAAAAACCCATCCGGGCTTCTAGAGGATCAATATCTACTGCTTAAGGAATAGAGGATCTGCTTCCGGGGCTTACACGCCTCCGTTCTCAATCATGAGTAGGCAACATGATAAATCATGTCACCACCACCTCCATTCCTATGGTCTAGTAGATATAACCATCCTAGAGAAACCAGAATTCGTGAAATCCTAACTTGAAAGTTTAGATGAGAAGGGAAAAATCAACGTTGCACTTCCTTACCAGAAAAGGGAGGGTGGGTGGGGAAAGAAGAAAAAGAACAGAATTCCTACTCTCACGTTTCATTTTTCCTATATAGCTACAAAATAGTTTCTAGACTCAACTGCGACCAGTAAAAAGGGATCCTACAGGCAGACAGGCTCTGATACCATTTGTCGCACCCTGACTTCTAGGGGATACTCACCGTACGAACTGGATAGCAGATGCTTGGATTATGGGGCATAACTGCTCCCACGTCCCAGCTTCCTGGTAGGCCTGCGCTTATGCGCGACAACACAAGCCCTGCTATTCCATCGTCGATGTAAACTATCCACTAGAGATCAAAGGCACTTCCGTCGACGTACTTCAAACCATACACACATGGTACGTCAACGGCGTTTAACAAGTGATATCACAACAGATCTCTACGACACAAAAGATTGAAATAAGTTGCAAATGGCTCTCATTAGAGCAGAGATAGCAAATACAATCATTCAGAGGGCACATGCCCCAACAATACATCATTACAATACAGCGGAAGCATTCAACATGTCTGAGTACAGACAAGAACCAAATAGGCCTAAGAGACCGGAAACGAAAAGACGGAGCCCATCCACGAAGTCTCGGATCCTGCCCGGGTCCGCTATCTACTCGTCAGCAGTCTCGTCCAACTTCACGTAGTTGCCACCATGTAGATCCTCGGAAACGTCGTCTGCGTAAACCACAGCCCCAAAGGGGTCAGTACATAAACGTACTGGCAAGCAAGACTCACAATTCACCAAAGTGTAACCCGTCAACACCAAGCACAGATGCTTTGGGTTCAACGGAAGGAAAGGGATATAAAAGATGCTGCAACTGGCTGCGCTAACCAACTACAGAGATTCTACCACTTCCGGCTAACAGAAAGGAGATAAGATCGAGGATGGTAACCAACTGAAAGATAACTTCAACAAACCCATCCTGGATCTCGCCCCTTATCCAAAGAAGCAATCCGAGGATAACTCACACAGTTGTAATAATGATGGTTCAAATTATTGTGTCAATAAGCCTATTACTAGTCAAGTTATTAATCATGGGGTGTAGCATGTTTGATCATTATGTTTAAGTTGTCCTGAGTACTTGTTAGCCAGTACTTTCACCAAGTAATCCATAACCGCGGAAAACACGGCTTCTCGAGAAGATTATCCCTGCAGGGTTGCACCAATTTGGCCGTACACTCAAGAATAACCCGCCAGACGGGAATCAAACCCACCAAGCGAGGTACTCTACACAACCAACCATTCTTCGCATCAAGCCCAAAGAACCTTGGGCGCACGGCTAATCAAGCCCAGAAGAAAATGGACCATCATAGCACTCTAAGACCGTGTCCCCCTATATGCCGACTACAAAAGTTCCACCCTGGCCTGGGCTCGCAAAAACATGCATGCGGCAAATGGAAAACACGAACTAAATGAGGCGATTTGGACGAGATGCGAATCAGGTCAAGTTGAGGGGGGCGCCCATACTCGCTTCCCAAATGCGGGTAGTGCGCTCATCATGGATCAGTAGACAAGACCCTTTTCCTATTAGGGTCGACACTAGCAGGCTCCAAAACCTCTCATGGGCCTCCTGCCGGTGCCTTATCATCAAATTATTATTAATAGTAACATTAGCATGATTGATTGATTAAACATCGAGCCCCCAGAACGTAATAGAAATAGTAACAGAAAGTAACGGGTAACAGACTCGAGCAAAACAACCTAAGCATGCTAGTAAGACACGGGCTCAAACAATGGTTATAGGTATGGAGGTGAGGCAATATCAGGGTTAAAGGATACATGTAATAGGTTCGTAACAGGAACAACTACTACTAAGGCTAGCAGAAAAGAACAACGGAAAGTATCGGTAACCAATGTTGAAAGGAACACAGTGGTTCATGTGAGTGATAACTTGCCTGCAAAACCCAGTAGCCTGGTACTGAGCTAAATCCTTAGAAGGGATGTCGTAAGTATCGTCGGTCTCAACGTCGTCGTATATCCGGGAAGAAGCAAACAAACATTGCAGAAAGATAAACAATCAATATAATGGCATAGTTGCACAAACATGGGATGATGCATGTCATGTTAATAGATGCATCAAAGTAACCTACTTGACAAGATAACACAATTTAATTGGACCCCTATGCAATGTGAATTGCATATGGATGCAAATGGTTAAGGTGGAAGCAATGATCTACATTTGATTAACAAGTGTAAGTGGTTAACATGATGCTTGCATGATGATGATGACAAGATAACAACAAAATAACAATGATAGATGCAAAGGAAAAGGAATAAAACAAGTTTGGAAAATGATTTGTTAATTTTGGAAAGTTTTGGTTACTTAGACATGTCACACAAACAATTATTGTTTTCATCAAGTTAAATTGTTCAAAATAGATAACAAAGTTTATAGTTGAAAAGAGAACAAGATTTTAGTTGGATTACATGTTTCACTTGTTGAAAAAGGATTTCAAATGAATTATTTAGGAATTAAACAAGTTAAACAAGAATTAAATTGGAATTAATTCAAGTGTGGATGTTAATTGAATTTCATTTGATCAAAACATTAAACCAAGTTCATATTTGAAAAGGTTATGCTTTTATGGTTTGAAAACATATTTTATATGTCCCAAAAGAATTTGTTTTGATCAAGTTATAAATTTAACAATATTAAATGAATTAAATAAGATTTAAATTATTTAACCAAGTTTAATTATTCAAATCATGAAACAAATTTTATATTTGGAAAGGGGGTTTAATTTTGCATGGAAAACATATTTCATTTGTGGAAATTGGATTTAAAATGAGCAAGTTATTATTTTGGCAATTTTAAATGCAATAAACAAGAAACAATTGTTTTCAGCAATTTAAATTATTCAAAACAGCAAACAAAATTTATATTTGGAAAGTACATGAAAAATTGATTTGGAAAACATATTTGGTTTGTGAAATTTGGAATTTTTATGAGCAAGTTATGAATTTTGCAAATTTAAGTGAATTTGACAAGAATTCAAATGTTTCACCAATTTAAAATATTCAAAACAGTAAACAAATTTTATATTTGGATAGACAATTCAATTTGGGACAGAAAACATATTTAAAAAATTAAAATTGGGGCTAAAATGAATTTGTTATGCATTTTAGAATTATAGGGTGCAATCTGCCATTTTTTATTGAACCAGGGACTTAGGAAAAATAGACAGGGATCTAGAAATAAATTACAGGGATTTAGGGATTACAGCAGGGACTTGGTTGTGAAAAGCAAGTTGTGCTGGCTGTGGAAAAAAATAAAAGGAAAATCGGGTTTTAAACCCGCAGGGGGTGGGGATCGAACCCTCACCCTCTCTGCTGCGCTCGAAGGCACAGGACCAGTGGGGTGGTGTGGCTGCTTGTGATAGAAGGAGGGGTGCGGGGAGGATAAGTTGTACTCGCGGGATAATTTTCTGAACTAACTGAACCGAACATGTACTGCTTCAGATCGAGGACAATGGCCGATGGCTGCTCGCCGGAGGGGAAACCAGGGAGGCGCCGTGGGGTGTGCTTGCGGGCGGTGGGGTGCGGTGCTCGGCCTAGGGAGAGAGAGGAGGGGATCGCGAGAGGAGGAAGCTCACCTAGGTGTCTCGATCGGACAGGAGGGATCGGGGCGGGAGGCGCTGCAGCAGGGAGTGCGACGGCCGGAGAAACCCTCACGGCGGCGCCGCCTCGGGCAGTACCGGCCGGTGGCGCCTGCAGAGAAATTGGGGAGGATGGCCTCCTCGTTCCATTCCCGGGGACGGCGTTTCCTCGAGGTGGCCGGGCAGGCAACGGTGGCGGGAGGCAGGTGGTCTGACGGGAGCAAGTGGTGATTGCAGTGTCGAATTTTTTCAGAAGGAGAACAGAAGCTTGGGGAAGGGGAAAGGAGTTGGCGGCGCAGAGAAGAACTAGGGCCTAGGGTTGGCAGCCGAGGGTAGGGCTAGGTTTTAAGGGGAAGGGGGAGGGCTGCTGTCCGTTCTTTATCTGCCATGGCTACGTGGATGCAGGGATTCTCTGCCGTACAGAGCTAGAAGAAAAGGGAGGGGGTACTGGGCCAGGGAAAGATAGGTGGGCTTGGGGGAAAAATGGGCTGGCTGCTGCTCCTCTCTCTCCTGCGTTTTCTTTTTCTTATTTCTGTTTGTTTATTTTTTTTTTTGCAGAAACAAAATAGGAAGAAAAGGTAGGTTTCCAAGTTAGCAAAAATTTGGAAAAAAATTATGGTCAGCTTAGTTTTTAACATAGCAACTAATTGCTAACTGGTTTTTCCAAAAGTTTTCAAATTAAAATGTTGTTTGTTAATTAAACCAAATTTGAAAGATTTTTAAGTATCGAATGAATATTATTGAAAACAACATCTTTATAGGGTGAACCCTATGGTTAATTTGATGAAAGCAGTTGATTGGTTTAAATAATATTCATAAATTCAAAGTGGTTTTGGTTTGATGCATTTTGTTTGAATTTTAAAGGTGATTTGGAATTTAATTGATTAAAGTGATTGATTGAATTAAGCAACAATTTAATAAGTGATCATTACAGGATTGTTTGGAAACAAATATTTGGATGTTGGTTTGGAATTTCAAATGGAGAACAACTTGAATTTGAAAAGGGTTTGATTATTGGATGCATTTTTTATAGAAATAAAACAATAGTTTGGAATCACACTTTAATGGAAACAAATAATGGTTTTATTTTGAAATATCTTTTTAGAAATTGTAACATCACAAGGATGAAACAAAAGGTTTGAAATTTGAGTTGAAAATCAAACAGAAAACAAAGGAAAACAAATGAAAACAGTTGGAAAACAACTGAAATCAGAGGAAAACAAATGGAAAACAACAAAACAATTGCAATCAACATGATGCCATGATGCAAAACATAAAATAACAGAGAGCAAACATTCTAAAGGCTTATTTTTCAGACTTGGGATGTTACAGTTGAGCAAGTACAACTAGCATAAGGTAAATATAGGACTAAGCTAGTAGTAACAAGTAAATGTAAGTTGAGGAATAACCGAACACAATGATGCGAAGATTTATCCCAAAGTCCACTTCCCAATGGAAGCTAATCTCCGTTGGAGCGGTGCGGTGCCACCAAAGTGGAACATCGAGTATCCCTCAAATGGCACACCATATCTCCTTCGAGTCCTTCCACCGATGTGGAGAGGCTCTAATCACTATGTTGCCGTTGAGGTTGACAACCAGAACCTTTACAAGGATGAGGCACACTCCACAAGTTTGGAGGGTCCTCACCAAATATCTTGAGCCACCAATACTCCGAGAAACAAGATCCACGAGCACAAGAGCTCCGGGATATCAACAAGGCTCCAAGCTCCGATGAGACAAGAGCAACAAGGTTCTTGGCTCCGATGAACTAAGAACAACAAGATCCCTAAAGGATAAGTGGGGTGATTTCAAATCGGATTGGTGGAGTGTAACATCCCAAGTATGAAAAACCACCCCTAGCATGTTTGATTTCTTGTTTAATTAAAGTTTTGCATCATGTCATCATGCTCATTGATTTGTTTCCATTTGTTTTCATTTGGTTTGCATATGTTTTTATTTGTTTTCACAATGGAAATTCAAACAATATTCAACCTTTGTTTCATACTTGTCATGTTAAAATCTTTTTCAAATAAAAAGTCCAACTCAAAACTCCATTTGTTTCCAATTATTCCATAATGTTCAACTATTAAAATGGTGGCTTCTAATAAATCAATTAATTCCAAATTGCATTCAAATTCAAATCAAACCACAACAACACCTAATTTAAAATTATGGAAATCACACAACACTCCTAATCAATTGTTTCTAATTAAACAATAGGGTTCACCCTATTAAAAAGTTGGTTTTCAATAATAATCATTTAATAAGCAAATTCTTCCAAATTTGAATTAATTCCCAAACAGTAATTTAATTTGAAAACTTTTGGAAAACCAAGTTGGCAATTAGTTGCTATGGTCAAAACTAACTTAACCATAATTTTTCTAAATTTTTCCTAGCCCTAAAACCTATCAAATCCTTCCATTTTCTTTGCAGCAAAAAAAAAAACAAATAGAATAAAAAGATTAAAAACCAGCAAGGGAGAGAGGTGGCAACCAGACCCAGCCCAACTCCTATTTTCCTCAGGGCACAATACCCCTTCCCCAGTCGTCTTCTTCGTACGGCACCCATCCAGACTGCACACGTCGCAGAGCAGATACAGGGAACGACTAAGCTCTCCCCCTCCCTCCTATAACTCCAACACCTCGAACCCTAACCCTAACCCTATTCTCCTTCTCCCTCCTTCCTCTCTCCCCCGCCTCCAATTTCCTTTCTTCTCCTTCCTCCATCTCTCCTCTCTCTGTCTCCTTCCTTCTATAACTGAACCACACCGGAAAAAAGCTCCACCTCCCTCCGGCGATCGCCGGCCGTCTAGACCTCCTCCGGCCCGGGCGAGTGGGGGAATGGAAACCCCCCACCGCGGGCTCCCTCCTCCACCTCACGCCAGGGGCCGGGAGGGCCTGTGGCGCCGCCGCCATCTTCCCCAAGTCGTCGTCGCCCCTCTGCTCGAGCGCTGCTCCGCCTCGATCGCTGTCCGCCCGACAACCGTGGTGAGCTCCTCGCCCCTCGACCGCTGCCCTCTCGCTCCCCTTCCCTCCTCCCGCACATCCGCAACCGCAAGCACACGCACGCCCAGCGCAGCAGCGGCTGCATGCCGTCGTCCGCTCCTGTCCGGCGAGCGGTCAGTTAACAGCCCGTACGTTTCAGTTCGTCAGGTTCGTCAGTTAGCAGTACACCCGTGGGCAACAGCTTAACCTCCCGAGTTCCCTGTATCTATCACGAATCCGGCAGCTACCCTACTGGCAGAGACCCTCTGCGCGCGCCCAGGAGGGTGAGGGTTCGATCCCCACCCCCTGCGGATTAAAACCAACTTTTATTTTCCATTGTTTTGTTACAGCAGCTTCCAAGAATCACAGATAGGTCCTTGCGAGTTATTTGCTAGCCCTTGTAAAATTATTTCCAAGTCCCTAGTTCATAAAAATGGCAGATTTGCACCCTATACTTCTAAAATGCATAACTAATTCATCTTAACTCCAATTTTAACTTTTTAAATATGTTTTCTGTCCCAAATTGAATGCTCTATCCAAATATAAAATTTGTTTACTGTTTTGAATATTTTACATTGGTGCAATATTTGAAAACTTGTTAAATTCACTTAAACTTGCAAAATTCATAACTTGGGCATAAAAATTCCAAATTCAACAAACTAAATATGTTTTCCAATCAACTTTTCATGTACTTTCCAAATATCAACTTTGTTTGCTGTTTTGAATAATTTAAATTGCTGAAAACAACTGTTTCTTGTTTAATGCATTTAAAATTGCCAAAATAATAACTTGCTCATTTTAAATCCAATTTCAACAAATGAAATATGTTTTCCATGCTAAATTAAACCACCTATCCAAAGATAAAATTTGTTTCATGTTTTGAATAATTAAAATTGCTTAATTAATTTAAACCTTGTTTAATTCATTTAATATTGCTAAATTCACAACTTGGTCAAAATAAATTCTCTTTGAACATATAAAATATGTTTTCCAACCATAAAAGTATAAAATTTTAAAATATGAACTTCGTATTTTATTTTGGACAATCTAACTTGGTGAAAACAACAAATGCTTGTGTAACATCATTAAGAAGCCAAGATTCTTAACTTGTTAAATAAAATTCCACACTTGGTAAATTCCTTTCTACTTGCATCTAATGTTGTTTTCTTATTGCTTCCATCATGCATGCATCATGTTAATCAACTTACACATGATGATTAGTTGTAGAACAATTAATTCCACCATAATTCATGGGCTTTCCATATGCAATCCAAATTGCATATGGGTCCATTTAAACTTGTTATCTTGTCAACTAGTTTATTTTGATGCATTAATTAAATTGCCATGCATCATCCCATGATTGTGCATTATATCATGTATTGATTGTTCGTCTCTTTTCGATTGTGTGTTTGCTTCTTCTCGATTAGACGACGACGTTGAGACAGACGAGCTTTACGACACCACTTCAGCGGATTTAGCTTAGTACCAGGCTACTGGGTTTGCAGGCAAGTTATCACTCACATGAATCATCGAGTTCCTTTCCACACTGGTTACCGATACTATCCTTTGTCTACTTTTGCTAGCCCTATGTATCGTTGCTTGTTCTCCGAACCCATCACATGATACCCTGAACCCTGATATTGCCTCACCTCCATACCTAAAACCCCTTGCTTGTTGCCTTAGTCTTACCTAGCATGCTTAGGGTTGCTTTTGCTCGAGTCTGTTGTCGGTTACTTCTTTTACCTTACTCATTTATTGTTCTATGGGCTCGGGTTAAATCAATCAACCTGTTAATGCTAATGGTAATAATAATTTGATGATAAGGTACCGGCAGGAGGCCCTGAGTGGTTTTGAGGCCTGCTAGTGTCGACCCTAATAGGAAAAGGGTCTTGTCTACTGATCCATGATGAGTGCACTACCCGCATGTGGGAAGCGAGTATGGGCGCCCCCCTCAATTTGACTCGATTCGCATCTCGTCCAAATCGCCTCATTTAGTTCGTGTTTTCCATTTGCCGCATGCATGTTTTTGCGAGCCCAGCGCAGGGTGGAACTTTCGTAGTCGGCATATAGGGGGACACGTTCTTAGAGTGCTATGAGGGTCCCTTTTCTTCGGGGCTCGATTAGCCGTGCGCCCAAGGTGCTTTGGGCTTGATGCGAAGAAGGGTTGGGTTGTGTTGAGTGCCCCGCTTGGTGGGAGGCATCCCATCTAGCGGGTTATTCTTACGTGTACGGCTAAATTGGTGCATCCCTACAGGGTTAAATCTTATCGAGAAGCCGTGTTTTCCGCGGTTATGGTTGACTTGGTGAAAGTACTGGCTAACAAGTACTCAGAACAACTTACACCTAACTAATGGTATTCACCCAAACAATGCTAATCTTGACTAGTAATAGGCTTATTGACACAATAACCTGAATCATCATTAACTCAACTGTGTGAGTTATCCTTGGGTTGCTTCCTTAGTAGGGGGCAACATTGGATGGGTTTGTTTGAAGTTATCTTTCAGTTGGTTACAATACTCGATCTTATCTTCTTTCTGTTAGCCGGAACTTGTAGTTATCTCTGTAGTTGGTTAGAGCAGCCCGCTGCAGCTTTTATATCACCTATTCTTCCGTTGATCCCAAGCATCTGTGCTTGTGTTGACGGGTAACTCTTTGATGAAGTGTGAGTCGTGCTTGCCAGTACTTGGATGTACTGACCCCTTTGGGGCTGTGGTTTACGCAGACTACGATTACGAGGATCACCTTGGAGGCTACTACGTGGAGTACGACGAGACTGCAGACGAGTAGATAGTGGACCCGGGCAGGATCCAAGACCTACGTGGATGGGCTTCGTCTTCTTTTATTTCCCGGCTTCTTAAGCCTATTTGGATTTGTCTGTACGCAGACATGTGTTTGCTTCCGCTGATGTAATGATGCTATGTTGGGACATGTGTCCTCTGGATGAGTGTATTTGCTATTCTCTGCCTTAGTGAAGGCCAATTGCAATTTATTTTCATCTTTTGTGTCTTAGAGATATGTTGTGGTATCATTCCGTTTAACGCCGTTGACGTACCATGTGTGATTGGTATGAAGTACGTCGACGGTAGTACCTTTGATCTCTAGTGGATAGTTTACATCGACGATGGAATAGCGGAGCTTGGTTGTCGCACATAAGTGCTGGCCTACTCGGAAGAGGACTCGGGAGCAGTTAGGCCCCGTAATCCAAGCATCTGCTATCCAGTTCGGCCCGGTGAGTATCCTCTAGAAGTCAGGGTGCGAAAAATGGTATCAGAGCCTGTCTGCCTGTAGGATCCCTTTTAATGGTCGCAGTTTGAGTCTAGAAACTTATTTGTAGCTATATAGGAAAAAAATGAAACGTGAGAGTAGGAATTCTGTTCTTTTTCTTCTTTTCCCCACCCACCCTCCCTTTTTCTGGTAAGGAAGTGCAACGTTGTTTTTACCTTCGCATCTAAACTTTCAAGTTAGGATTTCACGAATTCTGGTTTCTCTAGGATGGTTATATCTACTAGACCATAGGAATGGAGGTGGTTGTGACATGATTTATCATGTTGCCTACTCACGATTGAGAACGGAGGCGTGTAAGCCCCGGAAGCAAATCCTCTATTCCTTAAGCAGTAGATATTGATCCTTTAGAAGCCCGGATGGGTTTTCCGTAGTACCTCAGGAGTTTTGGTCTCGTTTTCCCGATGTTGCTTCGATATCCTGTTCTTCTAAAGAACCTTTCGTCCGTTGAAATCTTGTTGTTGCTTCCCACTTCAATTCGTCTACCCGCGTCTAATAAAAACTTCCCAAATATCAAGTCTATCTGGCCAGAAAGGTTGTTGTTGTTGTTGTTGTTGATTTTAGTATGCCTCCTACCTACTGAAGGGTCAGGCAGCTTCGTGGTGGGAAAACTACCAGGCTATGAGAGCTGGCATTCCTATCACCTGGGGTTGTTTCGAGGAAGCATTCCTGAAGCACCACATTCCAGATAGTCTATTCTCCATATGGATCAAGTTCCACTCAGCTATACACACTCGATGAAAAACCTCTACCTCTACTTGAAAATGTTCCGGTGGTTTCCAAATTCCCTGACATCTTTCCAGAAGACTGCCAGGAATGCCTATCATCTTGAACTTCCAGAAAAACTATCCAAGGTGCACGATGTGTTTCACGTGTCACAGCTCAAGAGGATCTTCCCAAGAAGTATCCGGACCTTTTCTTTTCTCAGTAGGAATCTCGGGGCGCGATTCCTTCAAGGGGGGGGTGTTTTGTAACATCCCAAGTATGAAAAACCACCCCTAGCATGTTTGATTTCTTGTTTAATTAAAGTTTTGCATCATGTCATCATGCTCATTGATTTGTTTCCATTTGTTTTCATTTGGTTTGCATATGTTTTTATTTGTTTTCACAATGGAAATTCAAACAATATTCAACCTTTGTTTCATACTTGTCATGTTACAATCTTTTTCAAATAAAAAGTCCAACTCAAAACTCCATTTGTTTCCAATTATTCCATAATGTTCAACTATTAAAATGGTGGCTTCTAATAAATCAATTAATTCGAAATTGCATTCAAATTCAAATCAAACCACAACAGCACCTAATTTAAAATTATGGAAATCACACAACAATCCTAATCAATTGTTTCTAATTAAACAATAGGGTTCACCCTATTAAAAAGTTGGTTTTCAATAATAATCATTTAATAAGCAAATTCTTCCAAATTTGAATTAATTCCCAAACAGTAATTTAATTTGAAAACTTTTGGAAAACCAAGTTGGCAATTAGTTGCTATGGTCAAAACTAACTTAACCATAATTTTTCTAAATTTTTCCTAGCCCTAAAACCTATCAAATCCTTCCATTTTCTTTGCAGCAAAAAAAAACAAATAGAATAAAAAGATTAAAAACCAGCAAGGGAGAGAGGTGGCAACCAGGCCCAGCCCAACTCCTATTTTCCTCAGGGCCCAATACCCCTTCCCCAGTCGTCTTCTTCGTACGACACCCATCCAGACTGCACACGTCGATAGAGCAGATACAGGGAACGGCTGAGCTCTCCCCCTCCCTCCTATAACTCCAACACCTCGAACCCTAACCCTAACCCTATTCTCCTTCTCCCTCCTTCCTCTCTCCCCCGCCTCCAATTTCCTTTCTTCTCCTTCCTCCATCTCTCCTCTCTCTATATCCTTCCTTCTGTAACTGAACCACACCGAAAAAAGCTCCACCTCCCTCTGGCGATCGCCGGCCGTCTAGACCTCCTCCGGCCCGGGCGAGTGGGGGAATGGAAACCCCCCACCGCGGGCTCCCTCCTCCACCTCACGCCAGGGGCCGGGAGGGCCCGTGGCGCCGCCGCCATCTTCCCCAAGTCGCCGTCGCCCCTCTGCTCGAGCGCTGCTCCGCCTCGATCGCTGTCCGCCCGACAACCGCGGTGAGCTCCTCGCCCCTCGACCGCTGCCCTCTCGCTCCCCTTCCCTCCTCCCGCACATCCGCAACCGCAAGCACACGCACGCCCAGCGCAGCAGCGGCTGCAGGCCGCCGTCCGCTCCTGTCCGGCGAGCGGTCAGTTAACTGCCCGTACGTTTCAGTTCGTCAGGTTCGTCAGTTAGCAGTACACCCGCGGGCAACAGCTTAACCTCCCGAGTTCCCTGTATCTATCACGAATCCAGCAGCTACCCTACTGGCAGAGACCCTCTGCGCGCGCCCAGGAGGGTGAGGGTTCGATCCCCACTCCCTGCGGATTAAAACCAACTTTTATTTTCCATTGTTTTGTTACAGCAGCTTCCAAGAATCACAGATAGGTCCTTGCCAGTTATTTTCTAGCCCTTGTAAAATTATTTCCAAGTCCCTAGTTCATAAAAATGGCAGATTTGCACCCTATACTTCTAAAATGCATAACTAATTCATCTTAACTCCAATTTTAACTTTTTAAATATGTTTTCTGTCCCAAATTGAATGCTCTATCCAAATATAATTTTTTTTTACTGTTTTGAATATTTTAAATTGGTGCAATATTTGAAAACTTGTTAAATTCACTTAAACTTGCAAAATTCATAACTTGGGCATAAAAATTCCAAATTGAACAAACTAAATATGTTTTCCAATCAAAATTTCATGTACTTTCCAAATATCAACTTTGTTTGCTGTTTTGAATAATTTAAATTGCTGAAAACAACTGTTTCTTGTTTAATGCATTTAAAATTGCCAAAATAATAACTTGCTCATTTTAAATCCAATTTCAACAAATGAAATATGTTTTCCATGCTAAATTAAACCACCTATCCAAAGATAAAATTTGTTTCATGTTTTTAATAATTAAAATTGCTTAATTAATTTAAACCTTGTTTAATTCATTTAATATTGCTAAATTCACAACTTGGTCAAAATAAATTCTCTTTGAACATATAAAATATGTTTTCCAACCATAAAAGTATAAAATTTTCAAATATGAACTTTGTATTTTATTTGGACAATCTAACTGGGTGAAAACAACAAATGCTTGTGTAACATCATTAAGAAGCCAAGATTCTTAACTTGTTAAATAAAATTCCACACTTGGTAAATTCCTTTCTACTTGCATCTAATGTTGTTTTATTATTGCTTCCATCATGCATGCATCATGTTAATCAACTTACACATGATGATTAGTTGTAGAACAATTAATTCCACCATAATTCATGGGCTTTCCATATGCAATCCAAATTGCATATGGGTCCATTTAAACTTGTTATCTTGTCAACTAGTTTATTTTGATGCATTAATTAAATTGCCATGCATCATCCCATGATTGTGCATTATATCATGTATTGATTGTTCGTCTCTTTTCGATTGTGTGTTTGCTTCTTCTCGATTAGACGACGACGTTGAGACAGACGAGCTTTACGACACCACTTCAGCGGATTTAGCTCAGTACCAGGCTACTGGGTTTGCAGGCAAGTTATCACTCACATGAATCATCGAGTTCCTTTCCACACTGGTTACCGATACTATCCTTTGTCTACTTTTGCTAGCCCTATGTATCGTTGCTTGTTCTCCGAACCCATCACATGATACCCTGAACCCTGATATTGCCTCACCTCCATACCTAAAACCCCTTGCTTGTTGCCTTAGTCTTACCTAGCATGCTTAGGGTTGCTTTTGCTCGAGTCTGTTGTCGGTTACTTCTTTTACCTTACTTATTTATTGTTCTATGGGCTCGGGTTAAATCAATCAACCTGTTAATGCTAATGGTAATAATAATTTGATGATAAGGCACCGGCAGGAGGCCCTGAGTGGTTTTGAGGTCTGCTAGTGTCGACCCTAATAGGAAAAGGGTCTTGTCTACTGATCCATGATGAGCGCACTACCCGCATGTGGGAAGCGAGTATGGGCGCCCCCCTCAATTTGACTCGATTCGCATCTCGTCCAAATCGCCTCATTTAGTTCGTGTTTTACATTTGCCGCATGCATGTTTTTGCGAGCCCAGCGCAGGGTGGAACTTTCATAGTCGGCATATAGGGGGACACGTTCTTAGAGTGCTATGAGGGTCCCTTTTCTTCGGGGCTCAATTAGCCGTGCTCCCAAGGTGCTTTGGGCTTGATGCGAAGAAGGGTTGGGTTGTGTTGAGTGCCCCGCTTGGTGGGAGGCATCCCATCTCACGAGTTATTCTTACGTGTACGGCTAAATTGGTGCATCCCTGCAGGGTTAAATCTTCTCGAGAAACCGTGTTTTCCGCGGTTATGGTTGACTTGGTGAAAGTACTGGCTAACAAGTACTCAGAACAACTTACACCTAACTAATGGTATTCACCCAAACAATGCTAATCTTGACTAGTAATAGGCTTATTGACACAATAACCTGAATCATCATTAACTCAACTGTGTGAGTTATCCTTGGGTTGCTTCCTTAGTAGGGGGCAACATTGGATGGGTTTGTTTGAAGTTATCTTTCAGTTGGTTACAATACTCGATCTTATCTTCTTTCTGTTAGCCGGAACTTGTAGTTATCTCTGTAGTTGGTTAGAGCAGCCCGCTGCAGCTTTTATATCACCTATTCTTCCGTTGATCCCAAGCATCTGTGCTTGTGTTGACGGGTAACTCTTTGATGAAGTGTGAGTCGTGCTTGCCAGTACTTGGATGTACTGACCCCTTTGGGGCTGTGGTTTACGCAGACTACGATTACGAGGATCACCTTGGAGGCTACTATGTGGAGTACGACGAGACTGCAGACGAGTAGATAGTGGACCCGGGCAGGATCCAAGACCTACGTGGATGGGCTTCGTCTTCTTTTATTTCCCGGCTTCTTAAGCCTATTTGGATTTGTCTGTACTCAGACCTGTGTTTGGTTCCGCTGATGTAATGATGCTATGTTGGGACATGTGTCCTATGGATGAGTGTATTTGCTATTCTCTGCCTTAGTGAAGGCCAGTTGCAATTTATTTTCATCTTTTGTGTCTTAGAGATATGTTGTGGTATCATTCTGTTTAACGCCGTTGACGTACCATGTGTGATTGGTATGAAGTACGTCGACGGTAGTACCTTTGATCTCTAGTGGATAGTTTACATCGACGATGGAATAGCGGAGCTTGGTTGTCGCACATAAGTGCTGGCCTACTCGGAAGAGGATGCGGGAGCAGTTAGGCCCCGTAATCCAAGCATCTGCTATCCAGTTCGGCCCGGTGAGTATCCTCTAGAAGTCAGGGTGCGACATGGAGTTGTAGATCCGGGATGTTTGCTCCAAATCCCAAAGTATCACGAGCTTTGGGTGGGGATTTGGGGAGATGCTTGAGCATGGAGGTGGTAAACAATGGTGGAGAGAGTGAGTTTGATTGACACCCACTAAAGGTAGGGGATAAGCCCCTTATATACCGGAGGACAAAAAACGGCCGTTTGGGGGGGGGGGGGAATCCCCTTCACTTCAGTGCACCTCGGCCTAGGGGGGCGGCCGAGACATCGCCTCCATCCCACCCCGGCCTCGAGCCTACGTGGGGCCGACTGACACCCGGCATGGGGCCGGTGCTCCCTTCCCACCTTGGTCTAGGGCTGGCAAGAGTCGGCAGGGGGCTAGCGTCCCACCCCGGCCTGAACCCATCCTGGGGCCGGCATGGAGATGGAGCAGGGCCGGGGCAGTGCCCGTGGCACCCGGCCTCGTGCCCGGCCTGGGGCCGGCGTGGAGCAAGCCAAGACCAGGGCAGTGCCCGAGCGGTCCGGCCTAGGAGCCCGGCCAAGGAGGCCGACACCCCTGTTTTCTCTTTCTCCTTTTCCCATTACCTTTCTTTCTATTTGCTGTCAATCACATGGATGTCCAAGGAAGTATATGATTGCATTTCTCCATGATAGACTCTGAACACTTAGGGAAAATATTAGATCTTCCATATGTTGTGATCAAACACCGAAAACAAGATTAGGAACAAAAGTCCTGTCAATGACCATAGGTGATATAATGATGAATAACAATTTGTTCATAAAAGGCAAACTCCGATAAATCTCATAAGCATCAACTACAAACAAGTAATCCACACCGAGAGAGAGAGAGAGATCTAGTGAAGAACAACGATATAGAATCCTAATTGTTATAGCCAGGCGGAAGTGGATGGTGAGGATGATGGTGCTGGTGGTGATGACGATGACGATGATGATCTTGATGATGCCCGGTGCGATGACGGTGATGATGGCGATGATTTCCATTTTTCCGGGGAGGAATTTCCCCGACAGATTTCTCATTGCCAGAGAGCTTTTCTCTCTCTGTTGTTTTCCGTCCCGTGGAGGCGGCGTAATATTTCCTCGGTGGTTGTTTAGGTCTTAGGGTTCACTCGAGATGAAGTATGCGAAAGGGGGGGGTGCCAGAGGTGGACCAGTGTGGCCACACCACGTGGCGGCGCGTCAAAGGGGGAAGAGGTCTCCACCACATGGTGTGGGCCCATGGTGCCCCCCCTCGGGCTCCCCTACTAGTTGGCTCCGTCTTCTGGTAAAATAGGAACTCTCCGATGTTTCCCTTCTTCTTTTGATCTTCAGAAATATGGTATCTCGACGGTGTTTTTTCCAGCAGATTTCTGGTCCCGGCAAATTATTCTCCAATAATTGTAAAACATGCAAAATAGATGAAATAACATAAGTATCATCTCTACATACGAAATATATCGATGAATAACAGTAAATTATGATACTTATAAAATAATGATGCAAAATAGAAGTACCCGCGCTCACAACGCGTGCGTGTTATAGTTCGGTTCGAAAAACCCTTCTAGATACGATGTGGGAAGCTCACGCCGGATGTAGGAGTTGGTCTGTTTGCAGCACACGGTTTGAGAATCCGATGAAACGTGATCACGCATTCCTCTTCCTCCTCTCGACCGGAACCACTTGGTAATTGCTAAGTGAGCCCTCGCGCACAGCTCCTCCTCTTTCGCCATTCGCTCTTCTCGATACATCAAGATTGCATTTCGTGAATGGGCAATAGCCGTAGATACAATCACTCCTTGGTATCAACAGTCCGCACACATCCCTCGGCTTTGGTCAAAGGGAGTTGATAACACGCATATTACTCGTGTGAGAAACGCCACACCCGGCAGAATTCGCGTGTGCGTAAAGCAGATACTCCCTCTTGTTCAAAATATGATGCGCATAGTTTTTGACTCGCATACCAATGAACCCCATGCAACGTTGTGGAGAAAAAATCCTAGACTGGAATGCCCCTCTCATGCATGCTTAGCATCACACGCTGCCAACCTCTCTCTATTAATACACACATGCATGCATTGGCCAGTCATGCACAGGTCGCTTCGGTCTCCACCATCTCTTCTTTCGAATTAAATGCATGCATGCTGCCAGCTTTACTAGAGAGGGGTAAAAGAGTCCATTTTGTGCTGAGTTAGCCTCCTCTTCACAATACGCATCTTAATGTGGGAAATCCATGAAAAATCTATACGCATCTTATTTTGAACAGGAGGGAGTACCTGATAGGTGCCTAGCGCAGCTCGCACGTGTGTGTGTGGGCGAAGGAGAAAGTGTGGGGGAGGAAAAGGTCGAAAAAAAACATCGAAAATGGATGTGAAACGAATGATTGTATGCGGCACGCGCACCGGCATTAGGAGGGCATTGCCACATAAAAGAGATGGACATTAGTCATTTTCGTTGCTTACCCCTACCTTTAGCCAGCATCCACCCAAATTATTCCTCCTCCGTCCATCCCAACACACCGTATCTCCTGGCACGGCACATCGAGTCCACAGAAAACACAGAAAATCATTACATTTTGGCTCTGCGCATAATGTAAATCACGACTCTGTACCATCCTAGGATATCGGATTAGAGGGTGTTAGATTTAGGGCCAGGCAGCACTAATTATTATGTGTCTAGATTAGGTTGGCGTTTGGTGGCTGGGATGTGGCCATGCTCGATCGCTCGGTGACGGTCAAGGAGCTCCCCTGTTGTCCACCCATGAAACTCCACTCCACGATTAGCTCACCCCGTGATTAACAAGGATATCTAGACCGGTTACCGATGGCGACTAACCCGGTGTCACACAAGGAGATGACGATGACGCAGTTTCGTATATCCACCAATGCCTATCTCTTCTCCTCCAGCGACACTCCCAAGTAGACTAATCCGGTGGATATCTTTGATTAACGAGTTCGGTAGCGGGGGACGCTAGCCTCCGTTGTATTCATGCGGTATCGTACATCCACGATCCAGATGCTTCTTCTCGGACCTCATGATCTCACCAGCCTCATCCTCAACACGCAAAACAAGGGAAGCTAAACCAAGGAGCTTTTTCTTGAGAAGCCTCCGAAGCCCACACTCTTCAGGCGAGAGCTGCCTAGAGTCCATAGCGGTGTCCAAGCGAAGGATCACCTCATTGGCCCCTTCACTTGAATTGGTAAAAACAAAATGTTGTTTTTAGCTAGTTTTGATCCCGAATTGTAGTCCCTTTGGATCATAGTGTTTTCATAGGATCTTGGTTGATTTGAATCCCTAGGGATCTTTTTTCATATAAAGACTCTTCAGATCATATGATTGTGACAACCCGATTATGTAAGCACTGAAATCCTACAGGAGTCCATATGATATCTCAATCATGCATTCTTTCATTCTTGCATTTTCCAATTCATGTAATCCAAAGTGGCATGCAGTATAGATGCATTTGAAATTTTGAATGTTTTTTATTTTAAACCTCGGCAATACCTTTGATTGATAAAGTCAAAAAGAGTCGGACAATTTATGAGAAAAACTGGCCGAAAACTATACAACACAACGCACCACGCCGGCCCCAAGGCCACGCCCTAAACCGAGTCGATGACCATGTCGCCCTAGCTACAATAGCCGACAAGCATTTGAATGTTACCCCGGGAGACGAGATAATTCAGCAGAAGCCGTAGAAATCGAAAATCGGCAAGCATGGCCTGTTTGGATTGTAGTCATATCATCTGCCAAACAATTGGCAAATGGTTGTCTTCCATTTGGTTTGCGCTCCTGGGTCATTAGAAACCGTGTGCGCTCTGGGTGGTTTGCAGCTGAAAGGTGAAAAAGAAAAACGCCTAATAAGCCAAAAGACAGTGTTTGTTGTGTATTGGTCTGGTGTCAAAGTCACATGCCAATTGGAGGAATCTTACGCAATGAAACTGCCGTCATGTCGCTAACAGCTCTCACACCATAGCTTCAAGTAACAAATGTTTCCTTTCCTTAAGATTCGTGACGACTGACGAGGTGTGCTATACATTTATTCCTTCGGAGTCGTCTCTGCACATTCCAACGGCAGCGGCACGAGCGCGCACGCTACATTCAGGCGCCCATGCTCGCAAGCTGCACGAAATATTTGGTGTAGTTCGTACGTTCGTGCCACCAAGATTCTTCATCAGTTCCGATCGTTCAACCATTGAAGAGGCGAAGTAGCGAGGATATCTGTGGATACATCATACACTACCACAACACGATCGGGTCGGAAGAATTTAAGGAGGGACAGACAGGAGTTCATGGGGAGGTTGGTTGGGTTGATCGGCGTGCTCGTAAACAGTCATGGACGGACGCCATGACGATACGGCGCACGCAGAAGCCGCGTTCCGATCCGGGACTGCCCGATCAGATCTCCGCGACAGGAAGTCAAAAGTAGACGCACTCATACGGCACGATCGCGCAGCAACCACCGGCCTTAATTTTCAGAAAGACGTATGTACGTACTTACGTCCGAGTAGTGCGAGCTGGTCACTTCACTAGCTCGAGATTCACGTACGAACTCGATCGACTCCTCCACTCTTGAAGCACCAAAAGCAAACGTTTCAGTCACGGAGGGAGAAGAGCCGAGTGATCTGCTGCATATGATTGCGTCGGCGAGCACGGCCTCGATGGCTCGATCACGACGTCTCGTAGGTCCACACCACGGACCGGATCGATCGAGATCGTCCGCGTCGAGTCGAGTGGCGTGACTGGCATGTCCGTATCGCTTGGAGTAGAAGGTTGTTCTGCACTAGCTGGGCCTACAGCTTTTTGACCCGGCGAGTCCGGCCACCCCTGGCACAGAACGGACGAATGCTGGGACGGTTCCGTAGGCCCGTCTGTGAGCCCCTTGGCTATGAACAGATAAGCACAATCTTCCTGGCTTCAACTTTCAACGACAACAAAGCGAAAAGATATTTCCTACGCCTAGCTTCTCATGGGTAGCCTCTTCGGATTAGGGCACACCTACTTATGCGTCTGGGCTGCCGGAAGGTTGCCCAGATCGACCGCCTCTCCCGCCGTCGGATCTTGCTAGAACATGAGAGCTGAGCCATCCGTCCGTCCATTTTACAGTATGCCTCCATACCCACGATATTTCTTTCCACTTGTGTTGGTCGAAGGAAAACGGAAAGAAAATCCCAACACTTCAAGAAAAGAAATCTACAAAAAAAAAGGGAAATGTGTATAGAGGAAAATCACCACACATACGCAGAATGGAGTCCAACACTTGCAACACACCACAAAAGTATGTGCAGCGTAAACGTGACATTTGCAACCTACGCCCATAGTAGTTGCAGCATTTTTCTCACGTGTTTGCAGCAAAATATATACGAGTTTGTAATATGAGAAAAACCGTGAAATAGAAAAATCATAAAAAACACTGTCGTGTATTTTGAAGTATATACATCATGTCATTGTTGGACTGAGCTGGTTGGCTATGAATCTGGCTCGGAGGTGCAGCATCGGCGTTGGCCGGTTGGGTTTAAGAAATGTAATCTCATGTGCGGCGCTGTTGACGTCCCATATTCTCGAGTTTGCCGCTCAAATCAGATCTGGCAGCCACAAACGGATGACAGTAACACCTACGCAGGGTCAGTCCAGTGCAATGTTTGGCCCGAGACCGTTAAAAATAAATACAATTTATACTAAACTTTTATATATTTTTCACATCTTATTTTAGCATATTACAATATTACAAGTTTAATTTTCTACTGATTCACATAGTTTAACCATATAATTGATGTTGCTGCTAAATATTAGTTGTGTGTTGTTTGAATGTGCTGAATATCATTCAAATATATAAAACTGTATTTCGCGACGAAAGTTTGTTCTAGAACTCTCTTTTATTTACATAAATAACCTATATAATTTATACATTACGATCTAGCAAATATCTCAATAGCGGATTCCAATGTATGATTAAGTGGGCATATTTATAGAAATTTGTAGAGTATAAATTGAACCAATGGTTTATTCTTTACTGATTTTTCTTGGTAAAAATTTCCTAGCAAATCAAATTTGACAAAATGTGGATGCTATGTACCTTGTATTGAAACAACATTGTTTAGACTAATTACCAATGAATATAAAATGGCATGAGTTGTACTATGTTTGCATATGTAGATTTTATTGTTTCATATGACTTGTGCATGTGCTTGTTATCCTGTGGTCTATACAGATTACCTGCTAGTTTACTAAATTAAAATAAGTTGCACAAAATGAAATATGGAAATCTACTTACGTAGGTTTTCATCAAACCTGCGGGACTTTCCAACAAAATGAGAATAGTATGCTAACTATACTTGATCTCGTGGAGGAAAATCACCACACATATGCAGAATGGAGGCCAACACTTGCAACACACCACAAAAGCATGTGCAACGTAAAACTAAGGTTTGCAACTTAGGCCAAGAGTAGTCGCAACATCTTGCTACACTTGTTAGGGTAGTCTCAGCCCAGTTCAGGACAGAGATCAGCCGGATTATTGCAATCGGATTAATCCAGTGAAACCGGATATTCCGGTTGTCATAGTTTTGGCTCAAAATCGGCTAAGGACAGAAGATTCAAGTCACAAAGATGAACCAGATTATTTGTACCGGATTATTCTGAGTCAACCGGATAATCCGGTTGGGGAGCCAGAAGGGGACATAAGCGAACCGGATATTTGGTACCGGATTATTCAGCCCCAGTCGGATATTCCGGTTGGAGTCAACGCAGTCGACAAGGATCCGAGGAAAAGAGCCACCCGGATATTCCGGCCCAAGTTTGGACCGGATATTCCGGTACCAGTTTTCCCGCTCAAACACCTAGATTTGAGGAGGGGCTATAAATACCCTACTCTTCCTCCTTGAGCTCTAGTTCGTCCAAAGCACTGAATAACATTTATTGAGCTCACCAAATCTTAAGTTACTCCCAATCCCTCCCACCAAACTTGTTGATCTTTGGAGGATTGAAGGAGAAGGCCCCGATCTACATATTCACCGAGTCGTTCTTCATTTCCCCCTCATTCACTTGAGTGATTTGAGTCTAGGTTTCCATTTATGGAGAACCTAGACATCTTGCTACACTTGGTGATTCTTGGAGTTGGGAGCCACAATTTGGTTGTGGGTGTGTGCCCCAAGCTTGTTTGTAAAGGATTCGATCCCCGCCTCAAATGGGATCAATAGTGGAAGGTGGACTAGGCCTTTGTGACAGGGTTCATCGGAGAATAGGGTGAGCCCTTTTTGGCGTTGAGTAGGCCTTTGTGGTGAAGCTCACACCCCTCCAATGAGACGTACTCCCCTAAAAAGGAGGAACTCGGGATTACATCGTATCTCCGCGTGCTTCATATCGGTTACCTCGTTCCCTTCCCTTTTTCTTGTGCTTGTATTGTGTTTGTTGTTATTCTTGTCATATAGCTAAATTCACCTTATTTGCATTATCTAGAGAATTGACCTTTGTGTCAAGCCTAATCTTGAAGAAAAATTAAAATTGGTCGTAGCACCTATTAACTTTTTTTTGAACATGTTACCGTAGGGCAAAAACCCTACGGTGTAAATTTTATATTATATGATAGAGAAAGCCAGGAGCTTTCTAAAGAATACAATATCTCATGTTACAAATAGTGAAAAGAACTAGGGGGAAGAAATGGAATGAAGAACAATAAGACAGTATGTGAAAAAAAACCCAAGCAAGGAGGTCCTGAACTAACAGGGGGGGGTATCCTATGCTGGTGCAAAATAAGATCATTCCGACAAGTGGATCTCCATCTGTTCAGGGATGGGACTTTGGCTTGGAAAATAAAGTCATTTCGCATTCTCCAAATATTCCAACAGACACAAGCAACAACCTCTGTAAAGCAGGGACCTGAGAAACCATTCCTGGAGTGGAGAAGACGCTGGGGAAAAGGGAGAGCACAGTCCCAAACAATCTTGGTTTCGGCCCAACATCTTGTAGCAAATGGGCATTGAAAAAAGAGGTGATCCCTAGAGTCCAGCATACCTTGATCACAAAGGACACATAAAGGACCTCCATCAAAGGACCAATGTTTTCTAATCATTAGGTCCTTGGTATTGAGTCGGTCCATATGCAGTAACCACAAGGAGACACGTAATTTCCAAATCATCTTTAGAGAGTCTTGTCGAGGAAGTCTCGAGAAGATAAACGAGTAAAATTTGGATGCCGAGTATGAGGTGGAGCCCCAAGTAAATCTCCTTATATCATCTACGTCGCCAACTAGGTTGAAATGAGCAAGGATCGCTTGCGCCGATGTGAATTCCTCGAAAGCTTGGACCGAAAGGGGCAGGGCAAATGCGGATGAGGCAACAAGCTCAGTCCCCATTGAAGCAACCGAGATGTTTTCATCAATAGCAAAAGAGAAGAGCCTGGGGAACTTGTCACATAACAGAGTGTTATCAAACCAGAAATCCTTCCAGAACATGGTTGAAGCCCCATTGTTAACCAGAGAAGAGGTGATGCTTCTATAAATATCAATAAGTTTAAATATGTCACGTCACTAGAACGATCCACGTGCAGATTGAGCATGAGGGGGGATGGAAGGGTCATAGAGAGACCAAATAAGCTGAACCCAAGGAGTATCATGTTTGCAATAGAATTTATGTAGGTGTTTCATGAGGAGGGCTTTGTTCTGAATTTCTAGATTTTTTATGCCCAAGACACCTTGAAGTTTAGGGCGACAAACAAGCGGCCATGCAGCAAGGAAATTAACCACTTGAGAGTCGTCATTTTGTCCCCAGAGGCACTGTCTTCTAACTCGGTCAAATAAGGAAATGGTTGTTTTGAGAATACGCAGGGAGCACAGAAAGTGTATAGGGGGAAGAGAGAACCGAGTTGACAAGGGTGAGTCTACATCCATAGTCGAGGAAGCGGACACTCGCATTAAGTCGGCGTTCAACTTGATCCACAATCGGTGATAGGTCTTGAACAGTGGGCCGGGTTGCACCCAGCGGTAGTCCCAAGTAAGTCAAAGGGAGGGAACCCGTAGCACAACCAAAAGTGGAGGCAAGGATATTAAGACGTCCAGGTGAGATATTAATTGGCACAAGACACGATTTTGAGTAATTAACATGTAGACCAGTGGCAGGCGAGAAGTTGATCAACAGGTTTTTGAGAGCAAGAAGTTGATCAGGACACGCTTGACGAATAACTAGCGTTTCATCTGCGTATTGAGCAATAGGGAAGTCCAATCCCGGGATGGGAAGAGGGGGTATAAGAGTGCCTTCAGTCACCCGGGAGTTAACCATAGATTGCAGGAGATCCGCTCCTGCAACGAAGAGAATTGGCGAGAATGGATCGCCTTGGCGAACGCCACGTCGTCAAGGAAATTTCCTCCCAGGGACCCCATTGAGAAGGACTAACGAGGATGCAGAAGTGAAGATGGCCTTAACCCAAGAAATCCATCTCTCATCAAGACCCCAACATTTGAGGATGGCAAGAATGGAAGCATGCTCAATAGTGTCAAAGGCCTTAGAAAAATCCAATTCCATAACCACTCACTCAATATTGGCATGTTTGCATTGATGAATGTATTCATAAGCCCACTCAATGCAATCATGTATCGAACGACAATTGAGGAATCCATATTGGTTAGCATGCACTAGGGATAGAATAGTTTGTTGCAAACGGTTGGCCAGAAGTTTAGTGAGGAGTTTAAATGAAGAATTCGGCAACGAGATTGGCCTAAAATCATTAGGACAAGTGGGTTTAGTGATCTTGGGGATGATTGTGATATAAGCATCATTAATAATTTGTAAGTTGACCGAATTGGACCAAAATTCATCACATAGCTTGTAAGAGTCATGGCGAATAATATGCCAGCAAGTATTGATAAATAGTCTAGAGAAACCATCTGGACCGGGGGCCTTGTCAATAGGAAGATCCACCACAATGGAGTCAATATCCTCACGTGTAAAAGGAATGGACAAAGATTCCAGTCCATCCCTACGTGAAATGTATTTCGAGAAATCAAAAGAGGTGTCGATTGGGGATGAAACCCCGAGACGATTTTTGAATGAAGCCCACAAGATGCCCTCCTTTTCATGATGATCGGATGCCAGAGTCCCATCTTCTCGATCAAGAGAGGAAATAAAATTGTGTCGAAATCAAATAGTAGCCATAGAGTAAAAGAACTTAGTATTCTCTCCCCCAAATTTATCCCACCGAGTGGTGGAACGCTTTTTCCAATATTCATGTTGACAATCGAGAAGGAATTGGAGTTTTTCAAACAATGCTACGAAAGTTCCACTCCGTAATATGTAGTGAGCGTAATTCCTCAATCTCATCAAAGCGGAGAATAGCAGCATTGCAATTATCAATATAAAGAGAATGCATCGAAATGCTAGTGGACCAGTTGCGAAGTGCCTTGCGGAGGAGTTTAAATTTGGCAGAGATCGAACGAGCACTATCACCCTTTAGCACCTATTAACTCCACCCCCTCTAGGTGTCATAGTTATCCGTTCAACGCTCAAATCAGATTTCACACCCGTCAAACAGACGATAGTAACACCTTCGCAGGGTCAGTCCAGTGCAATGTTTGGCCCGCGACTATCAAAAATAAATACAATTTATAGCAAACTTTTATATTTTTTTCACATCTTATTTTAGCATATTGAAATATTAGAAGTATAATTTTCTATTGATTCACATAGTTTAACCATATAATTGATGATGCTGCTAAATATTAGTTGCGTGTTGTTTGAATGTGCTGAATATCATTCAAATATAGAAAACTGTTTTTCGCAACGAAAGTTTGTTCTAGAACTCTCTTTTATTTACATTACATAACCTATATAATTTATATATTACGATCTAACAAACATCTCAATAGAGGCTTCCAATGTATGATTAAGTGAGCATATTTATAGAGTATAAATTGAACCGATGGTTTATTCTTTACTGAATTTTCTTGGTAAAAATTTCCTAGCAAATCAAATTTAACAAAATGTGGATGCTATGTACCTTGTATTGAAACAACATTGTTTAGACTAATTACGAATGAACATAAAATGGCATCAATTGTACTATGTTTGTATATGTAGATTTTATTATTTCATATGACTTGTGCACGTGCTTGTTATCCTATGGTCTATACAGATTAACTGCTAGTTTACTAAATTAAAATAAGTTGCACAAAATGCAATATGGAAATCTACTTGCGTAGGTTTTCATCAAACCTGCGGGACTTTCCAACAAAATGAGAATAGTATGCTAACTATACTTGATCTCGTGGTCGCAATTGTTTTTCTCTTACGTGCCAAGTGTCCCATGTGTATTTGTGTCGAATCTCAGACTCTACAAATCCCTCGGGTGAACCCATAGGGTTTCGAATAGGAGATTCCATGAGCGCTGGTGGCGATCGTCGGCTAAACATGGGGCAAGATTTACCCAGGTTCGGGGCCCTCGTAGAGGTAAAACCCTTACTCCTGCCTCTGTCGATCTGTATTAATCGAGTAGATCGGTTACAATGATGGTGGCTCAAGTCGAGAGTATGATCTCGAGCTCAAGGCTTTGGTGTTGCGATATTTCTTGGTCCTCTTCCGGTGGCTCTCCTGGCCTTATATAGGTGGCCAGGTCTCAAACCCTACCCGGAGAGGACTCGAACTCTAACCCTATGTCGGTTACAAGTTTCCTAACTTATCCCGCAAGGTAGTGCGGGTGGGCTTCGCGTGGGCCTTCTGGAACACTCCAAGGGCTCCTCTTCTTGGGCCTTAACCTTGGGCCTGAGATGGGGTGTCCTTACCCGCAGGGTCCAGGATCTATGCCTTCGTCAGTAGCCCCCGAGCGTTTGCTCGAGTGGGATTTTTCCAGTCGAGTAGACGGTCAAACTTTTTTGTTTTTCTTTCGGATAACCAGTATGGTTGTTTCCTGTTTGAAGGGCGCGTACCCTGTGTAATGAGTTTTTATACCCGAGTATCGAGTAATGCAAGTGCCTGTTTTTATGGCTTTTTATCGCAGAAGGATATGGCACAGTAGCTTGGCTCTCCCGAAAGATCAGGGTCAATTAATTGCAACTAGGGCAAAAACAATTCTGGCCTACACAGATTAGAGACCTCCGACTCGAACCCAATGAGGTGATTGTTGCGACTGGGCCGTTGTGGTCTTACCGAGTCGAAGTTAACCTATGGGGGTACCCGGCGCGTCCGCTGGGATTTTTCTTCGTGTTGTTGACACGGAATCATACCGGAGGACGCAGCTTGAGTGCGATTCCAGGCCCTTAAGAGAGATCTTTCGGGTCTTACCTTCATATTCAAAAGAATATGGCATCCGGATGTGCCTAGTCGGCTGAACAATCCAGGTTTATGATGTGCAAATATCATGTGAATGAAAAGGCAGGTTCTGCCTACTCGCGTAATTTTTGAGTTTGTAGTTCCTTATCCATACGGAAGAGTTTTCGTGTTAGGAGTTTTATGCCCATATGAAAGAGTTTTCATGTTTGGGATGTTGTGCCCATACGAAAGAGTTTTCAGTGTGTAGGGTATTTTTCCTTGTTAAAGAGATCTTTCTTCATGATTTGTCCATGAAAAGTTGCTTCCGTGTTTGGATTTTCTTATCCGAAGGAATTTGTTCATACGAAGTTGTTTTCGTGTTTGAACTTTCCATTCGAAATATTCTTCAGTTTGGTGATGCACGCTATGACGTCATGGCGCACTTTATCCTCCCGATGGGACGTGACGGAGCGAGAGCAGAAGTGCTGGCCCACCTAGTCAGCTTTTTGACCGGAAACGAGACGTCGTTCTCGGTTTTTACGCGAACCGCGCAGTAAATGCGCACGATCTACTGTTAAGATCGTGGCAGGAAACAGCATCCACCGCCCCCTCGTTTCGCCTTCACACGTGGTGGCTGCGATGGACGCCACATGGCGCATCAAGTTGCCAGGATCGAGTAGCCCTGTGTATAAGTATAGGTCTTGGTGAAGCGGTGAAACTTTCCCAGCCTTCGTCTTCTCGTTCGTCTTCTTCCTCGCGCTCCATCTTCCTTCTCCCCTCGAGCTTGTGCTTAGCAGCGATGGCGGGAGGCAAGAAACGCGGCGCTGCCGTTTCGGCGTCAGGAGAAGTTTCAGCGCAACCTACACCGTGCTCGGGCGATTGGCATTCGCCCAGCACCACGGCTAAGAGCATCAAGGAGATGCAGCGGGAGGGCCTGCTCCCCGCGGAGTCCGAGAAGCGGGTGCGCCTCGGCAAGAAGGAGGAGGTACCCAACCCGCACGCGAACGAACGCGTGGTCTTCGCGGACCACGTGTCGCGCGGACTTTCTCTTCCCCTCCATCCATTCCTCGTGGCATTGCTGTATATCTATGGCATACAGCTCCATGATCTTCCTCCGAATACAGTGCAGCACATATCGTGCTTCATTGTATTCTGCGAATGCTTTTTGGGCATTCGCCCACACTGGGGCCTCTGGAAGGCCCTCATCAAGGTTCGAATCTTCCGCGAGAAGTCGCGGGTGGAATCTGAGCCTGGCGAGCCACTACGCACTGGTGGCTTTGGGATCCAAGCGAAATCGGAGAACGGCTACTTCGGCATGTACTTCATCGACTCCGCCCAGGGATGGAGGAAAAAATGGTTTTACGTCATCGACGGCAGCTCGGATGGGATCCAGGAGTTCCACCCGTTTGCTGTTTTGAAGAGACGGAAGTCCTGGGCGCACAAATTGTCGACTAAAGAGACCCAGGTCGTCACGTCACTACTCGCCAGGGTGGCTGCCCTCCGTGACCAAGCCGCTGGAGTCGTGCTAAATGGGCTGCACCTGGCGAGCATCTTCCTCAAGCGCAGAATTCAACCCCTGCAGCACAGACCTTCCACGATGTGGGAGTACCAGGGCTCTGAAGATCCTAGTCGCGTGAGTCGTGAAGAGCTCTCGAACGTCGAGTTCGAGAAAAAGATCGCGGCCATCACCAGCTTGAAGGTAGGAGAAAAATTCCCCGACTGCACAATCGCAGCCTTCGAGGCGTCAATGCCTCCGCCATCCGAAGTGAGTTCGTCCTTCTTTCTCACTTTTATTTCTTTCCTTGTTCAGAATTTTTGGTCGACTGAATTTTCCCTCTCTTTTCTTCTGTCTTCTTCTGTAGAGCTTATCCGTGGCTACCTGCTACCCTCCGGTTTCTTGGGAGGAGGCCTCGGATTTATTGGCGAGTAACCTGGACGGCTCGACCGATACCAGTGTTGCCAACGCTTCTTCGAGTTCCGAGCACGATTCTTCGGATGACGCAGAGGACTCGAATGGCGGTCTCCTCCATCGCAAACGCCGTCGAGTGGAGGGTGACGAGGCCACTTCCAAGGACAACTCCTTGGAGGAATCGCCCGGAAAGGGGCCCCTCACCGTAACTCCGCTGCGCTCACTCGCCCCTTCCCCTTCATTCCCAGTAATCCAAACCGCCTGGAACGCGGATATGCTGGATGAGGAGGATGATGATGACGAGTAAGTTTCTCTTCTCGTTCTTGGTCGAACGTTTCCTTTCGCATCTTGTTGACGCCTTGTCTTCATTGCAGCTTGCAAGCTATCAGTCCTCGCAGGTACGCCTCTTCCCTTCCTCCCGAGAGGAGGAATAAAGCGGGAGCTGTAGGTGAGACTCCTACCGCTGGCACCGTCCAAAATTCACCGAGTGTAGTCCCCAACGCGGCGACTACGGAATACAGAATTCCTAGTTTTGCTGCTGGGGCTTCGGCTCCAAAGGAGGTGTCGGGCAGCTCGGCGGATCCCCTCTCCTTCGCGCAAGGCTAGGTAAACTCCGTTACCTGCTTTTTAATGCTTTATCGTATTTGGATTTGTTATCGGGTGCACGTCAGTGCTCCCGATGGGAGTAGCCCCCGAGGCTATACTCGAATGTTTACAATCGAGTATAGGCTCGAATTTCACTCTTCTGATTCTTTTATCTTCATGTTCCTTGCAGTCGCTTATTGACTCCCTTGCGGCGATTGGTCGCCGTGTTGTTTTCGCTGAGACGGAATGCGGGATCCTTCGATCAGACCACGATCGACTCGCCTCAGAGAATGAGCTCCTTCGCAGTAAGTTCTTCATCTTCTTTCGTCTCTATCTTTGCTTCCGCCAATTTTTATTCTTTGACGATTACTGCTGCACAGCTCAAGTTGAGTTTATGGAGGCCAAAAAGGCTAGAGCCTCTACTCGGGCTACTGCTCAAGAGGCTGAGCTGGCGGCTACTCGACAGGAACTCGAGGCTTCTCGCATGCAATCGGCTGATCTCGAAGGGAAGCTTGCGGCTGCCCAGGACGCTCTGAAGAGCTTGGAGGATGCTGGCACTAAGGCGGATGCCGACCTTGTCACCTTCCTTTGTCCTCTCGCCGAGCGTTTTGCGGGTAAGTTACTTTTGTCTTATGATTTTGCCTTCTATCCTGGTGAGTTTTTTGGGTCTTGACGTTTTTCTTTTGCAGGTCTTCTGGGTGCTCCACTGGAGGTTCCTGGAGTCCAGCGGGTGGACGCGCTGACCAATTCCCTCGCTCAGCTCAGGAGGCATGCCGAATGAGTTTTCACTTTGGTTGGCGATGCCACCCGAGTGCTGACGCAGCTGCATGGCCGCCTCCTCGTCAATGTTGTGTCTCCACCCGTGCTAGGTGATCTGCTGAAGATCTTCTCGGAGAGCAATCTCCTTGATGCCTACGCGATCGCTCAGTCGGAATCTGGGGCGAAGACTGTCATCCAGTTTACGCTGGCGCATGGAGTTAGCGGCTTGGAGGAGGCCTACTCGGATCTTCCTGTCGATCCTTCCACGGGAAAAAAGATAGAGCTTCGTCGTTTTGGCGAGCCAGCCGGAGTCCTCGCTCGGAAGTTATTTGAGTTGTTTGCTTGTCTTAAGGGAGGGACCACCGCCGCGAGTGGCAGCACCACTGTAGCTCCTTAGTATATTTTTCTTGTACTTAGTCGCATCGATTGTAATGAACCTTGGGATGTGCTCCCATATTTCCATTGTCTTAATCGAGATGTTCTTCTGAAATGCTTCCTGCGATTGTGTGTTTCCTCCCGATGGGAGTAGCCCCCGAGCACCTGTCGAATAAACAGTTTGATATATCTCGAATAGGGCATCTTATTCCTTTCCTTGTATTCTTCCAGGTTGCTGGGGTTGCCGTGGAGCCTTCAGGTGGACGTGCTACTCCAGCAAATCCTCTTGTTGCCGCTGTTGGGACCTTTGCAGGTCTCCGTGATCGGGTTCAGGAGGGTGAGCGCAAGCTGAAAGCTTTGCGCGGGGTAGCCGATGTGGCTAAGTCCAAGAAAAAACTGGCGATTGAGCGTGAGCTGGCTTCTGTCGCTAGAGATTTTTTGTGTAAGTAATACAGCCCCCAAGTCTTTTTTGTCTTGTTTCCTTTTTTGATCGCGTATCTTTGCTCTTCAGTTGTTAAGCCGGATGATAGGGATGAGAAACAGTGGGTAGAAAACCACATTCTTCAAGAAGCTGGCAGCTCAAAGCCTCATGCGAATATTTTTTGGTCTAATCGTAGTCGAGGCTTTGTGTTGGCTACTTTGAAGTTCTGAGTCATCCAGGCGAAGATACTCGTGAGTTCCTTTCACGAGGTCTTGATTGCGATGGACGCCGCTTTCTATCCACTGCAACGGGGTCCTGAAGATTGGAGCCATCTCCTCAGGGTGTTCGGGCAAGAGGGAGAGATTCGCGAGTGTGTTCGCAATCAGATGACTTGCGGCTCGGTGGTGGCTCTCTCCTTCATCCGGCTATGGCATCCTGAGGTGAACTTCAACTCCATAGCTAGACTCCCTGATGGTCCAATCAACGATATTTCTCCGCATTATAAGGTTGTTCGTCCTGCAGCGGAAGAAATCATTCGATTGACCTCTGACGAAGTAGATAGAGTGTTGGCAGCTGAGAATGCTCAGCGCCATGTTTGATTGTAGGGTGTATATATCCTGTCGTGCTGTATAGTTTGTAAAAACTGTTGTAAGGTGTGTAACCTTGTATATATAAATTTTCCTGTGATGCTGAATTTAGGCGTAGCCCCCGTGTGTTTTTGCGGTGTATACCTGTAACTTTTAGCATGTAAGGATGAATAATCTTCGAGTATCAATGGTTGAGAAACCATGTATTTTATTGCGATGACTGAGAAGTCATGTATTCGAGCTACAAGAGTGGCTAATATAGCCTTATTATTGCGAGTAAAATAAATCTAGGGATAAAATTTGCGGAGGTGTGCGATATTCCAAGGATTGGAATAGATGCCTCCAGTCGATGGGTTCTTCAGTCTATAGGCTCCACCTGGATAACTTCGTGTATTATGAAGGGTCCTTCCCATGGTGGCTCGAGCTTGTGTCCTTCCTTCTGCTTGAGCCGCAGCACCAGATCTCCTACTGCGAATGCTCTGTGGCGTATGCGGCGACTATGATAGTTTCGCAGTGATTGTTGATATACTGCGGATCTTGCGAGTGCAATATCGCGCATTTCATCGAGTGCGTCCATATCTTCCGCGAGTGCCTTGTTGGAGGTTTCTTCGCTGTAGGCAACAACCCGTGGGGCGCTGAATCTGACGTCCTCGGGAAGGACCGCTTTTGCCCCGTATACCATGAAAAATGGTGTGTAGTTTGTGGATCGGTTTGGAGTTGTGCGAAGGCTCCATAGTACGGAGGGCAGCTCTTCGGCCCAATGTCCTGCCGCTGGGCGCAGACGATCGAGCAGACGTTTCTTGATGCCAGTTGAAACTAAGCCGTTGGATCTTTCGACTTGTCCGTTCGTTTGCGGATGGGCGACTGAAGCAAATTTGAAGTTGATGCCCTTTTCCTTGCAGAACTGCTGTGTTTCTTTTGCTGTGAAGTTTGTACCATTGTCTGTAATGATGTCGTGTGGTACTCCAAATCGGCATACGATGGAGTCGAGAAATTTGACGGCGCATTGGGCGCTAGCCGAGGTTACTGGCATGGCCTCAATCCACTTGGTAAATTTGTCAACTGCGACCAGCAAGTGTGTGTATCCACCTGGCGTGGACTTGCGTAGTGGTCCTACCATGTCCAGCCCCCATTGTGCGAAGGGCCAGGCGATGGGTATCATATGCAATTCCGTAGCGGGCGCATGCGGTTTTAGTGCGAATCGCTGGCAAGCGTCGCACCTGTCGATCAGTTCCTTTGCATCTCTGGCTGCTGTGAGCCAGTAGAATCCTGCTCGGAAGGTTTTTCCCATGATTGCTTTCCAGCTAGCGTGATGTCCACAGTCTCCCTGGTGGATGTCTTGTAGTAATTCCTTGCCATCTTCGGGTCCGATGCAGCGCTGGAGTATACCCGAGATGCTCTGTTTGTATAATTCTCCGTTGACCACCCGAAAGGATTTACTGCGTCTGATTATCTGTCGAGCCTCGCGAGGATCTGCCGGGAGCTGTTTGGCGGACAAGTAGTCGTGATATTTCTGCGTCCAGACTGGCTCGACCAGAAAAACTTGCCGCGAAATATTATGAATAAGCTCGATGATGGCAACTTGCGGGCTGACCTCTGTTTCTGGTGCTGCGGGTGCTCCTGCAGCTTTCTTGATTTTGACTGATCACTTAGTCATCCGCTCAAAATATATCCATGGCGGTATGGGTGTGTTTGTAGAACCCATGTTTGCCAGCCTATCTGCTTCTTCGTTGCTGGATCTCGCAATATGCTTCAGCTCGCATCCTTTGAAACTTCCTTCGAGTAGGTTGTACATGTCACGATATGCGACCATGTTTTCAGCGATTGCGTCGCATTCCTTCATTGTCTGCTGCACGATGAGATTGGAGTCGCCGTAGATCATCAGTCGAGTGGCTCCACAGGCGATTGCCATCTTCATCCCATGCAATAGGGCTTCATATTCTGTGTCGTTGTTCGATGCTGGATCATCGGGTGGAAAGTCCAATCGTAGGACATATTGCAGCTTGTCTCCCCAAGGTGATATTAGGACGATTCCAGCTCCTGCTCCTTCATTTCTTTTGGACCCGTCAAAGTACATTATCCAGTTGCTCGTGTACTCAGGCGGTCCGGGCGTTTGTAGCTCTGTCCACTCGCTTAAGAATTCCACGAGTACCTGGGATTTGACTGCATTGCGTCCTGCGTAGGTGATGTCCCAAGCGCCCAGCTCAATGCTCCATTTTGCTATTCTTCCGGATGCCATAGGGTTATTCATGATTGTACCGAGTGATGCATCATTAACCACTGTGATGGCGTGTTCCTGGAAATAGTGCTTGAGTTTTTGAGCTGTAAGAACAACTCCATATGCGAGCTTCTGGTAATGAGGATATCGTTGCTTGCATGGCGAGAGCACTTCACTGATGTAATAAATCGGTCGTTGGACTCCATATGCTTTGCCCTCCTCATGTCGTTCGACTACGATTGCCGTGCTGATGACCTAGTTTGTGGCAGCTAGGTACAGGTAAAGTGGCTCCCTCTCTTGCGGTGTTGCAAGGACGCGCCTGCTTTGCAACGACCGCTTCAGGTCTGCGAACGCTTGTTTAGCTTCTGGTGTCCACTCGAATTTGTCTGTCTTCTTCAACAGCTTGTAGAAGGGTAATGCTTGCTCGCCCAATCGTGCGATGAACCTGCTCAAGGCGGCTAGTCGCCCTGCGAGCTGTTGGACTCCGCGTAGATTGGTTGGCTCCTTCATTGTCAAGATTGCTTGTATTTTCTCTGGGTTGGCTTCGATACCTCTGGCGGATACCAGGTACCCGAGAAGTTTTCCTGCTGGAACACCGAAGACGCATTTTGTCGGATTGAGCTTGATCCTGTATGCGTTGAGGGCGTCGAATGTTTCTCTAATGTCCTTGAGGAGTGTGTCTTCTACTCGAGTCTTGATGACGATGTCGTCAACGTACACTTGTACGTTCTTGCCAATGAGCTTGGCGAGGCATTTTTGCATGCAGCGCTGATATGGGACGCCTGCGTTCTTGAGCCCGAAGGGCATTGTCGTGTAGCAGTATACACCGTGTGGTGTGATGAATGCTGTCTTTTCTTCGTCTTCCTGCTTCATCCGGATCTGATTATATCCCGAATAGGCGTCCAGGAAGGAGAGGCGTTGGCAGCCTGTCGTAGAGTCCACGATCTGGTCGATTCGCGGGAGGGGAAAGTTATCCTTGGGGCAGTGCTTATTTAATGACGTGTAGTCAATGCACACTCGAAGTATGTCAGTGTTCTTCTTGGGGACCAGCACCGGGTTTGCTAACCAAGTGGATATCTTGATCTCCCTGATGAATTTTGCCACTAGCAATCTATTTACTTCTTCTCCAAGCGCTTTCTGCTTGGGTTCTGAGAATCGTCGAGTGGTCTGCTTGATGGGTTTTGCATCCTTGAAGACTTTGAGTGAGTGCTCGGCGAACTCCCTGGGTATTCCTGGCATATCTGAGGGCTGCCAGGCGAAAATTTCCCAGTACTCATGGAGGAGTTTGACGAGCGCGTTTTCCTATGCTTGCGAGAGGGTAGTTGAGACCATCGCTGTCTTCGCAGAATCTGTCGGGTGCACCTGATGTTTTCGGGTGTCGCTGTTGGCGCTGAACTCCAATTCAGGCGCGTTTTTCTTCGTGAGGGGCATCATGGAGTGATCCGTGGTTTTTGCCAGCTCTTGCAATTCTTCTTGCATCCCGAAAGATTTTGCGATCTCGTTGAACTCAATGTAGCACTTGTTGGATTTCTGAAAATCTCCGTCGATGGTGATAACACCGTATTCTCCAGGTAATTTGAGCTTCAGGTATGCGTAGTGTGGTACTGCCATGAATCTGGCGAACGTTGTTCAACCAAGGATGGCGTGGTACTGTGAGGGCCAGTCGACGACTTCGAAGTCAAGGAATTCTCTTCTGTAGTTACTTTGATTTCCCAACACAACTTCTAGGTTAATTGTTCCGAGTGGACGGATTGCCTTTCCCGGAACTATCCCGTGGAAGGATGTTTCTGATTCCGCAAGGCCATCCAGGTTCCTGTTCATCCGACGGAGTGTGTCCGCGTAGATAATGTTGATGCCACTGCCACCATCCATGAATACGCGGGCCAAGTCGTAGTTGTCAATCTGCGCTTGGATTACGAGGGCGGCGTGTCCTGGTCGATAGACTCGTGGTGGGTGGTCTTTCATTGAGAATGTGATCGATTGGTCCGCCATCTTCAGGTATTCGGGCCTTGTTGGCGGGGTCTGCACAGCCATGCATAACTGCCTCGTGTTAGTCTTTTGAGCTCTGCGTGATGGACATACCTTCTGGATCATTGCTAATTGTCCTGCCGGGTTCGGGTACGCGTTGGCTCCGAGGTTTTGTGCAGGTGGCGCAGGCAGTGCAGCTAACGCCATGTTTGGATTTGCTGGTGGAGGTAGGGGTTGTGGCGGCTGGAATCCTTGGTGTCCTGCTCCCGGAAGCGGTGGGCAATTTTTATTGGCTGCCGGTGTGCTTTTCTTTGAGAAGGCCTCTGATATTTCGATAAACTTTCGGCAATCCTTGAGAAGGTGTGTTGCCTTAGTTTTGCCCGTGCGCTTATCTGTAAATAGATGTAGCGAGCAGTACGTGTCGAGGTCCTCCTCGGGAGTTTTGTCTTTAGCCTTTGGTCTCCATTCGTGACTTCCACGCGTCCGGTATCGCGACTTCGCGTGAATTCCGCCGCTACCATCTACTCTCGATCCTCGTGATCGTAGTATTTCCTTCTCTTTCTTCGACCATGGCGATCTTCTTCGGGTGCAGGTGATGATGCTCTCTCATTGCGCACTGCGTCTTCTCCGTTAGCCCATTTGTCGGCTATGATCATCAGCTCCCCAATAGTTTTGGGTGCAGCTCTGCCTAGCTCCTCTCTGAAAGCAGTTCGTCGGGCGCCCTTTGCGAAGGCTTCAACCGCTAATTCTTCTGAGATGTTTCCTGCGGTGTTCCTGAGCGTGGTCCATCGCTGGATATACTCGCGGGTGGACTCGCCGCTTTTCTGCTTGCAGGCTCGCAGTTCTTCAATGGTGGCTGGTCTCTTGTAGGTCGACTGGAAGTTTTGCAGAAGTCGCGGTGCAGGTCGTCCCACGATGCGTAAGAGGATCTTGGCCTCGCTTCCAGCCAGCTACGGGCCGCGCCAACGAGATGTAGATTGAGGTACTGCACAGCCGTGTTCTTGTTCCCACGTTGGCATTTTACTGCCGTGAGGTAATCGTTTAGCCACGAAGAGGGCTCGAGTGAGCCGTCGTACTTTGTTTCTTCCGTGCTGAGCTTGAATCTTTTGGGTAGGGGTGCTTCGCGGATGCTGCGGGCGAAGCAAAGTGCACCGCAAGTTTCGACATCCGAAGAGCCGGACGAAGAGCGTTCGTGATATCGCGTTGCTCTTGCCTTGTCCACCCTATTTTGCAATGTCCGATCGCGCGTCGTATCCTGGCTGGTCGCGGTCAGTATCCTTCCTTGGCTCCTTGCTTCGTTTTCGCGAGCGGCTGCTATGATGTCGCGAGCTTTTGTCTCTCGGGCTGCCTTCGCTGCTGCTTCGACTGTCGCCGCGGCGTCGAGCTTCTTTTCCTCGACCACGGCGTGGCGACTTGTCCCTTCTTGGCGAAGTGCTCCTACGCTTGCGGGACGCCTCTTTTTCTTTCTCCTTCTCCTTCTCCAGCTGCTCCGCGGCCTTCCTGCGGTCGTAGGAGGCGAGCCTTACAGCTGCCAGTCCTAGCCCCTTGCGCACTTGTTTATACTGCTCTGCCCGAGGGTTGCTCTCCGTCGGCTGGTTCATCTGCATATAAGTTGCTGCGGCCAGGACCGCGGCGGCGGGAGTTTGCGGGTAGACGTTCCCGTCATCATCAACTCGCATAAGGGAAGGTGCGACCGACCTTCTTGTCCCGCCTAAGGACTCGATGTCCCTGGATGTTGATGCGTATCCCTTCCTCGCGGGTTGGGTACCGACTGAGGGTGCTAGGGATAGCTCATCTCGTCGTTGACTTGATTCATCCGCCGCTCTTCTTCGACGGGCCAGATCTATCCGAGCATCCTTGATGGTTGCGGCTGCTCTCACCAGATGATAGTGGTAGGCGACCATATCTTCGTGTGGCGATTCCGCTGCGGGTGGCTTGCTCGTTCGCATAGCCTCCTTGGCTCGGTCCCAAGCTTCTGCTGCGCTATGTTCTGTCTCCGGGGGTTGCTCCGATCCTGCCATGCAGACTTGAGCCAGTCGTGGCTTGTGCGTCCTAGGCGTAGATCGGAAAGCTCTTTGGACTCGAGAAGGTTCCTCTGTCGAGAGGGTATGGTAGTCGTTGGTATTGAAGCGGACGGACTCGCCGCTTTTCTCCAGATGAAGGCGCGAGTCGACGACTCCTGATTCAGATTCTGATTCTTCCGGGAAGTGGAGGATTCCATCCCTGTTGGTCACGAACTTCAAGCTCCCGAACGTCAAGGTGACGCTCTTCTCCAGATCGTTGAATACCGGGCGTGATTCCGGCGAGTGAGGGGTGACCACGACAGATCCGATCCGTATAGGATTGTTCGGAGCCGTAGTCGAGGGTTTCCAGCGAGAATTGGTTGTCGATGAAGCCGAAGATGCCGGTGATCCAGCGCCCGTCGAATCTCAGACTCTACAAATCCCTCGGGTGAACCCATAGGGTTTCGAATAGGAGAACCCATGAGCGCTGGTGGCGATCGTCGGCTAAACAGGGGGCAAGATTTACCCAGGTTCGGGGCCCTCGTAGAGGTAAAACCCTTACTCCTGCCTCTGTCGATCTGTATTAATCGAGTAGATCGGTTACAATGATGGTGGCTCAAGTCGAGAGTATGATCTCGAGCTCAAGGCTTTGGTGTTGCGATATTCCTTGGTCCTCTTCCGGTGGCTCTCCTGGCCTTATATAGGTGGCCAGGTCTCAAACCCTACCTGGAGAGGACTCGAACTCTAACCCTATGTCGGTTACAAGTTTCTTAACTTATCCCGCAAGGTAGTGCGGGTGGGCTTCGCGTGGGCCTTCTGGAACACTCCAAGGGCTCCTCTTCTTGGGCCTTAACCTTGGGCCTGAGATGGGGTGTCCTTACCCGCAGGGTCCAGGATCTATGCCTTCGTCAATTTGATTTTCCAAATTAACCATTTTATTAAGTTAATATTTTTTCGGTCCTAAAATTTAAGTCACAATTGATTTTTCACCATCTTTAATTCACGTCTTTGAACAAAAATATATACATCGAGCTTATAAATGGCATCACTACATTTTATCTTACTGAATACTTTTATTCATATGTACTCCCTCCGTCCGGAATTAAATGTCACAAAGTTTGACAAAAGTGGATGTATCTAGACATAATTTAGCGTTAGATACATCCACTTTTGTCAAACTTTGTGACACTTAATTCCGGACGGAGAGAGTATTTATGTTATTTGTTGACATATTGTAAGTGAAAATCATAGTCAAATGTGCGCGTCATTTATCATTATAAAACTATGCACGCGTAATTTTAAAAATGGCGTGTTAAATAGTTTCTTGGGTGAAATGAATAGTACCATCTAAATTATACCTGAACATTTGGGGCCCTTTTATTCTCAGGGCCTGATCGGTCACTCTTTTTCTCTAGGCTATGGGCCAGTCGTGCACATGTATCGCCTTTGTTTTTTTTGGGGGGGGGGGGTGGAGGGGAGAGAGGCTTGGGGAGAGGAGAAGGGATGGGAGTAGGAGAGTGAAGATATCACACAATCACATAGCCTATCTTGCGGACAGACATGTGATACCTGAAAACGATAGGACAGAAGTGGAAAGAAGAAAGAAAGGACACGAGACAACTTGCTACATGCGGGAGAAGACCGGTAGAGCGAAGTTTCATGCAATGTAGATTGGTGGGCGGTGGATGGTTTTATGCTGGTCTATTGTTTCCTCGCCGAAGGGGGTCCTTCTTTGTTGGATTATTCCACAAGTATAGTCCACTATTCCCTCATTCCAGATTAATCAACATCATGTTTTATTTTACTCCCCCATCGTAGTTTAAAGCGCACAATTCAAAAACATGCGGTCCTAACCCCCACTTGTTAGGAACATTTGAATTAATTGCCTCTCAATTAGAGGTTGGTTGCATCTCCCCACCATGCATGCAATATTTCATCCTCAATTAGATAAGGCCAAGATATTTTCAAATTGCGCCCTTTGAACTAGGACAAAGAGAGTAGAAAAATAGGTTATCGTTTATTAATAGTACATGACATTGCTATCCACACACAAGCATGAAATATAATTATATTATCACAGAAAACAAAGGGTCTTTCATTTCCCCAAACCATAATTAAATGCTACCCATGTAGTTTTCATATTAAATGTGTTTACAAACTGAGTTTTTGTGCCTATATCGCAAGGGTTTACTATTGGAAACTATGTTTTTAACAATAGAACATAACTTAATCAGTAACTAAAATCTGACCCAATATTTTATCAACATGGAATGGTGGGAGTTACAAAGCTAAGCTAGAAGTATTACTACTTACTTGTTACATAGTCAGGCTAGATATGATTGCACGAGTTTTTTTTTTGTTTTGCATTGGAATTTTCAAACAGTTATGGCCATTCTTTCATACACGTTTTTCTTCCCTTTTGTCATTCACAAAATCCATTTCTTTATACACGTTTTAAAAAGCATATTAATACCGATGTTGCTTGAGACCGTACAACCATGGACAACTTTTTTAGCAGGCGCGAGGATCAACAAGTGATGCATCCCACCGTATTCAACCAAGCACAACATCGATACACAACAAGGTGAACTCACTCCTATCTCTGTATGTTTCCGGTGACATGGTGAACGGTGCGGCACCTCATGAAATACCCCTCTTCATGCCTAGGGTGGATCGCACAATGGAGCCCAAGACGGTGTCCTCGATGCTCAACATGCCTTAGGTCGGTGCCCGAGAAGATAGGAAGGAAGTGGGAGAAGACGACATCATGATCGGAGCTCCGAGGAGGAAGAACGAAGGGAAACGGGGTCCCCGGCCTCAACCCCCGGCCAGGCCGGCCTCCCCTCACCTCAGGCCGGCCACCCAACATAAGAGGCCGGCCTCAGGCCGGCCAACCAAGGAGCCAGGCCGACCACCCACCCGAAGGACCCGACCCCCACCCCGGCCCCAGGCCGGGCCACCAAGCCAGCTCCCCCCAGGCTGGGCGCCCAGCCCCACCCCGGCCTCACAGGCCGGCCCCCCAGGCCGGCCTCCCTGCGGTTGCCCGAATTCAAGAGGAAAGGGGTCATTTTCACCCCACCTACCCCCCTAGGCTATATAAGGGACTCCGGTGGCTAGTTCTAGAGATAGAGTTGACTTGAGATATTATTGAGCTTTGTGCTCCCCCTCCGATGTGGAGAACCTCCCCCATGGGATCCATGGCTACTCCATATATTCATCTATTGGATTGTATCAAGATCTCTCCAAGTAGCTACTCTTTCACCTTGTGATTCTAGTAGTTCTTGCCAACCTTCCCCTTGTGGCTTCTATTGGATCGGTGGACCGGCCGGTGAGAGGAAAAAGGTTCCAATTAGCGTGTTGTTGACTTGGGGTTGAGATCACTCCTAGGCTTCACGAGTTATCTCCCCTTTTGTGTGCGTCAGTTCATCGTGTTCTTCGTGTTCTTCCCAATCTCCCCACCTCTCGTGTGTCAATCCGTGAAGATTGGGCCACCAAAGAGGCCAAGCCTATATCATCTGGTATCAAGAGTGTCGGGGGGTTACCCCCGAGTAGGGTAAAGGCAAGTGCTAAGGGCAAGATCAGAAGAAACGTTTGGCAGAGTAGCTGGCTACCCGGTACTCGCTACCCGGTCGACTGCTATTCGGCCGTACACACTGATGGCCAGGAGGAAGAATCAAGGAAGTTATTCTCCTCCGAGTAGAGGAAGTGGTCCGAGTAGAAATGGCGGTCTCCTACTCGGGCCAGAAGTCAAAGGAGCCGTTCTGACACAGGATCCCGCGTATCCTGGGTCCGTACTGGAGCACTGTTCATCTGCAGAGCGCGTGCTTATCCGCGCCAGGGTGTCAGCAGGGCGTCGCAGGTTAGGGGGGCCTACCCCGTGACAGTGTCAGTGATAACAGATCAGCTTCTTGGTTTTGCACAACGACTTTCCACACGGAGACAAACTAGGAAGCCAAAGCTGTCAGCGGGAAGCTGGAAGTGTGCAGTGTGCACACTATGTCGACATCTTGGCTGTATCCGGCTGGGCACCAGTATATAAGGTGCCCTGCCTCCTCCTGCGCGAGGGACGACACTACTAGGGGCTACAGTTGCATAGAGAGAAGGGTGGCTACTCGGTTGTAAGCAAAAGCTTGTACTGTGGCTACTCGGTAACACACGAATACAAAGAGAGAAAGGCAGGAGTAGGGGTTTTACCTCCACACGAGGGCCCCGAACCTGGGTAGATCTTGTTGTTTGCAGTGCTAGATTCATCCTCACGCGGCTACTCGCTGCGTGATCCCTCCCCGAGCGCCTCCAGCGTCCATCGTCCCCACATCTTTAGCCATCCTATGGCATCTGCCGTGACACCACCACGACAGTTGGCGCCCACCGTGGGGCAACCAGCGGCGCTGGCTGGAGTTTCCGTTCGGACGGGATCGATTTCTGCTACTGGAGAGCGCGTGGTCTGTGGCCTCGTCCACAGATTCGGCTCCTTCGACTTCGTCACCGACAACGCCGGCGATTTCGGCGGCAGGGCCATGCCGGAGGGCGGCTCGGTGCTCTCCTTCGGCTCGCACCTCGTCTACGTCGCCACCGTCATCGACCGCGAGTACCCCGAGCAGGTGCATGTCGCGGAGGATCCCCCTGCTGTCATCGCTGCCCGCGGAAAGCCAACTGGCTGTTCTGCGGACCGCGTGGAGGTGATGATGACCGGTCCTGCTGCTGATGCCGGGAAGGGCGTGGCTGCTGCCGCGGGAGTCATCGAGGATCTTGATGGCGCGAGTGCTGGCGGGAGAACGCACAAGCCCTACGACGCGCCTCACAACATCCCGGGCTACATCCCTCCTTCCACGACATCGACGATACCGGCGTCCGCCGTGCGAGTGAGCATGCCGCCTCCCACCGAGCTCGAGCTCATGACCATGAGGGCGCAGCTCGACCAGCAGCGCCAGGCGCTGCTCGCCGAGCAGGCGGAGCTGGATAAGGTTAGGCTCGAGCTGAACCTGGACCAGAACGAGTACAACCGAGCTCACGGCTTTACGCCCGTGGTGAGGAGGCCTTCCAAGGCAGGCGCTACGCGCCGCAACCTAGGCACCGAGATGGCAGCAGTTGGTGAAACTGCTGGCCAAGCCGCTAGCCAAAACACCGCCACCACCAGACCCAAATACAGCACCCCCGCCAAAACCCTTAGAGCTGCTGAAGCTGTAGCTGCTGAGTTGCCGCATCTCGCTGGCGACGCGCGCGTTAGGCAGCAGGAGAGGCTCAATGAGCTAGTGCTAGAGGCTGCTAGGCAGAACGAGGAGTTCCGGAAAGCCAACCCAGGTGCTGGAGCTTCTCAGGTGGTGCATTCGCATGCGGCTAGATCTAACGATCAGGCCTCATCACCGCATCCCAGCCGTGAGAGGGACCGAAGTGGGCATTCCGGCAGAGACAGGCAGATGCAGGTGTACGACCCGGCTGTCGCCGCGAAACAGCACGCTGTGCCGCGACAGTCCGGTCAAAAACACAACACTGCAGGAGCAGGCTATCAAGCCCATAAAGCTCAAAGCCAGGCGCGAGATGGAGATCGCCCAGGCCCTTCTCGGCATCAGGTTGCTCAGCCTACTCGGCAGAGGCAGCAGCCGCGTGCAGTCGCACCAGCCGCCAACCCGGTGGAGCAGCCTGCAGTCGTGCAGGTGGACAGATATGATGATGGCTACTCGGCTATGGGGTTGGCTGGCTATGATATCCTGGATCGCGTGGGTGAGCGTGTGCTGGAGCCCAGTGACGCCAGGCACAAGCTGGACCGGATCAGCCTGTCCGCGCAACTCGAGAGCAAGGGGCCGCCTGGCCCAGAATGCTTTGGCCCCCGCATCATGACAGAGCCATCCGTGAAGCAGTTCCAGCTCGCTAGGGGGACCAAGTGCTATGACGGCAGCACCAAGCCGGAAGATTGGCTCAATGACTATGTCACAGCCGTGCACATTGCAGGCGGTAACCGGAGATGGGCCGTGCGATACATCCCGCAGGTGCTCGAAGGACCAGCAAGAACTTGGCTCAACAACCTGCCCAAGCACAGCATCAACTGCTGGCTTGACTTCGCGGAGGCATTTGTCAGCAACTTCACCAGCACCTACCGGAGGCCGAATAGGCCGCATCAGCTATCCGCTTGCAGGAAGCGGGAAGAGGAGACGGACCAAGAGTATCTTACTCGGTGGAGTACTCTGAGGAACACCTGTGAAGGTCTAAACGAGGCCCAGGCCATCACTTGGTTCGTGCAGGGCTGCAGGCATGGCAGCATGTTGTGGCAAAGGCTGCAGAGAGATGCCGAGTACTCTCGCTGAGACCATCCGGATTACGGATCAGTACGCACTCGGTGACCCAACTCAGCCTCTGCTAGATGCTGCTGAGCCGAGAAGAAACTACAACAACAACAGCAAGAAGCGCAATGAGTTCCGCAACAAGCGCAGAGGTGACCGGATTGATACCCGGTACGATCCTGAGGAGGTGAATGCTGTGGCTACTGGAGCTGGGAGTAGCCAGAGGCCAAAAACTGCTGGAGCCCAGTATGGGCAGAACCAGAATCAGGGCCAAGGCAACAAGAAGCCATACAGCGCTTCCCAGCAGGGTAGCGGCAACTCAGGTCCGGCACCAAACTTTGTCTTCAAGGACATGAAGGATGGCCCATGCAGTTTCCATACTCGGCATCCCGCTAGACCCGCCAACCACACTACTCGGCAATGCAGTTGGTGGGAAGAAATCAAGAATGAGGGCCTGCCTCCTCCTCCCCCTCTACCAGCTGCGAACGCCGCTGTGCAGCCTGCTCGTGCACCCGCTGCTCGGCCTCCAGCTTTCCCGAGAAGAGAGAGTGTGAACCAGGTGGCTTTAGGAGCCAACCGCTACAACAACAACAATAACTACTACACCCGCAACAACAACAGAGGCAACAACAACAAAAACAACAACAACAACCAAGGTAACAACAACAACGGCAACAATGGTGGTGGAGACCGCAACCGGTACCAGGAGCACCACGAGAGCTACATGATCTTCACCTCTGAGCCTGTCGACAAGAAGTCTCAGCACAGGCGTGCCATGGAGGTCAATGCTGTGATCCCTGCTGTTCCTCACTACATGCACTGGTGCAACCAAGAGATCACGTGGTCCAGAGCAGATCATCCTAAGGTGATGCCCAACCCGGGTAGCTACGCCTTGGTGCTGGATCCCACCTTCTTGGGTCCTGAGAAGAACGTGAGGTTCAGCAAGGTACTGATTGACAACGGCAGCAGCATCAACATTGTGTACAGAGACACGCTTGAGAAGCTCGGTATGGCCGAGAACATGCTGCTACCCAGCAAGACCACTTTCCATGGCATTGTGCCAGGAGTCTCTTGCAATCCGATTGGCCGAGTATGGATAGACGTGCTATTCGGCACCAGGGAGAACTGCCGCACAGAGAGCCTGCAGTTCGAGGTGGTTGATCACCAGAGCCCCTACCACGCCCTACTCGGCAGGCCTGCTCTGAGCAAGTTCATGGCCTCTACTCATACTGCATATCTGAAGATGAAGATCCCTGGTCCCAATGGCGTGATCACCATCTCTGGTGATTACAAGAAGTCTATGGAGTGTGCCTCTGCTGGTTCTCAGTTGGCGGAGTCTATGGTGATTGCTGCCGAGAAGAAGAAGATGTACGAGGTGGTGGCTATGGCGCAATCCGCGCAAGCTGGTGCGCCTGGCATGCCGAGTTCCCAGCACGGGACGGCGTTTCAGGCATCTCAAGAGACGAAGAAGATCCAGGTCGACCCTGAGTTTCCCGACCGTGTTGCCATCATTGGCTCCGGGTTGGGGGAGAAATAGGAAAGCGAGCTCATCCACTTCCTCCGTGAGAATCGGGACGTGTTCGCCTGGTCCAATGAGGATCTGCCAGGTGTCCCGAGGGAGTTGGTTGAGCACTCGCTACATGTGCGTCCTGACGCCAAACCAGTGAAGCAGGCTATGCGCCGTTTCGGAGATGAGAGAAGGAAGGCCATCGGTGATCAGATCACCAAGCTGCTGATAAGCAATTTCATCATGGAGGTGCTGCATCCGGATTGGCTAGCCAACCCGGTCATGGTTGAGAAGAAGAAGGAGGACCCCAAGGCCGCTACCGCATGGCGCATGTGCGTCGACTACACCGACTTGAACAAGGCCTGCCCCAAGGATCCTTTTCCGCTACCTCGCATCGATCAGGTGATCGATTCCACTGCTGGTTGTGAACTGTTGTCTTTCATAGATGCCTACTCTGGTTTTCATCAGATAGCTCTCAACCCTGCTGATCAAATAAAGACTGCTTTCATTACCCCGTACGGGGCTTATTGCTATCGTGTCATGTGTTTCGGGTTGCGGAATGCGGGTGCCACTTATCAGAGATGCATGCAGAAATGCTTGCATGATCAACTCGGCAAGAATGTGCAGGTGTACGTAGATGACATTGTCATCAAAACGAATAAAACACATACTCTGCTTAGTGACCTTGAGGAAACCTTTGCTAACTTGCGCAAGTATAAGATGAAGCTGAACCCGAGTAAATGCACCTTTGGCGTCCCGGCTGGCAAGCTACTCGGCTTCTTGGTATCCAGTCGGGGCATTGAGGCCAATCCTTCAAAGATAAAAGCTATCGAGAGCATGTCTTTGCCGAGATCCCTGAAGGATGTGCAAAAATTCACTGGTTGCTTGGCATCTCTGAGTCGTTTCTTGGGCAGAATGGGAGAGAAGGCCCTGCCTTTGTATCAATTGATGAAGAAAAGCGACAAGTTCGTCTGGACACCGCAAGCGGATGTGGCATTCAAAGAGCTAAAGGCAATGCTGGGTAGCGCGCCCATCTTGGCTAGTCCGCTACCCAAGGAGCCAATGCTGCTATACATTGCTGCCACCAACCGAGTGGTAAGCGTGGTGATTGTGGTGGAGCGAGAAGAGGAAGGCAAAAGTGTGCAGCGGCCAGTGTATTATCTCAGTGAGGTGTTGTCTAGCTCCAAACAAAACTACCCGCACTACCAGAAGATGACTTACGGCGTGTACCTGGGCGCCAAGAAGCTAAAGCATTATTTCCAAGAACATCCCATCACAGTGGTGAGCTCAGCTCCCATCTCGGATATCATGGGCAACAAGGAAGCAAGTGGCAGAGTAGCCAAGTGGGCAATCGAGCTGGCCGCGTACGCTCCCGCGTATGCGAGAAGAGAAGCCATCAAGTCTCAGATTCTGGCAGAATTTCTTGTGGACTGGGCTGAGGTGCAGTATGAGCCTCCTACTCCGGTATCCAACTACTGGAAGATGCACTTTGATGGCTCCAAGATGAAGGAGGGCCTTGGTGCTGGCGTGGTGCTTACGTCACCCAAGCGAGATCAACTCAAATACGTGCTGCAAATCCACTTCAAGGCATCCAACAATGTTGCAGAGTACGAGGCTGTGGTACATGGCTTGAAAGTAGCAAAGGAAGTTGGGGTGCAGCGCATCATATGCTATGGCGACTCGGATCTAGTTGTGCAGCAAGTTTCTGGCACTTGGGATGCTCTGGATGCCAACATGGCGTCATACCGCTTCCTGGTCCAAACCATGACAGGATTCTTTGAAGGTTGCGAGTTCCAACACATCCACCGAGCAGAGAATGAAGCAGCTGATGAGCTGTCCAAGTTGGGGTCTTCTCGGCAGTACATCCCGGCTGGGATTGCCTTGGAGCATTTGAGAAAACCATCCATCAAGCCATCCCCCAACTCGGAGTCCATTTTCGTTCCTTCTCTGCCTAATGAAGAAGCAGTTCCAATGGAGATTGACTGGGAAGGTGCAAAAGAAGACCCGGGGACTGCAGTCTCCATCCCGGGGACTGGCGCCTGCAACCCGGGGACTGCTGCTCCTTACTCGGGGACTGCCCCTCCCTACTCGGGGACTGCTCCTCCTTACTCGGGGACTGCCCCTCTCAGCTCGGGGACTGTCGCATTCCTTGAAGAAGTCCTTGCAAACCGTTCGGGGCTGCAGAGAGTCAATCCCAACTCAGAAAGAGACGCGGCGGTGGCTGTTCCGATGGAAGTGGACGAACCAGTGTTTCCCGCACGGGAGACGCCGAGTTGGGCTATGCCCATATTATCCTTTCTTAAGGACGGCACCCTCCCAGATGATGAGGTTACCGCAAGGCAGATTCAGAGAAGATCCAAGGGCTACACCATCTTCAGAGAAGTGCTGCATAAAAGAAGTCCCACTGGCGTGCTGCAACGCTGTGTGGAACCGGAAGAAGGAGAAGAAATTCTGGTGGAAATACATCAAGGGGAATGCGGACATCACGCTTCTTCTCGGGCTCTAGTCAAGAAGGCTTTTCGGCATGGCTTTTTCTGGCTCACTGCTTTGAAGCAAGCTGAAGATATCGTGAGGAAGTGCAACGACTGCCAGAGATTCGCAAGTAAGATCCACATGCCTGCTTCCGAGTTGAAAACAATTCCTATCACTTGGCCATTTGCTGTTTGGTGTCTGGATATGGTTGGTCCCTTCAAACCGGCTAGAGGCAACATGACACACATCTTGGTCATGGTTGATAAGTTCACCAAGTGGATTGAAGTGAAGCCTATTCGGAAGTGTGATGGAGCTACTGCTGTGAGTTTCCTGAAGGATGTGATCCTAAGATACGGCTACCCGCACAGCATCATCACGGATAACGGCACGAATTTTGCTGAGGGAGCCATGGTGAGATTCTGCAGAGATAAGCACATCCGACTAGATGTCGCGTCTGTCGCGCATCCCGCATCCAATGGGCAGGTGGAAAGAGCAAATGGCATGGTGCTTGCAGGCATAAAGCCTAGGCTGATTGAGCCGCTGCTGAAAACACCAGGGTGTTGGCTAGACGAGTTGCCAGCGGTGTTGTGGAGTCTAAGGACTACCCCTAACCGGTCAACCGGCTACACACCATTCTTCTTGGTTTACGGGGCTGAGGCCGTGTTGCCAATCGACCTAGAGCATGACTCCCCCCGAGTAACCCTCTACACTGAGGCGGAGGCGAGAGAAGCTCGAGAAGATGACGTTGACCTGCTAGAAGAAGCAAGAGAGCTTACTCTGTCACGTTCAGCTGTTTACCAGCAAAACCTGAGGCGTTATCACAGCCGAAAAGTGAACCCAAGGGTTTTCCGAGAAGGAGACATGGTCCTTAGGCTTGTGCAGCGCACAGCCGGGATGCACAAGCTATCCCCTCCGTGGGAAGGGCCGTTCATTGTGAGCAAGGCTCTACACAATGACGCGTACTACCTTGTAGATGCGCAACCATCGCAGAAGAACAGGCCGGATAAAGCTGGGGAGGAATCTAAACGCCCCTGGAATGTAGCTCTACTTCGTCGCTTTCATTCATGAGCAAAAGTGTGTATGTACTCTCTTATCCGAGTTAAACTCCTACTCTGCAATCTGAAATTGAACTCGGGGACTGCCCTCGTCCAAAATTGTTCTAAGTGTTTCTATTCTGCTGTATCTTTGTCTACTCGGTTGCTATGCTTGGAATTCCAAAAGCATACAAAGTAATGTGTTTACACTCACCGGACACTCTGCGACTCTGCTGCTGTCCGCAACCCGGCTTCATGGCAAGCCAGAGAACAAGTCAAAGAGTCAATGAACACATGAAAAATTGCAAAGGGAAGGACGCGTGTGGCAACCGAATAGAGTGTTTTTTTACTTTTCTTTGTTAACTGTTTTCGGCTATGTGGTGGGTAGCGTTACTATGACTGTTTCCAAGTGGCTAAGTATTTGAAACTCCAACTTTGAACTCTTGTGACTCGAATACCAAAAAAGCAACAAGTTGCAGGTAAGAGCTGAGATAAAAAGGAGGAGTGAATGAGAAATGCAACTCGGGGACTCGCATGATAACGCAACCCGGCATCGAGCCAAAGCTGCTCAAATTACTAAGTATAAAACATCAAGTGGAATAAAAACTGAGTAGCAACGGGAAGGATAAATTGTTTGATACATTTGCACCCGGCATCCCGGGGATCTGATGAGATTTCAAAGTATAAGTGTTTCAGGAAGGAACTAGCTCGAGGTAGCGGTATTCTCCAAGTTGGTGTTGGCGGCGTCCGCTTCAGGGTTGGCAGCAGCTTGATCTGAGGTGGCGGTGGCCACCGAGATGGGGTCGGACTGAGTGCGGGGTAGCACCGCGTCCCCGGTGCCGTGCCGGAAGATGAGCCCATCTCGGGAGCTGCACCCTGGGTGGCGTCTTGGCTCTCGATCTCCTCGTCGCTACCCGCGACGGCCTTGCCCTTCCCCTTCTCGGCGCTCGTCTCTTCAAAGCAGCCCAAGTCTTCCGACTCGGTTTCCTCGTCGTCATCTTCATCACCCTCGCTTTCCGCCTCCGTGTCAGGCTCAGTGAGGCCCTCGATGAAGCGCGCGGTATCGGCGTAGGAGGCGATCTCGTACGCGACTGCCTGGCGGCGAGTCACGCACTCGGGATCTTTCTCCCACTTCGAGTCCCGGCGCATCTCGAGGATGGTATTGAGATTTAGATTCTCATACCAGCTGCAGATGAAGAGGAGAAGCATGTCGGCGCCTGCCCGAGCTCCGGATGCCCGCCACTTCTTCAACTCGGCCTTGGCACCGTTAAGTTTCTCGGCGAGCGCGCGGATGGTTGCTGGCGCAGCATCTTGTGGCCAGAACAGAGAGTGCAGATTGAAGGCGGTGCGCACCAAGTCAGTGCCCAAGCCCCTAAGTTGCTGAAGCTGTGTCTGCATGCTCGAAAGGTTATCTTCAATTGAAGACTTGGTGTCCGTGGGCAGACCCTTCTCTGTTCGAATCTTTTGCGCCTTGGCCAAGGCAGGCGTGCAAGTCGAGTAGAGGTCAGGGAAGGTTTCTACAATTGCTATCAGAAAAAGATTAGAAACAGAGGCAGAAAAGAGATGCAAATCAAGCCAAACAGAAGAAGACGGAAACAAGCAGATGCCGAGAAGCGAGAACTTACTGTTGAGATCACAGAGTAGCGATTCCAGCTTCTTTCTCCAGCCCTCCTCATCCGCAATGTGCTTCTCTTCAACCTTGCGGAACTCGGCCAGCTGGCTCATGAGGTCCACATTGCTTTTCTTCAGCATCTCGTTCTCCAACTCGAGGGCCCGCTGCTTGGCCTTGAAGGCTGCCTCCATCTTGTCCTTCTCGGCGGTTAGGTCTATGGCGTCCTGGAGGGCAGTCCTTAACTGGACTTGCAGCGGTTCCATCTCGGTGAGGTGTCTTTTCCTGAACTCCACCTCTAGGCTCTCAATCTGCTGCTTCAGCTCGGCGGGCTTCAGACAGTCAAGATGCTCCTCACGGAACTTCTTGTACTCTTCTGCGGACAGAAGCGGCACAGTAAGCAGGGTAGCCAAGAGAAAGGAGTAAAATAACCAAGAAGACGGCAACTCACCTTCAAGTTCCTTAATCTTGCTTTCAGCAGACTCAACGAAGACATGGCAATGTTTGTGTTCCTCTGTCAGCGTCTCAAGTTTGCCTATAGAATAGAAGGAGTTAGAGCAAATAGCACATACGGGCGTAAACAAAAAACGCATTAACCGAATAGCTAGAAGCTTACTCTCGAGTGCTGAAATTTGGAGGGCACGATCCAGGGCTGCTTTCTCCGTTTCAGCATCGGTCTTGCGCTCCGCTTCCAGGGCCTCAAGGCGCCTCTTGGCGATAGAGTGGTTCCAAAGCAGCCGCCGGTAAAGGGTTGTCCTCTTCAAGAGGCTATTCTGAGAAGGAGAAAGAAAAGGAGTTAGACATTGTTTTGAAGATTTGGCCCGAGAAGACGGCAACTCGGTTGAGTACCCGTCTGCTCGGCCCGAGATGGATAAGGAGAAAGAGAAGAATAGAAGAAGAAGGAAAATTGCAACTCGGAACAAGAAACCGCAACGCGAAAAAAGCAAACAAAACTTACAGCATAGGTCTGTTCGAGATCTTCAGCGGCCTTGCGGTGGACATACATCTTTGCGGCCAGCGTGCTGGTGGTGGATGAAATGGTCATGGGATTGTAGCCCATGTCCGCCTTATTCCAATCAATGCGCCAGTGGTCCAGCGGGCCCAAGGCCAGGCCGTTCCAGGTCTTGTTGTCAAGGACCTCGCTATTCCACTCCGCTTCAATGAAGCCTACCCGGTCGATCATCTGCTCGAGCCCCTGGGACACCACCTCAGTCTCTTGGACCTCGTGCGAGTAGATTGAAAGGGGCTTGTGCTTTGCTGGCAACTTGGAGTCCACCGTCGTGGCCTGCTTGCCCCTCGTAATAGCAAGCCGCTGCTCGGTCTTGCTCAGACTGATGTTATGCTGCTTGCTCATATGCACCATGTAGGGCAGGTAGCTAGGCGGCTCCTGAGCGCTTGATCCCGCAGCTGCGCCTGCCGAGCTGCCAGTAGCGCCGATGGTGAGCTGCCCAGTCGTCGCGGCAGGCTTCACAGGTAGTTTTGGTGGCGACATCTTGGCAGAGTCCAGCGCAGCGTTGCGCGGTGGGTTCTTGCGGACTGGAGCATCAGGCTGGATGGCCTGCTTACTGGCGGCATCTGATTTCTTGGTGACCTGCTTGGCTGGAGGGCTCGGTGCAGTCTTGGTCTTCTTCGCGGGCGGCGGAGAGCTTGGTGCAGTGGGTGGAGCAGCCTGCGGGGTAGGCGGCACTGGAGGCTGGCTACCCGGCGCAGCGTCTGGCTGCGCTTGGCTCTGCGGGTTCGGCTCCACCGCAGTCGTCTCAACCCGCTGCTCGGAAGCGGGATCTGGTTGTGCATCTCCTGTTACTTCTACCCGCGGCGGGGCCGCGGGGTCATCTTGGACAGCAGCCTCAGCTTCCGGCTGCTCCTGGTTCTCTTCCTGCCGCTCAAGGGCGGCACGGTCTTGGTACTCGGCATCTTGTTCAGCGTTCTCCCCAGCTGTGGCAGCTGGAGGAGAAGAGGGGATCTCATCTTGAGCAGCATCCTGCGCATCTGGTTCTGCGCGGGCCTGCTGCTCCGTGTCCATGTCTTGAACACCAGCGCCCGTGTCCTGGGCATTGGTGCCTTCTTCTTCTTCCTTCGCGGGAGAAGGCTCACGCGTCCTATCCCGTGCGGCTGGCTCCTCCTCGCCCTCATCAAGATCGATGAGCGACTCGGGGTCGACGGGTGATTTCTTCTTGGATTTGGCGGGAGCGGCAGCAGCGTCAGCGTCCAAGGGAGCGCTGAAGAGAAAAAGAAGTTCAGAAAAGGGGAGGGAAAGAAGAACACCAGGAAGCATTGACAAGATGTAAACCAGAGGGGAACTGCTTACCCTTTGCGGGAAGGGGGTAGCCTTCGGCCTGAAACCTGCTTCTTCTTCTTCTCGACTTTCGGCTTCTTGGCGGCGGGCTCTTGAGCACCGCTACCTGCCCTCTTCCGAGTGGTGGGAGCGGCCACCGCAAGCGGATCGACGTCGAAGACGTCCTCGTCCGCGTCGGCGTCGTCTGTAGAATAGAAGAGAGGAAGCAGGTGAGAAGCGGAAAGGAAGGAGAAATAGCGGTACCCGTAGCTGCAGAGGCGAGCTCAGTCACCTTCTTCATCGTCCTCAGACCAATCCCGAATGGAAGCATCGACGTGGTGCTTACCATGCTGTTCGGCACGAGGGACATAGAGGGTGTCCTGGGTGTCATAGGCGGTCTCGTCATCCTCCGTCCGGTCTGGGTCCCAGTTGGCCTCAAGGAGCTCCTGGTTTTCAGTGAGCTGGCGGTCAAGGTGCTGAAAATACAAGCAGGCAGTACAAATCAGTTGAGCAACGCAAGGGAATCTTACTTGGTACAAGATACAAGTGCAAAGCGTGTTAGGCTAAGATCCAGTACTCGGTATGGCGTGCAAACACAAAGCACATAAAGCCTAACATATACTAGAAAGTGCCCTACTCGGTATGGCGTGCAAACACAGAGCACGTAGGGCCTAAGCAGATACTAGCAAGTGTTCTCTACTCGACATGGCGTGCAAGCTCAAAGCACATAAAGCCTAGGAGACACTAATAGGTGTTCTACTCGGTACATCATGCAAATACTAAGCATCCTAAGCTAGAAAGCCATCTACTCGGCATCGTGATGCGAAGATAAAGCATAAAAGTACCAACCTGTCCGATGGGCTTCTCGCGGCTATACGGCACGAAGCCGTATTGCCAGTTGTCGGTGAGGCCAGTGCTCATGATCGAGCGCGCCCAGACGGCCACATCCGCGTTGCTCAACTCGAACGTGGTCGTCCGTGTGCAGTCTCTGTTGCCCCCCATGTAGCACGTGAGGTGCGCACGGCGCTGCAGCGGGAGCACTCGCCTGGAGATCCAGCACGCGATCGGATCGTCGCTCTTCAGCCCAAGATCCTTCAACTCGATGAGGCGCTTGTTGATCTGGAGGATGTCGCCTTGCAGTTGTGGCTTGTATCCCCAATTCTGTTGGGTAGGCGCCGTGTTCGTCCACTTGGGGAGATTGATCCGATCCACAATTGGCGCTCCCTCTTCATCAGCAACGTTCTTCACGTAGAAGAACGACCGCTGCCACTTGCGCACGGAGTCGAGGCCCTTGATGCGCGGGTGGTTGGTCCCGCCGCGTTGCAGCATCATAGCGCTGCCAGTCTTGGTCATGCTGCGGGTGCTCTCCGTGCTACCCGGCTTGGGCACGCTCTGCTTCCGGAAGAAGAAGTAGCGCGCCCAGGTGTGCACCATGGGGAGCACACCCAAGAACGCCTCGCACACCACGGCGTGGTATGCGAGCATCACCATGGCGTTCTGCGGCAGGTGGTGCGGCTGAAGCCCGAAGTGGTTGAGGAAGGAACGGAAGAAATCCGAGACGGGAAGCCCGAATCCTCGCTTGAAGTGAGCGAGGAACACGACGAACTCGTCCGCCTCCGGAGTGGGGACGAGCTCGCCGTTCGAAGGCCTGCAGCGCACGCCGGCGGGAACCCGGCGGGTGTTCACCAGCCACTGGCAATCGTCTGCCGTGACCTCGGATCCAGCCCATCCGGCACGGGCATCGTCGTCGCGGGCCATCGAGAAGAGGAGATTCGGTGGATTCGGGAAAGATTCGGTGGGAAAGTGCTAGCCTTCCGGCGTCGCAGGAAGCGGCGGCGCAGTGAGATGCGCGGCGGCGCAGTGCTCGGTGGCGGCAGAGAGGCGAAGAGACAAGAAGTGAATAGGAGCAGGAAGGGGAAGAAGGAGTTACCGAGGGGGTATTTATCCCTCCCCTTGGGTAGCCGTTACTAGTAACGTTAGTGGGATCAGGTGTGCGCAGAGATCGTGCGACGTGGGGTGCGGGCCGGTTAGAAACGCACACAGCGCATATCGCGCGCGTAACGGCCGCAATTGATCCCACCTCGAGATCGTGGGTGATAAATGCACTTGATGTGACCTAACGGGCCGGTGGGCCCAGGCCGCAGTGATGGGCGCGTGGCCTGCCATATCCCAGGCACCGAGGCGTCGGGGGTGCGAGAACGCGACACGTGCCCAGTTGCAGTGCGGAAAGGTGGATTTGGTCTGCCACGCCGAGATTCTCTCCAGGAATTTCGTGAAGTCATTTTACTCGGCGACAGAGAAGAGAAATAGTTCTATTCGGAAGAGAAGAGACTCGAGCCAGAATTGGGGGCTACTCGGAGGTTCTACTCAGCAACCTAAGGTTCAAAGGCAAGATTGGTTTTAAGCTGGCAGAGCCCAGTGAACGAGTTCGCAGGACTCTACCAGCTTCGGGGACTAATGTCGTGGGGTTACCCCCGAGTAGGGTAAAGGCAAGTGCTAAGGGCAAGATCAGAAGAAACGTTTGGCAGAGTAGCTGGCTACCCGGTACTCGCTACCCGGTCGACTACTATTCGGCCGTACACACTGATGGCCAAGAGGAAGAATCAAGGAAGTTATTCTCCTCCGAGTAGAGGAAGTGGTCCGAGTAGAAATGGCGGTCTCCTACTCGGGCCAGAAGTCAAAGGAGCCGTTCTGACACAGGATCCCGCGTATTCTGGGTCCGTACTGGAGCACTGTTCCTCTGCAGAGCGCGTGCTTATCCGCGCCAGGGTGTCAGCAGGGCGTCGCAGGTTAGGGGGGCCTACCCCGTGACAGTGTCAGTGATAACAGATCAGCTTCTTGGTTTTGCACAACGACTTTCCACACGGAGACAAACTAGGAAGCCAAAGCTGTCAGCGGGAAGCTGGAAGTGTGCAGTGTGCACACTATGTCGACATCTTGGCTGTATCCGGCTGGGCACCAGTATATAAGGTGTCCTGCCTCCTCCTGCGCGAGGGACGACACTACGAGAGGCTACAGTTGCATAGAGAGAAGGGTGGCTACTCGGTTGTAAGCAGAAACTTGTACTGTGGCTACTCGGTAACACACGAATACAAAGAGAGAAAGACAGGAGTAGGGGTTTTACCTCCACACGAGGGCTCCGAACCTGGGTAGATCTTGTTGTTTGCAGTGTCAGATTCATCCTCACGCGGCTACTCGCCGCGTGATCCCTCCCCGAGCGCCTCCAGCGTCCATCGTCCCCACATCTTTAGCCATCCTATGGCATCTGCCATGACGCCACCACGACAAAGAGCAAGGTTGCCACGAATTTGACACCCTCTTTCCCCCAAATTGTTTCTTAATTTTGCCAAAATTCGAAAATTCCCACAAAAAATAGCCCCAATTTGCTTTTGGATCGATCTGTGATTTGAGTGTATTTTGGTAGGTTTTGATCCACGGATCTATTGCTAAACTTATTGATCTACCTTCCCTTGCATTTTCGTGGCTTAATTCCACCTCCCCCCCCTCCGATTTGGTGATTTTCGGAGCCATTTTCCGCCCAAAAAAGTCAAAATCGGGTCAAAATCGCGTCCCCCGAAAGCCCGGCCTCCCAGAAAACTGCCGCGTTCCTTCACCGTTTTTGCCATAGCTTTTAACTCGGGACTCCATTTTGAGTGATCTTTAGCTCGTTTTGTAGGCAATTAAATCATATACATCACCATTGCAGGAGATACATCATTAGTTGAAGCCTAACTTCGTGAGCAAGCACGAAACTTTCCATCCTATAGGGTGAAGATCGTCAGAGAGAGGTATAATCATCCCGAATCTTCTCCCTCTTGGCATTCCTTTGTGAGCCAACTTACCTTGTGATTACCTTACCTATTGAGGCTAGTTCATCTTTGATTTCTTGGGCTTTGCACACTTGTACCGTGTAGTTTTCGAGCGACCGTTGTATGAGCTAATTCATATAGTTCCATATGTTGGCACAAGTGAGTGAGCAAAAAAGTGAAAAATCAAAAAAGAGAGAAGAGCAGAGAAAGAATAAGAGAGAAAAGAAAGCCATCACTTGCCATATCACTTTTAGGAAACGCGCAAGCTCAATGAACATCTCGTATGCCAAGCCTATATCAACAAGACTCCTCGAATCCAAATTTCAGTTGATTGATTCCCTGCACAATGAACATGCTAGGCCCACGAGAGAGGATTTGTGAATCCGTGCTCAATGGAGGTCCATTTTTTTTTCAAATGGTACTTTGGAGTTTTAAGGAATCAAGATTTTTAAATGTTAAATACATATACATGGTATGTATATTTTGTATTTTGTTGGTAAAATATATGTTTATTTTGGACTACAGTATAATAACAAATCCATGGCAGTATAAAGGAGTAAAAATTGTTATTTTATCCCGAAATTTGTCCTTTTTATGCAAATTAAAATTCTTATATCTAACCTAACTTTTCGTCTAGTCCTTCTGACTATCACCGGTGTCTTTATTTGTATACTAGGCCAGCCTTATAAGTGTTCAACTCCAACATAACCTTATTTGACACGAACTCAAACAAACCTAATGCTAAGAGAAGAGGAAATGGGACAGTCGAGTAAAAAAGAGAGCTTACTCCAATATCTTAGTCCATCGCTCCTGTAATCCTACGGCGCGATTAAGTGCACTATCTACTCAACAACTAATTTAACAAAGTTTGTTACATATGCGAAAATAGAAGGTGGTCATTTGTTTCTTCATAACTATTTGATAAGTGTTCATCTAGTCTTTATTTGTTCACCCATTTTAAAATGGTTCACATTTTTGTTAAGGAGTTCATGTAGAAACATTCTTTTGATATGTCCAATTTCTAAACAAACAAAAAATTTGGACATGTATGCCGCGACTACATGGTGTCACTGTAAACGAGTCTTACAAAATTTCCAGAAATTATAGTACTAAGAGTTTTAATTATATTTATTTCATCAATGGGGTCGGGGTCAACAACTCTGTGTCATATTACTACTAAAATTTAATTTTATCAATGTAGTTGTTGGCTAATTAGGCAAAATTTTCATGATTAATTTGAGAATTTTTAACATGACAACAGTAACTACTAGCATGTGGAACTCGAATATCTTAGATGTAGTAATCAGCATGAGTAGAAGCATGAACATATTGCAAAACATGTACACACTACACATGTTTAACAAACCAACAGAGACACAACACATGTATAAAACGTTTGAAGACGAGATATCCGTGGTTGGTGCAGCGATGTTGTCGACGTCTGCCGAGACGATCCACATCAGCAGCTGGTAGACGACCCGTGGTGAAAGGGGTGAGCAGTCGCGCGAGGCGATTCCCGAAATCTAATTCGCCCTCTCATGTATAGGATCACAAGAGTGACCGGTTCCGGAGACCTGCTCCCCCTTTCGCCGGTGCACGCCGACGATCAAGATGGAGTATACTACGGAGACGGCGCAAGGAACGACAAGTGACAGAGCCTAAACTGGTTTCGGGTGTGTTGTGGCGCTCACAACGCGTGTCTGTTATAGTTCGGTTCGAAGCACAACGTGGGAACCTCACGCGGGATGTACGAGTTGGTCCGGTTGCAGCACACGGTTTTGAGAATACGATGAAACGTGATCGCGCACTCCTCCTCCTCCTCTCGACCGGAACCACTTGGTAATTGCATACTGAGCCCTCGCGCACAGCTCGTCCTCTTTCGCCCGTTCGCTCTTCTCGATACGTCACGTTTGCGTTTCGTGAATGGGGAATAGCCGTAGATACAATCACAACTTGGTATCAAAGTCCACACACATCCCTCGGCTTTGGTCAAAGGGAGTTGATAACACGCATATTACTCGTGTGAGAAATGGCAACACCCCGCAGAATTCGCGTGCGCGTAAAGCAGATGCCTGATAGGTGCATACTGCAGCTCGCTCGTGTGTGTGTGTGGGGCGAAGGAGAACGTGTGATGAGGAAAAGGTGGAAAAAAAAACATTGAAAATGGATGTGAAACGAATGATTGTATGCGGCACACGCACTGGCACTACGAGGGCAGTGCCACATAAAAGAAGAGGGGCATTAGTCATTTTCGTTGCTTGCCCCTGTCTTTAGCCAGCATCCACCCAAAGTATTCCTCCTCCGTCCATCCTACACACCGTATCTCCTTTCATGACACATCGAGTTCACAGAAAATACAGAAAATCATTATTTTTTGGCTCTGCGCATAATGTAAATCACGACCATGTACTACCATCCTAGCATATCGGATTAGAGACTAGATTTAGGGCTAGGCAGCCCCAATTATTATGTCTAGCTAGATTAGGTTGGCGTTTGGTGGCTGGGATGTGGCCATGCTTGATGACGATTAACGAGGAGCTCCTGTTGTCCACCCATTAAACTCCAGAGCATGATTAGCTCACCCCGCGATTAACAAGAATATCTCGACCGGTTACCGATGGCGATGAACCTGGTGTCGCACAAGGAGATGATGATGACGCAGTTTCGTAGCAACCAATGCCTATCTCTTCTCGTCCAGCAACGCTCACAAGTAGACTAATCCAGACATCCAGTGGATATCTTTGATTAACGAGTTCGGTAGTGGGGGACGCTAGCCTCCGTTGTATTCATGCGGCATCGTACATCCACGATCCAGATGCTTCTTCCCGGACCTCATGACCTCACCAGCCTCATCCTCAACACGCAAAACAACAGCGGCTGGAGCCAAAAACGTCACGCTCTGGACGTGTTTATTTACATGCACGGCAAGCGTAAGATTTATTAGGCCAGTTGACAGTAGCTTCGAGCCGGTGGCCAATAATTCACCTCTCTGCGGGCTGCGGCAGGGCCTAGGTCACCGTGCTACCGCGTCTATCTCGACCACCAACCATTCAAGTTGCGATGCCACCAAACTTGCCGAATTTTATTTTTGAGGGTAAAATGATCGTACGTGTTCGCGACGATTCGTGTGCTGATCGGAGGTACAGTAAGAAACAAGGCGGCAGGTAAGCGAGAGCTACAGGAGCGATGTCATGTTAGCACTACCGGAGAGTGCAGAGCGGGGAGACGGGGCCAGCTCGTCAGCTCTTTCCTCCGGTTTAGTTTTGGGCAGACACGGGGCCAACAGCTAGACGACCGACGGCTTGTCACTCCGTCGTGCAACACGAGCCGAGCACGCCGGCCGCGCTCGGAAATGCGTCGGTGTCCTTGCCCGAAACGCCGCGGTTGCCCGTGGGAGCGCGGCCACGGCAGACGTGCCCGCACACGCGACGCCGACGCGCCCACGCGCAGGACACACACAGGACGTCGCTGACCTTGCACCCCAAAAAAGGAGAAGGCGTCGCGGTGCACGGCGGAGCTCCTCACGAATCGGCGCTTCGGGAATCTCCTCACCTCTGCTCGTCTCGCCGTGTCAACGTCATGGCCGCGGTCGCTGTCCAGTTTGCTCCAGATTTTTTCGGGGACATGATTGGTGCTCAACACGCCCGAGTGCGGGTGGTGTCTGCGCTTCTCTTGCCTCTTCCTCGGGGCAGATTTCACGCCAGGCCGCGGAGGCGTGTGCGTGCGTGCGGGCGCGATTATGTTGCCTCTTCATCGGGGCAAACTTCGCGGGAAGATTCTCACGAGAGGTCACCTTGATGTTCGTCTTGCTGGATTACCACAGGGGAAAAAAATAGATAAGGCTAGAAGATTCTCACGAGACGCATAAATTACGATGCAAATTCAACTGTCAGAAGGGTGATCGTGCTCCAACTTGGAATCATCTTCTATCAGCACCAATGCAATCATACACGTTTTTTACCGGAGTACGTACACGTGTGACTTGGTCCAAACCAGAGGCCGACTCAAACCAGCAAAGTTTGAACAGATCCTCTCATTTTACCACATTTTCTCCTCATGTTGCTATCCGAGAATTGATGTTTTCTGGCTCAATTTGCCAGAGAAAATGAATCGTGAGAAGGACTTCTTACTATACAATCACGTGGTGGTTGTGCGCGCATTCCAATGGGAAAATGATCACCCAATAATAAACTCCTTGATGGTACATTTTGCTCGCAACTGGACCTGCAAATGGACGTATAATTGAGCTGGCACTACGATTCAACCTTGTCCTTTTTGGGGTCCTAATCGGCGGTGCCCACGGCTCTATGGAAGCAACAGTGTACGAACTCCAAATAGGAATTTCTTGTACCAATTCACACCGCGGCTTTTGATCGGGACCATGCAACAACAGTGGTTCTAGAGTTTTCTTACACATGGAGAGAGATTTGCACGACTATTTATTTTTGGAAAAAGAAAAAAAAAGTTGCCTCAAGGTTTGGTAGTAGAAGCAAGCCATATCTAAGTACACGAAATACTGTCGGCAAATAAACCCAAAATGGAAATAAAATATGAAAAAAAATTCTATGATATTCAAATCATATTTAACCACGATTTGGGAAAAACCTCAAATTATGATGTATGTTTTAGTTTTGTTCCTTGACTAGGATCTGTACGAATATTTTATTTTAGAAAAAACAAAAAAGGGTTCTTGAAGGTTTGGTAGTAGAATCAACCTATATCTGAGTACAGCAAATAAACCCAAAATGACAATAAAATATGAGAAATATCTCGACGATATTCAAATCATAGTTAACCACGATTCGAGAAAAGACCTCAAATTATGATGGATGTTTTAGTTTTGTTCCTTGGCTAGGATCAGAATTGAAGTAGTTAACCACCAATAATAAAACTTTTTTTTATATAAATAATACTCTCTCCAATCCGTTTTAAGTGACTTGAAACAACTAATCTAGCACAAATTGTATATACAACTCCTAGCACTTAAATTATGGTGGACGCCTCGTCCTCATCAACGCCGTCCTCGACGCCCTCCCAACTTACGCCATGGGCGCGTTGGGCCTCCCCAAGGGGGTGATCACCGCCATCGACAGGCTTGGCCGTGCCTTCCTCTGGACAGGATCAGACCGCGCTTGCGGTGCTCAGTGTTTGGTCGCCTGGGATCGTGTTTGCAGGCCAAAAGAAGATGGTGGGCTCGGCATTCGACACCTGAGCACACAGAACAAGTGTCTCCAGGTCAAGCTCATCCACGGGCTCTTCACCGCCTCAGAGGCGTCTTGGCAGCGATGGTTATGGTCCTGTCTTGGCATGGAGCCGCTCGACGTCGACTCCGTGGCTACGCTGCTATGTGGGACGCATTGGAGCTCGCTGCGTCGGCTACTCCCTCTTTACCGGTGCATCTCACGTGTTCACATGGGAGGCGGGAAGAAGACCTCCTTCTGGCTCGACGCCTGGCTGTCAGTTGGAGCACTCGCCGAATGCATGCCGGAATTCCACTCCCACAACGTGTCCAAGCACGCGTCCGTGCGCCAAGTTCTGGAACACGGGCTGGACTCGATCCTGGTGGCCGGCTCTCCAACACCGCGGCTGCGCAACGCCGTGCTCTAATCCCCCTGCTGAGCGCCATCCAAGAGACGGCATCGGAAGACCAACGCTCTCTGCCTCTCTGCGGTGGCCCCAAAGGTCTTCTTCGAACATCTTAGCTCTATAGGCTCTGCGTGTTCGCTGGTGAGCACTCCAGCAACTACGAGTTCGTGTGGCACAACCACGCCGCCTCGAAGGTTAAGTTCTTCGCATGATTGCTGGTGCAAGGGTGCATCCAATGCCGCGCCAACCTGCTCGCCCAGACAATCCTCGACGCAGACGCCAGCGGGTGCGCTATCTGCGGTGCGCCTCTAGAAACATCCGAGCACATAGTCTTCGACTGCCCGTTTGCCCAGGCGTTCTGGCGCGCTATCCGTGAACGCTCCGCTGCTAGGCTCACTGTGAGCGATGCACACATCTGCCCCTGCCTCCAGCCGCCTCCGCCGCCACAGGCGACACTGTCCGCCTCCTGTGCATGTGGCACTTATGAAAGCACTGTAATGGTGTTGCCTTCCACAGCTTGGCTCCATCCCTCCCTACCCTGCTCCAACACTGTCGGTCCGATGCCGCGCTCTGGCGCCCACGTCTGCCGCTCGAACGCCGAACGGATGCAGACCCGTGGCTTGCGATCTTCCTCCTACAACGACTGTAAATTTTTCTTTTCTGTCAAACTGAGGACACCCCCCAGTAAATCGGCATTGGGTGATCACCTCCCCCCTCCCTTTCTTGTACAATGCTTCGAGGTTTTCCGCCCCATTTCCTTTTGTGAATGAATGGGGAAAAATTCAGGTGGGAGCTTGCCCCCCCCCCCCTTTGAAAACTTCAAAAAAGAAAAATAAGATCTGAGGGAGTGATAAAACTAATGGAGACAAAACATAATAACGACCTCTTTGGTTTAAAGATTTTCTTACGAGTTTTGGAGAATTCTATTTTATTGTGTTTTTTCTATAGAGTTTGTTTGCCATATATGGTGAAAAAGTATATACATTTTTCCTTATATGTATGTAGATCTCCTTTGTATGTAGATGCAAAGGAAAAAAAAAATTGAGTCAAACCTCATTAAAAACTCTTTGTTTTTATGAAAAACCATGTCTCTAATCCGATAGAAAAAGTGTTTTTCCTGTGGTACAATCAAACAATTTATACAAAATATTTCTCCGTTTTCGATTTGATATAGGATTCAATACGGTGTGGCATATGAATCCTACCATTTTCATGTTTCTACATCTTTAGAGTTGTGCAAATCAAAGAGATTTGCACGGCTATTTATTTTTGGAAAAAGAAAAAAAGAAAGTTGCTTGAAGGTTTGGTAGTAGAAGCAAGCTATATCTAAGTACACGGAATACTGTCAGCAAATAAATCCAGAATGGAAATAAAATATGAAAAAAAATCTATGATATTCAAATCATATTTAACCACGATTTGGGAAAAACCTCATATTATGATGAATGTTTTAGTTTTGTTCCTTGGCTAGGAGGATTTTATTTTAGAAAAAAACAAAAAAGGTTTCTTGAAGGTTTGGTAGTAGAATCAACCTATATCTAAGTACACGAAATATTGTCAGCAAATAAACCCAAAATGACAATAAAATATGAGAAATATCTCGACGATATTCAAATCATAGTTAACCACGATTCGAGAAAAAACCTCAAATTATGATGGATGTTTTAGTTTTGCACCTTGTCTACGATCAGAATTGAAGTAGTTAACCACCAATAATAAAACCTTTTTTTATAAATAATGCTCCCTCCGATCCGTTTTAAGTGACGTCGGGAAACAACTAATCAAGCACAAATTGTCTATACAACTCCTAGCACTTAAGTCATATCGGAGGGAGTAATAAAACTAATGGAGACAAAACATAATAACGAACTCTTTTCTTTAAAGGATTTTCTTACGAGTTTTGGAGAATTCTATTTTATTGTGTTTTTCCTGTAGAGTTTGTTTGCTCTATATGGTTAGAAAGTATATACATTTTTCCTTATGGTCTCCTTTGTATGTAGATGCAAAGGAAAAAAAAAAACCATGGAGTCAAACCTCATTAAAAACTCTTTGTTTTTATGAAAACCCATGTCTCTAATCCTTTAGAAAAAGTGTTTTTTTTTCTGTGGTACAATCAAACAATTTATACAAAAGATTTCTCCGTTTTCGATTTGATATAGGATTCAATACGGTGTGGCATCTGAATCCTGCCTTTTTCATGTTTCCGCATCTTTAGAGTTGTGCAAATCGAAGAGAATCTCAAATGGGTGCATGTGAACAAAGCATACACTCGTGCATTTAGCCTCTTATTTTAAGCATTTTAAAGCAAAGGGGTTTGTAGCTCTTGGTGCAACGGAGAAGCCGAATTCTGAAGAACAAAGGGCAGCACACACATTTTGAAGTCAAACCAGCGCACCACCACCCAATCCCACGCTGCCACTTGCACAGAAAAAATAGTTGGGGGATGATCACTCCGGGTGTCCGGAGCACACGCGGCAGAACCCTATTGGCTGCGACTTGTTATTCGCGCGTGGTACCTACCGTGGGCTGACGCCATGGACGAAAGCAACATCTCATTTTCAAAACCGCAATGCAACTCCCAACAAGAAACGATTAACGAGTAAAATTAATCAGATCGCTTCGTGGTTAGTAGAATGCACGGAGGGAGAATGGTTGCTTGGCTTGGCTTGCACGCCCGGAGCCTGGCGCTATAAAAAGCTCGGGAGCGACGCCTCTTCTTCCTCAGAGAGACGCCTCAACCCCCACCGCAGACACACGCAGCCAGGCCACATCCCATTCCACTCCACGGTGAGGTTGAGCGATCCCACGACGAACACATCAGCAGCAGCAGCTGCAGCGACGACGACGGCAGGTTTGTTCTCTGAACCTCTCTGACCTTTTTAGCAGCAAGAACACGCGAGGAACCAAGGGTCCTGATCCAAGGAGGCGTTCTTTTGGGATTATTAGATCAAAAGAAGCGTTCTTGCTCCGGGAATTTCCTGCTTTCCTCGGCGACCTCATCACTCTCCTAGGAGGAACAGAGATCCAGAGAACCTTTTTTCTCTTCTGGATTCTTGTCTTTTTTTTCAGCCTTCCTTCCTTTGCCTCGGTACGGCCGGAAAGGGTTCTTTTGCAATACCCTTCTAGTTCGTCCGATTTATTTTCTCCTCTGCACCACCCAGCTCCCCTTGCACCTCTAATTTTATTGAGGACACAGGGAAAGCTCCTTTTTTCCATTCCGTTTTTGGTTCAGCCTCGATCTTTCTTCTACCTCTATCCGAGCCCCCATGGCCGCAGCTATAGACATGTACAAGTACAACACCAGCTCCCACCAGATCGCCTCTACCGCCTCGGCTTCGGATCAGGAGCTCATGAAAGCGCTCGAACCTTTTATCAGGAGCGCTTCCTCCGCTTCCTCTTCCTCTTCTCCCTACCAGTACTACTACTCTCCTTCTTCCTCCACCATGACCCAAGATTCTTCCTACATGAACGCTCCATCGCCTTACGCCTCCCTCGCAACCTCGGCTTTCCCGGCCACCGCGGCAGACACCTCCTCGTCTTTCTCGCAGCTCCCGCCGCTGTATTCTTCGCAGTATGCCGCTTCGGCCATGAACGGGCCGATGGGGCTGACTCAACTCGGCCCGGCCCAGATCCAGCAGATCCAGGCCCAGTTCTTCGTACAGCAGCAGCAGCAACAGCAGAGGGGCCTGGCTGGCTCCTTCCTCGGGCCGCGCGGCCTGCCGATGAAGCAGTCCGGGTCGCCGCCGCGCGCCGCCGCCACCGCGCTGGCGATGGCCGGAGTGGCCGCGCAGTCGAAGCTGTACCGCGGCGTGCGGCAGCGGCACTGGGGCAAGTGGGTGGCGGAGATCCGCCTCCCCAAGAACCGCACGAGGCTGTGGCTCGGCACCTTCGACACCGCCGAGGACGCCGCGCTCGCCTACGACAAGGCCGCCTTCCGCCTCCGCGGCGACCACGCCCGCCTCAACTTCCCGTCGCTCCGCCGCGGCGGCGCCCACCTGGCCGGCCCGCTCCACGCCTCCGTCGACGCCAAGCTCACCGCCATCTGCCAGTCCCTCGCCGCGCCCTCCTCCAAGAACGCGGCGGAGCCGGAGTCCCCCAAGTGCTCGGCGTCGACGGAGGGAGAGGAATCCGGCGTGTCCGCCGGCTCACCACCTCCGCCCTCTACGCTTCCGGTGCCGGAGATGGAGAAGCTGGACTTCACGGAGACGCCGTGGGACGAGTCGGAGACCTTCCACCTGCGCAAGTACCCTTCCGTGGAGATCGACTGGGACTCCATCCTCTCGTGAACAAGCAAAGCAACTGCTACCAGTAGCACAGTCATCGTTAATTAAGCTCCATAGCTATGATGCAATTTCCTTTCCAATTGGCAGCTGCTCTGGCTCGACGGCATTTTAGACGTCGGCCATGGCTGCTGCGAGTAGCAGCAACTAGTAGTAGCCAGTGGTGTTTTAGTAAGGTCGTCGCTACTCCTACGTCGTGTAATTGGTCTCCTGGTTGATCCGCCGGCAGTTTTTTCACGGCGACGCCAGTCGAGACGTGTAATCAGTAATCCATTGGAAATTTCACTAGCTTCTGTAACTATCTATATGCATGTCTCTCAGATGTTTGTGTACTGTATATGATCTGCTACTACTGACGCAGTGATGTGTAGTGTGCTCTTTTTTTTTTTTGAACAAAATGTGTAGTGTGCTCTTGCTCTTACATGCCTGCATAAGCAGAAAGATAAACTACGCGCTGTGCTTGTAATCTCGTCTTGTGCCACCAAAGTGTATACGATGATTGCCTTTGCAGAAACAAAAAGCGTTGGACGACGATGCATCAGGTTCAGGTTCTTGGAAACATGTCCAATCATAGGAGACGAACTCGGATCAAATTACCACTGACGGCATGTATTAGCTCCACCCGGAAAGTTATGTCGCTATGCTTTTCAAGCGTGAGTGTTACAGCACGGACGCAGCTTACGCTCCAGTTTAAGTGCAAACTGGTGGCTTAACCACAACCACCAATTCACATGTACTCCAGCGATCAAGTTTTACGCGCTTGCTTGCTTGCCGTGCTCTCGCAAACTCCAGACAGCTCCGTCAGTGCCAATTCAGACGCCAACTTGCATTCCCAATTAAAGCTCTTGCCAGTTTCCTGATTCTTTTGTTAGGATGCAGACGAAAGCGCTGCACATCACACTCCCATTTGCAGATATACAATACATTTCTGTACATATTTCGGAAGAAGCGTCCGGGTTTTCGCCGAACCAATGGAGCAATTCCGAGCTTATCCGACGAAAACGACCCGCTGGTGGCGCCGGGCCGGCCAGGCCTCATCGCTTCCGCATGTTCCCTTCCACTATCTAGCTAGAGAAGAAGAGCACCGGAGATAATGGGGCATCCCCAAACCAACCACCCTCTCGAGCTATGGGTCTTGTGTTCTTTTAGTTTGTTCTCATTCCCTCGAACAATTGCTACACGCCTTTTACGCTCTTTTCACTGTTAATGATGGGTTTGGAACATATTCATTCCTTCAGGGAATGGTCGAGTGCCAACTGCAACGCCCACTCACTTGGTTCTTCCGGCCAAAACCAGTCTCCGGCACAGTGAGAATTAGTATGGCCGAGATACGGATGGATTCGACGGGAGGGGGGAAAGGGCAGGCAAAGTCTCGGGGGAATACGATGCTTTCACATCCGGGCCCGAGCCCGTCCGGCCGTAGCTCGCCGTAGGGGAGTAGAGTGGTCGTCTCAGTCGCGGAAAGCGGCGGCGAGGCCGACGGATTTGGCTCGCTCTCGCTAGCTCCAGCTCAGACGTCCGTGGAATCCGCGCGCCTACTTGCGCTAGCTCTATCGATCGAGGCGATTTAATTTGGCGGCAAGTTTGTTGGTTGGCTGGGTGTGTTCGTGTGACGTGGCAGTTGCTCGCCCTTTGCTAGCTCGATCTGCTTGTCATTTCCATTTTCCAATGCCAATGCCAGGTTCCTATTACGTGCATCATCTACTAATATCTTTGTGGCAGCATTTCACATTTTCACTGATGGTTGAACGAACCTGCAGGGCATGGCGAGGTGAGGTGAGGTGGTGTTATTTTCGTCACTCGTAGTGGACGTGTAATTCGGTAGTAACTTTGGAGGCAGATCATTGGTGTTAGACTGTTCGATGATTGGCCTCGATCGGTTGTTAAAGTCCGGTTAGGTTTAGCTGCCATGCCACGTCTGACTGGCCGGTATGGTTTAATGTCGCCTTTCGCCTTGTCCTGCTTTGGAGATGACTGGCACCAAATTTGCTTCCTGTTGTACACAGTTCACAGTGGCTCTAAAATTTAGCATCGTACTGTACCGTGGCCATGCGCTTACGCAGCATGTCTTTTTTTTTTTGAACAGGGAAGGACCCCGAAGGGCCTAGATGGTACTTGTATTCATCAGCGGCGGGTTACAAAGTACAAAGTGGACCTCAAAAAATAAAAAGATTGCAGGGAGGTCCTTTACAAAATGCAAACGGACCCTGGACGAAGAACCAAGAACGCAATCGAGTGCTCCGTCGCCGCCGTCGATGAAGAAGACGAAGGCCGCTCGACGATTCCCCACACGAACAGCGGGGACGAGACCACTTGCTGCAGGGCGGGAATAACACACCATCAAACGACCTTGAAGAAACCTTCGAAGAAGGTTGAAGGAAGCCTGGCGCATCACCGGCACCACGACCTGGAGTTGCTGACTGACAGCATCTTCATTCGGCGACCAAATTTGGCCCGCCGAGAGTGTACTCCACGCAAGAACAACACCATCACCATCCCGACCTCCTCCGCTACCGCAAACCACCAGCACCGAGCTCCTCCATCCCAAGCCACCACGACCGGGCAACAGAGAGAGCAGAGTAGCAGCAGAGCCGAAACCAAGGAGGCATACATGGCGCTTATTGAATCGAGCTGCGCATGCACAACCTTCAACTCTCTTCCACCTCGGAAACTCGAAGAAGGTGCACCGCCACAACCTCCCCGTACCACACCCAAGCACAGGGACAGAATAACTCGAGAGAGCAGGGAAGACGGCCGAACACGCAGAGATGGCTCCCCGGAACTCCACCACCAGCAAAAGCTCCTGCCACTAGAGCTTCATAGCAACGAAGACCACGGCGAGCTCGCATCAGATCTGGCCGATGAGAGCTGGTGCTCTACTCCAAGTCACAACCTGAAACAAGCAAATGAAAAGCAACCTAGCTACTCTATCTACAGCCCAAGCATCGCCTGCTTGCCCATGCCGGACGGCAGCGCCGCCGGGGAGGAAAGGAAAGCACGCCGGGAAGGAACCCTGGAAACGGAGGTCGACTCTCAAAACGAAGGTGGGGGCACCCCAGACTCCGTCCCCGCTTACGCAGCATGTCGGCCGCGCCTGAAGAGTGTAGAGCACGTAGGACGATCGATCACATGTGTCATGGCCTCATGGGCACAAACAACTTCCCCGTTCGTTGCATACCCTAGTTAACCCAATCTTTAACATTTTTTCATCGCACAAAAAAAAAATCCATGCATCGTGGTGTGTGTTTCAGAGTTTACTGGCTTGTTTTGTCGTTTTTGTGTTATGACCATCTCTTGAAGATTTCCTCAATATATTATATCGTTTGACCATGTGGCTTTATATTGATATAAAGCAGAACAAAATCATATTTCGAGCCATCTCCAGTTATTTTGTGTATGTGATTTCTTTTTTGAACAACGGGAAGAGCCCCGAAGGGGCTCGAAGCTGCATTAATTAACTCTGGTGAGGGTACAAGTTACACTAGGGACCCCAACAAACATAAAGATTACAGACCAGACCCTAGCCGTTGCAAAAAAGACCCTGCATCTATTCTGGGAAAAGCAATCGGGTCCTCCTTCACCATTGGAGCAAAGAGGACCTCCGCCGTGGCCTTCTTCAACGATTCCGGGGACGGAACCACTTGGCACCGCGAAGAACAGGAGCGCCACCGCTAGTTCTACACTGGGCCTCCGCGGGAGGGTGAAGAGACGCCGGAAAACATGGATGATGTCGTAGTAGGCCACCTGTTGGCCTTCAGAGTCGGCAGCGGAGCTTGTGCTACCGAGATTGATCTTTGAGCTGCAGCATCATCACTTTCCCGCCACCATCCAACTCGTCCCCAAGCCACAACTTGACGCCTTCTCTCATCAGCACCACGCTAACACAGGGAGAGGGTCAAAGCCAATCTACAGAGAAAAGCCCAATGGCAACCGCGACCATGGACCTTATTTAAGGAGATGGCGATGATATTCTTCTTCCCCGCCTCCGGCTCCGGCCGTTGGAGCTCCACGGGAAGAGGAGAAACCACCGGGTAGCACTGAATCTGGCCCAAGAGCTCCAGTGCCCTACCCCTAGTCTCTAGCATAACACCAAACACAATAGCTAGCAAACTGAAACTACAACTAATATGTACAAGGGGAACTCCAGCTCCTCTCTTCCGCCATCTTCCGCCGGCAGCACCGTCGGGAGAGGCTCGGGATCGAGCCGGCTCTTCACAGGAGACTCTCAAGGGGGCACTAAAGGAGAGAGAGGGGCTTCGGGGGGTTGGCGTCGTGAGGAGGAGTCCGCCTGCCTTGTGTAAGTGATTTAGATTCTTCACTCGCGAGCTTAGAGTAGGCTATACGATTCATGCATTGCCTTCGCTTTCTCTCTTCCTTTTTCCTTTTTTTACAACACGAAACAGGCTTTCGCCCCTCTATATAAATATAACAACCACCCGATACAACCGTGAGAACACTGCTAGGGCAAAACATCACAACTCATGCCCAAAAGAAAACGAAAGAAGAAAACAAAAGAGAAAACAATGCAAACAATGGCGGTTCGATGAAAACGGAGAAGACTCTCCACCGCTGCGTCCTCCGAGCAAATCCACCTCTCCCCTAGCGATCCGAAGCGCCACGAACCAAGCAACACCACAAGCGGGATACGGCGATGGAGACGCTGCTGCTCGGACCGTTCGAATGGTTACCCCCGGACCCATCCTAGGGTTTCCTCCGGCCCGCAGCGGGGGGTGGAGAAGAGGTATACCCAACGCCCCTCAAGAAGGAGGGCCACGCCCGTAGGCGTCACCGCGTGGGCGTCGAAACAACAAGGATCTCTCCCAACCTCCAAAACACCACACCCCCGGGCACTCCGAGACGCTCCACCAAACCTACCACCCACCAGCGCACGCCACCACGGTAAAGAAATCAACGCCGCCATCTCACCGAGGACCATGTCACAACGCCGGTAGGCACACGCGAAGCAACCGCAAGGAACAACGGCACATCAGCACCCGAGAGGGATCTGCCTCCACCACCGGAGAGCGGTAGCCGGCTGGATGCAGCAGACGGACAAACCAGGCCCTCCTGGCCCAACCGGGTCCGACCGGACCCGTGAAGTCCAGCCACCGCACTGCAGCAGGGGTGCTACCGACGCCATCGTCCCACGCAACTTTCTCTGCTCGACACCCACCAGAAGGGCGCCACCCTGCCTGCGCCGGAGAGCCGGAAAGATCCGGCGGAGCGCAGGCAGCCCGCCGCCCTGCAGCCAACGGCCGGCGCAGCCTCTGTAGACCTCCCGGACGCGGGATCTCATGCCGCCGAGCCGGACCACCGGGGACGGAGAAAACTGACCCGCCCACGCACGAGCTCCGGAGAGTGCAGCAGCAGCCACCAGAGCCCCGGCGACGGCACACCGAGTGCAAGGACGCCACCGCACCCATACCCGCACTGGTCCAGGTTGCTCCGGCTACTCAGACCCAGAGCACCGCATCTGCCAGCACTGGCAGACACGTCGGGGCCGGCCGCCTCCCGCTCGACCCAAGCCCCCAAAGGCCCGCCTGAAAGTGCATTTCGTTTTTCCTGGTGTTTTGTGTGTTAGTTAACAATACTAAGTACATTATTTATCGAGGTGTTTAGTGTGCAGGTGTTATACTTAACATCGACATCAATCACCGAAAAGATCGGTGAAGATTGGCCTAAGAGATTTGGGACAGAAGCCAACCGGATTATTCTGGGCAACCGGATATTCCGGTTAGGATAGTTTTGGTCCATTTTCGGGACAGAGATGAACCGGATTTTTGGTACCGGATTATTCATCTCAGACCGGATATTCCGGTTGTGGAGATTTTGCTCGAAAACGGCTAAGGACTGGAGATAAAACTGAAATAAAGGAATCAGATTATTGGTACCGGATTATTCCGGAGGAGCCGGAATATCCGGTCCAGTTGCCTGCGCGGGACAGAGATGAGCCAGATTATTTGTTCCGAATTATTCAGAGACAACCGGATATTCCGGTTGAAGTCAACGGATTCGAGCAGATCTGCAGACCGGATATCCCGGCACCCTTTTTCCTGCAAAACGACAAGTTTTGAGGAGGGGGGGGTATAAATACCCCTCCTCTTCCTCCTTGAGCTCTAGTTCTTCCCATTTGCATTCAATATAATTTAAGATCTCACCAAATCCTCAATAACTCCCAATCCCTCCCACCAAACTCGAAGATCTTTGAAGGATTGAAGGAGAAGGCCCCGATCTACATCTTCACCGAGCCGTTCTTCATTTCCCCCTATATTGCTCGAGGGATCTAGCCTAGGGTTTCCTCTTGTGGAGAACCTAGGCATCTTGCTACTTGTTGGTGATTCAAGATTGTTGGGAGCAAGATCATCCATAGACACCAAAATCGATGAGTTGCGTCAAGTCTTGATGGAACTCTTGAAAGCCAAAGAACAGGATGTCACCGGCTCATCTCCTACGGAAAAATCTCCGGAGGGCGCCAAGAAAGGGGTAGATGGTGATCCATCTAAAAATGCTTCCGCCGAGAACTCCATGAAGAAGGGTACGGAAGGAGATGGAGAATTTCACTCATTCCCCGGAAGTTATTCTCCCGATCCTCCCGTCCCACATCCTCATATAATCCCTAGGGGAGATCCACCTAAAATTGATGCATATTCTTTTCGTGAATGGCAATATTACATGGAGACTCGCTTGAACTCTTCTTGTATAGAGATTTGGAGGGTCACTCGTGATGGATACAAGCCTCATGACCCCCAAGAACCTAACAAGCAGAGAAGCCGTAGATTGTCAACTCAACTACACCGCCTTGTCAATTCTTCAACAATCCGTGGGTCCTAACCACATGCCGCATCTTCAACAATATTCCACCACCAAGGAAACATGAGATGCTCTTGTCGTCATGTTTGTGGGCAATCAGAGCATGCAAAGGAATATATATGATGCCTTAACCAATGAGGCCGAAGGGTTCTATATGCATGATGGAGAGAACCACGAAGACATGTACCAAAGGCTCAAGACACTTGCCACCGCATTCACTAATGTTGGTGCCAAGTACATTGATGATGCTTGGATCAAAAGGAAGTACAGGATTGTCCTCATGCGATTTGAGGGCGCGGACTTGAAGAGCATTCAAGGAAGACATGACTTAACTTCTATGACCTCAACTCAAGTTATGCAAGAAATGTGCTCCTATCAAGTGCAAACCAAGAATGCTCTTGACAACCGTGCTAGGGCCATAAGAATGCACAAAGGGGCATCGATTGCTTTAAAGGCCAAGGTTGTGTCACAAGAGGTTGAGTATGAAGAAGAAGGCAATGAGGTGTTGGCTCCATTGAAGGATCAAGAGTATGATCCCGTGCTCAAGGATATCATTGCTCTCACCGTGCAAAAGTTTTGGAGGAATCCTCCCAAAGCCAAGAAATTTGTTGAGGAGAAGACGAAGTCTCGCTATGGCAATGATGGGGCTCAAAAAGTGAGGTCTCGCTTCAATTTTCAAGGTAAGCACCACTTCATTGCGGAGTGTCCCTATGAAAATAGAGAACACCATAGTGGCAAGATCGTTCGCAAGGACAAGTCCAAGGTTCAGCACAATAAACCTCATTTCAAGAAGAAACCTTTCAACAAGAAATCTCCCACCTCAATAACTTTGAGCGCAACAAAGTTTGAAGATAGTTGAGAAGCCCAAATATTGCCACAATGTTATTGGCACTAAGTGGATATTCAAGAACAAGAAAGATGAGCATGGCATTGTTATAAGGAACAAGGCAAGATTGGTAGCTCAAGGTTACACTCAAGTTGAAGGCATTGACTTTGATGAAACCTATGCTCCTGTGGCTCGCCTTGAGTCCATTTGTATCCTTCTTTCTTTTGCATCTTCGCATAATTTCAAATTGCAACAAATGGATGTTAAAAGTGATTTCTTGAATGGTGATAACCGAGGACAATGAGACTGACTTAGGCCTGCGAACCTACCCCCAAGACTTTCATGTCTAACGGAAAGTGAAAGTTCTGAACGCATTGACTAGCTTTACGTTATTCTCCTTATATGCTAATTGTGTGAGAATTAGCAGCTTATAAGCATGTATGCGATATCCCACTAAAAGAGGACGTATATGTTAAGCAACCTCCAGGGTTCGAGAATCTCAACTTTCCTAACCATGTCTACTAGCTCGATAAGGCGCTCTATGGACTTAAACAAGCACATCGTGCGTGGTATGAGCACCTTAGAGAGTTGTTGGATGACCGTGGTTTTGAAGTTGGGAAGATCAACCCCACTCTCTTCACAAAGAGAGTAAAGGGAGATATTTTCATATTCCAACTCTATGTGGACGATATTATCTTTGGCTCAACTAACCAAGCTTTCAATAATGAGTTCTCAAAGCTTATGACTGACAGGTTCGAGATGTCTATGATGGGGGAGCTTAAATTCTTCCTTGGTTTTGAGATCAAGCAATTGGCTAGTGGGACTTTCATTTCTCAAGCCAAGTATACCCAAGACATGATCAAATGGTTTAACTTCCAAAATTTAAAGATCAAGCTATCTCCTATGCAAGTCAAGTGCCACCTATCACGTAACCCGAAGGGTAAAGATGTGGACCAAAAGTTTTATCGTTCTATGATTGGTTCTTTGCTTTACCTTTGTTCATCTAGGCCCGATATCGTTTTGAGTGTAGGTGTGTGTACAAGGTATCAAGCGGCTCCTAAGGAAAGCCATTTAATGATGGTCCATATGATATTTCGGTATTTGGTTCATACACCAATTGGTTTGTGGTACCCAAAGGGGGCACAATTTTCTCTCAAGGGCTACACGGATTCCGATTGTGCGGGTGATCAAGATGATAGGAAGTCCACTTCCGGGGCTTGCCAATTTCTTGGTAGGTCTTTCGTGAGTTGGTCTTCCAAGAAGAAAAATTGCATATCTCTCTCCACCGCTGAAGCCGAGTATGTATCCGCCGCAAGTGCTTGCACCCAATTGCTATGGATGAGGCAAACTCTCAAGGAATATGAATTTCATTTGGATAAGGTGCCTCTTTTGTGTGACAATGAAAGTTCCATCAAGATCGCCTACAACCCCGTGCAACATACAAGAACGAAGCATATTGACATTCCTCATCATTTCATCCGAGACCATGTGGCAAAAGGGGATATTGCTCTATCTTATGTGCCCACCAAGGACAATCTTGCGGATATCTTCACAAAGCCACTCGACGATGCAAGATTCATGTTCTTGAGGAATGAACTAAATATCATTGATTCTAGGAGTTTGACTTGAGGATCTTGCACACACCCCTATAGATGAAACGTGTTTGGGTTTAGGTGTAGGCATGGACATAGGGGGGGGTATTATCCTAACACATTGGGTTCTCCCTCCCCCATTATTCCCAAAGCAAAAATTCATTGTTATGTCTCTATTTCTAATGTTGAATTGTGAGCTTCAATGTTGAGAATTGGCAATGCACCCAAGATATATCTTCGCGGTGGCATACCATGATCTCTTACATGGTGTCTTAGGCCACCAACCTCTTCTTTTCGAAGAGTTGGGTCTTAGTTGAGATTTATTTGATATTTCATTACATTTCTTGGTTTTTCCCTTCTAAGTGTTCTTTCGTAGGAAAATCTCACTCAATTGGTCTTTTGTTTGTTTGATTCTTACTTTTGAGAGGGATAAGTACTACTTTCAGTTTGGTGTTTCTATCCTAAGCCATTCTACCTTAAAACCAACTTCATCTTGCACTTGTGTCATTCCATTGAAACAAGGAAATTTCGAATCAGTAGGCAGCCAGAATTTTCGGCTCAATTCTGAACCGGAATATCCGGTCCAAACTTGGACCGGAATATCCGGTCCGATGAACATCACATATTCTGGACAGGGACGGGTAAGAGGCAGTTCGTGCCTTTTCTTCCCCAAGTCCAGTCCTCCACTCCATACGCCGCCGCACTGATTCTTGGCCTCCCGGGCCGTTTCCTCTGCGGGATCTTCGAGCTCTTGCCCAGATCTCGTTCCCCTCGTCCTCGGGAGCATTTCCATCCAAGTATCTCCATCCATGGACACCGGTAATGTTCAATCTTGGTGCCATAACCATACCTATCCATGGATTTGTATTTTTGTTGTCAATACTTGGTAGAAATTGCTCCCTAGGGTACCTTATGCATGCTGGATACAATAGTATAGATTCACTTGTCACCTATCTACTTTTCAGATCCAGATTAGAATCAATCTTGTGCTATTTTCGTACCACCAGAATTTCTGGTCCAGGTTTGAACCGGAATATCCGGGTGTACTGGAATATCCGGTTCAGTTCTGTACCGGAATATCCGGCTGAGTGCAGCACTGTTTGAGAACATCCCATGTTTGATCCTTGCTAGAATTCTTATTAGATCTTTACTTGGAATCTTTTCTATTGTTTTTATGTATGTTTCCTCCATTGCTCGACACATGTGCACTTACCCCTATTGCTTTCCATCTATTCTCTCATTCACAGGTAGCTCTCGTCCCTACAAGTTGGGTCCTCGCAAGCGTCCCTCGTACAAGGACACTAGCGATGAGGATCCCGGTGATTCTCGCCCTCCCCGGAAAGCCACTCACAAGAAGGTTGTCTCCTCTAGGACAAAAAAGAAGCAACATACCCGGCCCAACTATAGGAAAGATATCAGTGTTTCGGATTACACTCTGGTCAGGCAGAAGGACTGGTACAACACTCCACAGGATGGTACTTGTCATGATGCTCGTTTCTGGTGTCTGGAGCAGTCCTATATCTATGCAGATATCTACTGTGACTTCAGGTTCCCTATCCGTGAGATGCGTCCATTCGAGTTTCATGCTATGAAGGATAAGGAAGAGTTTGCAGATGCAGCCAGTATTATTGAGAGATTCGTTCTTGTGAGGCTGATGGAGACCCAGTGCCCGTACAGCACCGAGCTCATCACTCAGTTTATGTCCACTCTGGCGTTCAGCTCTGACTCTGTTTGCATCCTTAAGTGGATGACCCAGACCACTCCATGTGAGATTCCTTTTCACAGAATGGCTCGTCTTCTTGGTTACCGTTACAGCACTCACCCTCCAGTTGGTCACCGTGTGCATGAGGTGGAGAGAGCTCGGAGGGAGAGGTACATGGCAGAGTTGTATGCTCCTGATTTTACTGTTGGGAAGCTGGAGGGGCTTCTTCGTCTCTATGATCAGCTCGTGTGTATCTTCAGGTCCTTCTTGATGCCGAGTGGAGGTAATAATGATGCTCCCACCAATCCATTGTGCAATCTTCTTATGCTGGCTAAACAGTGCATGGAGGATGAGGATCCTTCAAACTCTTATACTGTGGATGTCATGGACATCATCTACCATGAGTTGTACAATGCTATGATTGGTGGGAACACCATTCCCTATGGTCCTTATATCATGATGCTGATCAAGGATGTGATGAAGAAGGATTTCTCTGAGTTACCCATGGAGCCTCACAAGGTCAAGAAGCTGTACATCAAGAGGAATAAGGCCGTACCTGCTGATCATGTTCCTCCATTTGGGGGTGGTACCTCTATGGGGGGTGTGGCCTCTTCTAGTGTTCAGCCTGTTCAGCCTGCTTCCACCACTCTGCGTCTAGCCACCGCACTGCAGCAGGGGTGCTACCGACGCCATCGTCCCACGCAACTTTCTCTGCTCGACACCCACCAGAAGGGCGCCACCCTGCCTGCGCCGGAGAGCCGGAAAGATCCGGCGGAGCGCAGGCAGCCCGCCGCCCTGCAGCCAACGGCCGGCGCAGCCTCTGTAGACCTCCCGGACGCGGGATCTCATGCCGCCGAGCCGGACCACCGGGGACGGAGAAAACTGACCCGCCCACGCACGAGCTCCGGAGAGTGCAGCAGCAGCCACCAGAGCCCCGGCGACGGCACACCGAGTGCAAGGATGCCACCGCACCCATACTCGCACTGGTCCAGGTTGCTCCGGCTACTCAGACCCAGAGCACCGCATCTGCCAGCACTGGCAGACACGTCGGGGCCGGCCGCCTCCCGCTCGACCCAAGCCCCCAAAGGCCCGCCTGAAAGTGCATTTCGTTTTTCCCGGTGTTTTGTGTGTTAGTTAACAATACTAAGTACATTATTTATCGAGGTGTTTAGTGTGCAGGTGTTATACTTAACATCGACATCAATCACCGAAAAGATCGGTGAAGATTGGCCTAAGAGATTTGGGACAGAAGCCAACCGGATTATTCTGGGCAACCGGATATTCCGGTTAGGATAGTTTTGGTCCATTTTCGGGACAGAGATGAACCGGATTTTTGGTACCGGATTATTCATCTCAGACCGGATATTCCGGTTGTGGAGATTTTGCTCGAAAACGGCTAAGGACTAGAGATAAAACTGAAATAAAGGAATCGGATTATTGGTACCGGATTATTCCGGAGGAGCCGGAATATCCGGTCCAGTTGCCTGCGCGGGACAGAGATGAGCCAGATTATTTGTTCCGGATTATTCAGAGACAACCGGATATTCCGGTTGAAGTCAACGGATTCGAGCAGATCTGCAGAACGGATATACCGGCACCCTTTTTCCTGCAAAACGACAAGTTTTGAGGAGGAGGGGGTATAAATACCCCTCCTCTTCCTCCTTGAGCTCTAGTTCTTCCCATTTGCATTCAATATAATTTAAGAGCTCACCGAATCCTCAATAACTCCCAATCCCTCCCACCAAACTCGAAGATCTTTGAAGGATTGAAGGAGAAGGCCCCGATCTACATCTTCACCGAGCCGTTCTTCATTTCCCCCTATATTGCTCGAGGGATCTAGCCTAGGGTTTCCTCTTGTGGAGAACCTAGGCATCTTGCTACTTGTTGGTGATTCAAGATTGTTGGGAGCAAGATCATCCATAGACACCAAAATCGATGAGTTGCGTCAAGTCTTGATGGAACTCTTGAAAGCCAAAGAACAGGATGTCACCGGCTCATCTCCTCCGGAAAAATCTCCGGAGGGCGCCAAGAAAGGGGTAGATGGTGATCCATCTAAAAATGCTTCCGCCGAGAACTCCATGAAGAAGGGTACGGAAGGAGATGGAGAATTTCACTCATTCCCCGGAAGTTATTCTCCCGATCCTCCCGTCCCACATCCTCATATAATCCCTAGGGGAGATCCACCTAAAATTGATGCATATTCTTTTCGTGAATGGCAATATTACATGGAGACTCGCTTGAACTCTTCTTGTATAGAGATTTGGAGGGTCACTCGTGATGGATACAAGCCTCATGACCCCAAGAACCTAACAAGCAGAGAAGCCGTAGATTGTCAACTCAACTACACCGCCTTGTCAATTCTTCAACAATCCGTGGGTCCTAACCACATGCCGCATCTTCAACAATATTCCACCACCAAGGAAACATGAGATGCTCTTGTCGTCATGTTTGTGGGCAATCAGAGCATGCAAAGGAATATATATGATGCCTTAACCAATGAGGCCGAAGGGTTCTATATGCATGATGGAGAGAACCACGAAGACATGTACCAAAGGCTCAAGACACTTGCCACCGCATTCACTAATGTTGGTGCCAAGTACATTGATGATGCTTGGATCAAAAGGAAGTACAGGATTGTCCTCATGCGATTTGAGGGCGCGGACTTGAAGAGCATTCAAGGAAGACATGACTTAACTTCTATGACCTCAACTCAAGTTATGCAAGAAATGTGCTCCTATCAAGTGCAAACCAAGAATGCTCTTGACAACCGTGCTAGGGCCATAAGAATGCACAAAGGGGCATCGATTGCTTTAAAGGCCAAGGTTGTGTCACAAGAGGTTGAGTATGAAGAAGAAGGCAATGAGGTGTTGGCTCCATTGAAGGATCAAGAGTATGATCCCGTGCTCAAGGATATCATTGCTCTCACCGTGCAAAAGTTTTGGAGGAATCCTCCCAAAGCCAAGAAATTTGTTGAGGAGAAGACGAAGTCTCGCTATGGCAATGATGGGGCTCAAAAAGTGAGGTCTCGCTTCAATTTTCAAGGTAAGCACCACTTCATTGCGGAGTGTCCCTATGAAAATAGAGAACACCATAGTGGCAAGATCGTTCGCAAGGACAAGTCCAAGGTTCAGCACAATAAACCTCATTTCAAGAAGAAACCTTTCAACAAGAAATCTCCCACCTCAATAACTTTGAGCGCAACAAAGTTTGAAGATAGTTGAGAAGCCCAAATATTGCCACAATGTTATTGGCACTAAGTGGATATTCAAGAACAAGAAAGATGAGCATGGCATTGTTATAAGGAACAAGGCAAGATTGGTAGCTCAAGGTTACACTCAAGTTGAAGGAATTGACTTTGATGAAACCTATGCTCCTGTGGCTCGCCTTGAGTCCATTTGTATCCTTCTTTCTTTTGCATCTTCGCATAATTTCAAATTGCAACAAATGGATGTTAAAAGTGATTTCTTGAATGGTGATAACCGAGGACAATGAGGCTGACTTAGGCCTGCGAACCTACCCCCAAGACTTTCATGTCTAACGGAAAGTGAAAGTTCTGAACGCATTGACTAGCTTTACGTTATTCTCCTTATATGCTAATTGTGTGAGAATTAGCAGCTTATAAGCATGTATGCGATATCCCACTAAAAGAGGACGTATATGTTAAGCAACCTCCAGGGTTCGAGAATCTCAACTTTCCTAACCATGTCTACTAGCTCGATAAGGCGCTCTATGGACTTAAACAAGCACATCGTGCGTGGTATGAGCACCTTAGAGAGTTGTTGGATGACCGTGGTTTTGAAGTTGGGAAGATCAACCCCACTCTCTTCACAAAGAGAGTAAAGGGAGATATTTTCATATTCCAACTCTATGTGGACGATATTATCTTTGGCTCAACTAACCAAGCTTTCAATAATGTCGTGGTGGTGTCACGGCAGATGCCATGGGATGGCTAAAGATGTGGGGACGATGGACGCTGGAGGTGTCCGGGGAGGGATCACGCGACGAGTAGCCGCGTGAGGTAAGATCCACACAACACAAACAACACGATGTACCCAGGTTCAGGGCCCTCGTGAGGAGGTAAAACCCCTACTCCTGCCTTTCTCTATGTATTATGATGTCTCTCCGAGTAGCCACAGTACAAATGGTATCTCTACCGAGTAGCCTTTCTCTCCTCTCCGAGTAGAGCTAGGTCAAGAACTTAGGGTTTCTAGGGCTCCAGATTGAGCGTTTATCAGCGTGCCTCGCGCAGGAGGCGGCGGGGCACCTTATATACACGGTGCCCAGCCGGATACGTCCAAATCTAGACAAGTGTCGACATAGTGTGCACATCGTCCTTTCTCCGAGTACCCGCTGACAGCTTTGGTTCCTAACCTTGGCTGCTTCTGTAAAGTCGTTGGGCAAAACTAGGGGACAGACTGGTATCACTGTACCTAGGCACAGAGTAGGCCCCCCTTATCCTGCCACGGCCTGCTTCCATGCTGTCACTGTCAGGGAGACCGGTCCCATATGAACAGTAGTTCGAATGCTGCCAAGTACGGACCCAGGATACGTGGGATCCTGTGTCAGAACGGCTCCTTTGACTTTCTGGCCCGAGTAGGTTCCCGCCAATTGTTCCCGCCAATTGTACTCGGGCCAACCCTTCTACTCGAAAGGATAGAACTTGATTGATATCTCCTTCTGGTCATCTTGAGGTGAGACCGAGTAGCAGTCGACCGGGTACCGAGTACCAGGTAGTCGGCTACTCGACCAAACCTCTCTTCTGTAAGCTGCCTTTACCACCTGTCTTTACCCTACTCGGGGGTAACCCACCGACAGCAGTCCCCGAAGCTGGTTGAGTCTTGCGAACTTGTTCACTAGGCTCTGCCAGCTTGAAACCAGCCTTTGCATCTCAGCCCTTGAACCTCAAGATGCCGAGTAGAACCTCCGAGTAGCTATCTGGAAAGTACCTTGAGTTTCCTCTCTTCCGAGTAGCACTTGCTTTCTACTCTGTAACCGAGTAAAAAGACTTAGAGAAATTTCTCAGATTGAGCCTCTGCAGCACAGAGCACAATCCAGCCCTTCGCGCAGCAACTGCACACGTGTCAAGCATCCACGACCTTGTCGTTTCGTTGCCCAGGACACGACCTGCCACGCGTCCAGTTTTCACGCAGTGGGCCCACCGGCCGTCATGTCCCATCAAGTGTAGTTATAGGCCACGATTCGGTGGTGGGATCAACTGTGGCCATTACGCGCGCAACCGGCGCTTGTGTGCGTTTCTAGCCGGCCACAGGATCCACCACACGCCACAATCGATCCCACTCCCAAGACGGTAACGGTAAACTCGCGGGGGAGATATAAATACCCCCGCCGGTAACTTCCTTTTCCCCTTCCCTCGCACTATTCCCTCTTCGTCTCCTGCTCTTCTCCGCCACCGAGCTCTCCGCCGCCACGCAAGCTCTCGCGCCGCCGCGGGCTCAACCCCCAACCAACTCCTTCGAAATCTTCCACCTTCCCTACTCGCAACAATGGCCAAATCTGGCTGGGCCGGCTCCTCCGTCACCGCGGAAGATTGCGCCTGGCTCGTCAATACCAGGCGAGTCCCTCCCGGCGTGGAGTGCCGGGCGCCGGACGGTGAAATCGTGCCGTCCCCGCGGGAGGGAGAGCGCGTCGTCTTCCTGGCGCATTTCGAGCGCGGGTTCGGATTGCCCGCCTCCGATTTCCTGCGGAAGTTCCTCAACCACTTCGGCATCCAGATGCACCATCTGCCCCCCAATGCCGTCGTCTTCCTCGCCTACCACGCCGTGGTCTGCGAGGCCTTCCTCGGCATCCGGCCCACGTGGGAGACGTGGCTCAGGTACTTCCACCTGCGCCAGCAATCCACCGGGAAGAAGGACTCCGCGGGCGTCGCCCGCGCCACCGACACCGGCTGCGCCATGATGGTGCAGCGGTCCGGGACGAACCACCCCCGCATCAAGGGGCTGGACTCCGTCAAGCTGTGGCAGAAGACGTTCCTCTACGTCAGGAACGTTGCCGCCGCGGAAGGAGCCCCGGTGAACGATCGAATCAACTTGCCCGTTTGGAGCAATCGCGCTCCAATCGGGATGTACTGGAAGGACAAGCCCGTCAATGACGATGACGCCATCGAGATGGAGAATAGACTCGGCTGGCTGAAGGCGCAGGGCCTCAAGAACGACGACCCGGTGGCCTGCTGGATCCAGCGCCGAGTACTGCCCTTGCAGGAGCGCTGCCATCTCATGTGCTACATGGGAGGGCCCCGCGACTGCACCAGGACAACCACCATCGAGATCGACAACATCGATGTTCCCTGGCATGCAAGGAACATCTTGACGACAAACCTTGGCGACCACTGGCAATACGGGTTCGTCCCGTATAGCCGTACAAAGCCGATTGAGCGGGTACGCCTTTCTTACTTTGCTCTCTGCATACTCTTTCCGAGTAGATAGCTTCTCCTTCTTGCATCAGCTAGCAATTGCCTTGCGTTCCGAGTAGGACATCTAGCCGAATCGACTTAGGCTTAGTATGCTTTGTGTTTGCACGCCTTGCCGGATAGCCTACTCGAGAACGATTCTTAGGCTCGATGTACTTTATACCTGCACGCCCTTCCGAGTAATACCTTTCGGCAAACATGCTTAGGCTTAGTATGCTTTGTGTTTGCACGCCCATCCGGGTAGAATGCTTAGCAAACTGCCTAGGCTTTGTGTGCTTTGTACCTGCACGCCTATCCGAGTAGAATTCCTTCCTGGTACTCGGCTAGTCTGTGATCCTTCTCTGTTTTTCAGGTCCTCACTCGCCAGATAATCGAGAGCTGCGAGGTTTTCGAGGGCAACTGGTCTCCTGATCGCGAGGAGGACGATGTGCCTTCTTTCGATGCCGCGGAGCAGCCCAACCTTTCTCGCTCCCCCACTACCGACAAGCGCGATGCTCTCCGCACCTGGTCTGATGAAGACTTTGACGGTAACTACACTTTCACTTTGTTTGCTTCCGAGAAGCACCAGTCCCTCGTTTGCTGTTTCTGATTCTTTTCTCTTTTCTCTTGGATTCTCAGATGAAGTTGCCGCGGACAAGGACGACGAGGACGGAGACGAGAACGAGGGCGATGCGCCCCTAGTCGTCAAGCCCCTGTCCGTCGCCGCTCCTGAGACCCGCAAACGGGCTGGTAGCGGAGCACCAGCGCCCCCTGCCAAGAAGAAGAAGCCTGCCGAGAAGAAGGTGGTCGTGAAGAGGTCCAGACGAGAGCTCAAGTGCACCACCGCGTAAGCCCTCTTCTCGGTCGCCTCCCTTCTCGCGCTGTGCTATTTTCCCCAATCTTCTTCTAATTTGTGATTTCCTTTTCTCTGCAGACCTCCTATGGACGCGAACGCAGCTCTCGCGTCTGACCACACTAAGGAAAAACCAGTACCTCTGGTCAATCTGGATGATGATGAGGACGACACCGCCAACGCTGCTGCTGCCAATCCACAGACCGCCAATGCACAAGGAGCAGCGTCTGAACCAGCAGCACAGGACACTACCGTCCACGATGAGAGACCCCCTTCTCCTCCGGCTAGCAATGCCGAGGAGAACCAAGATCAAGAGATGCAAGACAACACCGCCGCCGAGCGGCCTAAAGCAGAGCAAGAGCAGCCCGCCACAGGGGCTGCTGCACAAGAGAGCCTCGCTGCCGAGCAGCGAGTAGAAGACACCACCGCCGCGGATGCTACCATAACTGACGCTTACCCATTGAGCAGCGTGCAACCGGGCGTGACACCGAGTAGCGCCCAGCCAGGAGCTGCACAAGGCGACAGATCTGCGGCACCACCAACTGCGCAAGGCCCTACACCACCAACTGCGCAAGGCCCTACACCACCAACTGCGCAAGGCCCTACACCGCCAACTTCCTCCTCGTCGCCGCAGAGTAAGGACGCATCCAGCCCTCCTGCCGGGCGAGTAACCAGGCAGCGAGCCTTGGATGCTCTGAAGGATGAGGTTGTCAGAAGGGCAGCCGAGAAGGAAGCTGCTGAGAAGGCCAAGGCCGAGAAGGAAACTGCTGATAAGGAAGCTGCTGAGAAGGCCAAGGCTGAGCAGAAGAAAGCCAGGGCTGAGCAGAAGAAGGCCGAGAAGCAAGCTGCCGAGAAGGCAGTCTCCGAGAAGGCGAGGGCCAAGACTGACGGGAAGACGACTGAGGATCCCGAGAAGCAGAGGGTTGAGAAGGAGCAAACGAAGAAGCGGGCCAGAGACCAGAGTACATCCTCAGGCGGAGCGCTCGTGATCCACGAGTCCGGCCCGATTCCTGCTGCGCTCTCTGTAGACGCTCGCGCTGCTGGCCAGCCTTGCTACCCGGAGTACATGATTGAGGTTAGCCATCAGCACTCAATCGGCTTCCCTCCCAAGGACAAAGCTTTAGCTATCCAGAGGGGAAGGAAGGTTGTAGCCATGAACTCCCCTCCTCCAGATCCAAGCCAACCCCAGTCTGTCAACATCGCTTCTCGTGGAGTCCAAGACAAACCAATAACTTCCAAGGGTCTTGAACAGGTATTGGACACCGTTGGCCACATCAACGCCAGGTGGGACAGCAGGGTTCTCGGGGAGGAGAAATGGCACGGCTTGACCCTTGGCGGCATCGACCACATGCGCGTGGATTGGAACAAGGTCGATTTGGGACACAAGCCCATGTCCGTCTCCACCGAGACCGCAACCCTTGCAGCCAAAATGTTCCTGCACCGCAAGAACGCCGAAGACATCGAGCAGTCCTATGCAGTAAGTCCTTCTTGCCTTTTCCGAGTTGAATTTTCTTCTCTTCTACTCGCCTTTCTTCTTTCTTACCATCACCCCCAGTCCCCGAGATTCGGGTCGAGTAGACGGATACTCTCCGAGTAGCCTCCTACTCGGGCTGAATCTTCTCTGCTTTGCCTAACTCATTTTCTTCTCGTTTCTCAGGATAGCGTTCTTAAGCGGACCCACTTATACCGCATTCTTCTCTGGAACCATTCCATCGCCAGGAGGCGAATTGCTGCTCTAGAGAAGGAAAAGGCAGCTGCGGAGGCAGCCAGCAAGAACGCCAAGGACAGCACCCAGCAGCTGACTGAAGTGCAAGGTACGCTTTTAGCTGTGCGATTCATGAATTTTTGTTTACGCTCGCTTATGCTTTCTTATGCGCTAACCTCTCCTTCTCTGCAGAAAAACTGAAGGCCTTAGCAGACAAACATGAGAAATGCCGCAGCTTCGTGGAGAACTCCGAGGCCACCATCAAAAGGCTAGAAGGTAAGTTTGTTGTTTACTCGGTTTGACTTTGAATTTGCTTCTTCTCTGCTCCTCTGCTGACCTCATCTATCTCTTCGCAGAAGATCACAAGTTGTTTGCTGAGGCACACCAAGATTGTGTCAAGCCCGCAGAAGTGCAGAAGCAGCTGTCCGACCAGGCCGTTGAGCTGTTGAAGGACCACACCACGGAGACCGAGAAGCTGCAACTCCAGTTGCAAAAGGCACTCCAGGATGCCGTCAAGATTGGCGCCGAGAGGGACAGAGCCATTGCCGAGAAGGCCAAGGCCGAGACCACTTTCAGAGCCAAGGAGAGGGCCCTTGAGCAGGAATGCGAAACGCTAAAGAAGACCAACGCTGATCTCTTCGCTCAGATGGATTCCTTGCGCCTGATCCAAGAAAAGCACATTTCTAACGAGGAGTCCTGGAGGACCCAGCTGCAGCGGCTGCGCAACGAACTGTCCGGTGAGTCTTTTCTTCGTTGCTTCTTTTCTTCTCGGTCGTATTTCTTCTCGGTTTTCTTCTACTCGGTTTTTCTCTTCTCGGTTCTGAAGTTACCACATGCTATTTCAGAGATCTGGCCTCATCTTGATTCCCCTTCTGTGCCTATGGTGGCCAAGGCCAAAGCAGCTCGCCTTGCGAAAGGTGAGGCAGCAGATACCAGAGCCGAGATCGAGGACAGCTTGCTGGTGCTCAACAACTATTTCGAACAGCTGGCTGGCGTCGGAACTGACCTGGTGCACGAGGGCTTTGAGCTCCACAGGTTGTTTTGGCCTCATGATGATCGGCCAACCACCATGAAGGGCCTAGCTTTCAAGCTGAAGAATGTGAAGAAAGAGTTGAAGAAGTGGCGTGCCTCGGGCGCCCGTGCTGGTGCAGACGTGATGCTTCTCTGCATAGCATCCTGGTATGAAAACCTCAACATGCAGCTCATCCGCGGGAAGCGCAACAATTCCAAGTGGGAGGTAGATCCCGACTGCGTGGCCACACGCAAGCAGATCACCTACGAGGTCGCGGAGTGCGCCGAGACGGAGACCTTCATCGAGGGCCTCCCCGAGCCCGACACCGAGTACGAAGAGGAAGAGGAGGAGGACGACGAAGTGGAATCCGACTTGGAAGGCCTCTTCGAATCTCCTGAGGGCAAGGCCGGGAAGGGGAAGAACGTCGCCGTCGCGAGTAGCGATGAGGACGAGTACGCCCACATCGACACCGCCGCACTCGACTTTGGCACCTCCTCGGGTGCTGCTCTCGACGACACGGTGCCCCCTCTTGGCCAAGCTTCAGGCTCCTCTTCGGCTCCAAGACCCGTCTCGGTGGCCACGGCCACTTCCGAGCAGGCGGCCACCCAGGATGATGCCGAGATGAAGGAATCCGCTGCCGTCCAGACGGGAGCGGATGCCACCCATGCCAGCACCGAAGGAGCAGCCGCCACGACCGTCACTGAAGAAGCCGCTGCCAAGACCGCCGCCGAAGAAACAGCAGCCAAGGCCAGCGCCGAGAACACTGCCTCCTCATCTTGAAGCAACCTGCAATCTCTTTCAACTCGAACACTTATCAGATCCCCGGGATGCCGGGAGCAGATGTAATAGACTATCTTTGTTTTGCTTGCTACTCAGTTTTTATGCCCACTCTGTTTATTTCGACATTAATCAATTTGAACGACGCTGGCTTAATGCCGAGTTGCGTTTCCATGCGAGTCCCCGAGTTGCATTTCTTATTCACCCTATCTTTTCATCTCTGCTCTACCCGCGACTTGTCGCTTGTTTGGTATTCGAGTCACAAGATTCAAGTAGTAGGGCTGCAAATACTTAGCCGCTAGAAACAATCATGGTAACGCAGCCCACCACTTAGCCGAGAAGACGAAAACAGGGAACAAAAGTGACCAACAATCTACTCGGTTCCTGCACTCTTTCTTCCTTAGCGATTTTCGTGTGCTCATTGACCTTTTGCTTGTTCTCTTGCTTGCCATGAAGCCGGGTTTCGGACAGCAGCAGAGTCGAAGAGTTGGCATATAGGTTTAAACACAGTACTCAATGCACTTATGAGTTCTGAAGTGGAGCAACCGAATAGACAAAGGAACAAGCCGAGTAAAAACACTTAGAGCAATTTTGGACGAGGGCAGTCCCCGAGAACAATTTCAGATTGCAGAGTAGAATTTCAACTCGGATAAGAGGGTACATACACATCTTTGCTTACGAATGAAAACGACGAAGTAGAGCTACATTCCAAGGGCGCTTGGTTTCCTCTCCAGCTTTATCTGCCCTGTTCGCCTGCGATGGGCGCACATCTACAAGATAGTACGCGTCATTGTGCAGCGCTTTGCTGACAATGAAAGGCCCTTCCCATGGAGGAGACAACTTGTGCATCCCGGCTGTGCGCTGCACCAGCCTAAGGACCATGTCTCCTTCTCGGAAAACCCTTGGGTTCACCTTTCGGCTATGATAACGCCGCAGGTTTTGCTGGTAGGTAGCCGAACGTGACAGAGTCAGCTCTCTTGCTTCTTCAAGCAGGTCAACGTCGTCTTCTCGAGCTTCTCTCGCCTCCACCTCAGTGTAGAGGGCTACTCGGGGGGAGTCATGCTCTAAGTCTATTGGCAACACGGCCTCAGCCCCGTATACCAAGAAGAATGGCGTGTAGCCGGTTGACCGGTTAGGGGTAGTCCTTAGACTCCATAACACCGCTGGCAACTCTTCTAGCCAACACCCAGGTGTTTTCAGCAATGGCTCAATCAGCCTCGGCTTGATGCCTGCCAGTACCATTCCATTTGCTCTCTCAACTTGCCCATTGGAGGCAGGGTGCGCGACTGACGCAACGTCTAGTCGGATATGCTTATCTCTGCAGAATCGCACCATTGCCCCCTCTGCAAAGTTGGTGCCGTTGTCGGTGATGATACTGTGCGGGTAGCCATATCTCATGATCACATCCTTCACGAACTTCACAGCTGTGACCCCATCGCACTTCCGAATAGGCTTCACCTCAATCCATTTGGTGAACTTGTCCACCATGACCAAGATATGTGTCATATTGCCTTTAGCCGGCTTGAAAGGACCAACCATATCCAAGCACCAAACAGCAAATGGCCATGTGATAGGAATTGTTTTCAACTCGGAAGCAGGCATGTGAATCTTACTTGCGAACATCTGGCAGCCGGTGCACTTCCTCACAATATCTTCAGCTTGCTGCAGTGCAGTGAGCCAGTAGAAGCCATGCCGAAAAGCTTTCTTGACCAAAGCCCGAGATGAGGCGTGGTGCCCACATTCCCCTTGATGTATCTCCACCAGGATTTCTTCTCCCTCTTCCGGGCTCACACAGCGTTGCAGCACACCAGTGGCACTTCTCTTGTGCAGCACATCTCGGACTATGGTGTAGCCCTTGGACCTTCTCTGAATCTGCCTCGCAGTCACCTCATCTTCAGGTAAAGTACCGTCCCTTAGAAAGGATAATATGGGCATTTCCCAACTCGGTGTCTCCCGCATGGGAAACACTGGTTCGTCCATTTCCATTGGGGCAGGCTCTTGTGGTTGCACCGGAGGAGTAGGAGCGCTTCTTTGCAGCCCAGACCGATTGGCGAGAACCTCTTCAATGAATGCGACAGCCTCTGGGTTGAGGGCGGCAGTCCCCGAGTAAGGAGTGGCAGTCCCCGAGTACGGAGTGGCAGTCCCCGAGTAAGGAGTGGCAGTCCCCGAGTAGGGAGTGGCAGTCCCCGAGTAGAGGACGGCAGTCCCCGGGTAGGGAACGGCAGTCCCCGAGTAGGGAATGGCAGTCCCCGAGTAGGGAATGGCAGTCCCCGAGTAGGGAATGGCAGTCCCCGAGTAGAGGACGGCAGTCCCCGGGTTCTTTGCAGCACTCTCCCAGTCAATCTCCATTGGGTCAGATTCTTCACTTGGCAGAGAAGGAACAAAGATAGATTCCGAGTTGGGGGAAGGCTTGATGGATGGCTTCCTCAAATGCTCCAAGGCAATCCCTGCCGGGATGGACTGCCGAGAAGATCCCAACTTGGATAGCTCGTCTGCTGCTTCGTTCTCTGCTCGGTGAATGTGCTGGAACTCACAGCCTTCGAAAAACCCAGTCATTGACTGCACCAAGAAACGATACGATGCCATGTTGGCATCCAACGCATCCCAGGTACCCGAGACTTGCTGCACCACCAGATCCGAATCGCCATAGCATATAATGCGCTGCACACCAACCTCCTTTGCTACCCGCAAACCATGCACCACTGCCTCGTACTCGGCTACATTGTTGGATGCCTTGAAATGAATCTGCAACACATACTTGAGCTGATCTCGCTTGGGTGACGTGAGCACGACGCCAGCACCAAGGCCTTCTTTCACCTTTGAGCCATCAAAGTGCATTTTCCAATAGTTGGAAACTGGAGCAGGAGGTTCATACTGCATCTCGGCCCAGTCCACAAGGAATTCCGCCAGGACCTGAGACTTGATTGCTTCTCTTCTCGTATACGCGGGAGCGTACGCGGCTAGCTCGATTGCCCACTTGGCTACTCTGCCATTCGCCTCCTTGTTTCCCATGATATCCGAGATGGGAGCAGAGCTCACAACAGTGATGGGGTGCTCCTGGAAGTAATGTTTCAGCTTCCTGGCGCCCAGGTACACACCATATGTCATCTTCTGGTAGTGCGGATAGTTTTGCTTGGAACTGGACAGCACCTCACTGAGATAATAGACCGGGCGCTGCACACTCTTGCCTTCTTCTTCTCGCTCCACCACTATCACCACGCTGACTACTCGGTTAGTCGCAGCAATGTACAACAGCATAGGCTCCTTGGGTAGCGGACTAGCCAAGACGGGAGCGCTAGCCAGCATTGCTTTCAGCTCATTGAATGCCACGTCCGCTTGCGGAGTCCAGACGAACTTGTCACTTTTCTTCATTAGCTGGTACAGAGGCAAGGCCTTCTCACCCATTCGGCCCAGAAAACGGCTCAGAGATGCCAGACAACCCGTGAACTTCTGCACATCTTTCAGTGATCTCGGCAAAGACATGCTCTCAATAGCTTTTATCTTAGAAGGATTGGCTTCAATGCCCCGACTAGAAACCAGAAAACCGAGTAGCTTTCCAGCTGGTACACCAAAGGTGCATTTACTCGGATTCAGTTTCATTTTGTACTTGCGTAGGTTAGCAAAGGTTTCCTCCAGGTCGGCAAGCAGAGTATGTGTTTTATTCGTTTTGATGACAATGTCATCTACGTACACCTGCACATTCTTGCCGAGCTGGTCGTGCAAGCATTTCTGCATGCATCTCTGATAGGTTGCACCCGCATTCCTCAAGCCAAAACACATGACACGATAGCAATAAGCCCCGTACGGGGTAATGAAAGCAGTCTTTATTTGATCAGCAGGGTTGAGTGCAATCTGGTGGAAACCAGAGTAGGCATCTATGAAAGACAACAGTTCACAGCCGGCAGTGGAATCGATCACCTGATCGATGCGAGGTAGCGGAAAAGGATCCTTGGGGCATGCCTTGTTCAAGTCGGTGTAGTCGACACACATGCGCCATGCAGTGGCAGCCTTGGGATCTTCCTTTTTCTTCTCGACCATGACCGGGTTGGCTAACCAATCCGGATGCAGCACTTCCATGATGAAGTTACTTATCAGCAGCTTGGTGATCTGATCACCGATGGCCTTCCTTCTCTCATCTCCGAAACGGCGCAAAGCCTGCTTCACGGGCTTGGCGTCAGGACGCACATGCAAAGAGTGCTCAACCAACTCCCTCGGGACTCCTGGTAGATCTTCATTGGTCCAGGCGAATACATCCCGATTCTCACGGAGGAAGTGGATGAGCGCGCTTTCCTATTTCTCCGCCAACCCGGAACCAATGATGGCCACGCGCTCCGGGAACGCGGGGTCAACCTGGACTGTCTTGGTCTCCTTGGCAGCTTGGAAAGCAGTACCATGCTGGGTACTCGGCACACCTTGTGCGCCAGCTTGCGCGGACTGAGCCATGGCCACCACCTCGTACATCTTCTTCTTCTCGGCGGCAATCACCATCGATTCCGCCAGCTGGGAGCTAGCAGAAGCACACTCCATGGACTTCTTGTAATCTCCCGAGATGGTGATGATGCCATTGGGACCAGGGATCTTCATCTTCAGATAAGCCACATGTGTAGAGGCCATGAACTTGCTCAGAGCAGGCCTGCCGAGTAGAGCATGATAGGGGCTCTGATGATCCACCACTTCAAACTGTAGGCGCTCGGTGCGGCAGTTCTCCCGAGTACCGAATAGCACATCAATCCACACTCGGCCAATCGGGTTGCATGAGATCCCGGGCACAATGCCATGGAAAGTGGTCTTGCTAGGCAGCATCATGTTCTCGGCCAGGCCAAGCTTCTCGAGTGTGTCCTTGTACACAATGTTGATGCTGCTGCCGTTGTCAATTAGCACCTTGCTGAACCTCACATTCTTCTCGGGACCCAGGAAGGTAGGATCCAGCACCAAAGCATAGGTGCCCGGGTTGGGCATCACCTTGGGATGATCTGCCCGAGTCCACCTGATCTCCTGGTCACACCAATACATGTAGTGAGGGACAGCCGGAATCACTACATTTACCTCCATGGCCCGCCTGTGCTGTGATTGCTTGTCGACTGCCTCAGAAGTGAAGATCATATAGCTCTCATGGTGCTCTTGGTACTGGTTGGAGCCATTGCCCCCATTGTTGCCATTGTTGTTGTTGTTGCCCTGATAGTTGTTGTTTCCTCTGTTGTTGTTGTTGCGGTTGTAGTTGTTGTTGTTGTTGCGGTATCTCTCATTGTTGAAGTTCCGGTTGGCTCCTAAAGCCACCTGGTTGACACTCTCTCTTCTCGGGTAGATGGGCGGCCGAGTTGCGGGTGGGCGAGTAGGCTGAACAGTAGCATTGGCGGCTGGCAGGGGAGGAGGAGGAGGCAAGCCATCACTCTTGATCACATCCCACCATTCGCATTGCCGAGTAGTATGGTTCGCAGGCCTTGAGGGGTGGTGAGTGTGAAAGCTGCATGGACCATCCTTCATGTCATCGAAGACAAACTTCTTTGGCTGCTCGGAGTTCCCGCTACCCGACTGAGAGGCGCGAAATGGCATCTTGTTGCCTTGGCCCTGATTCTGGTTCTGCCCGTAGGCTCCAGCAGGTTTCTGCCTTTGGCCACCACCGCCTCCGACATTCACTGCATTCACCTCCTCAGGGTCATACCGAGTATCTACTCGGCGCTTGTTGCGGAACTCGTTGCGCTTGCTGCTGTTGAAGTTTCTTCTCGGCTCAGAGGAGTCCATCAGTGGCTGAGTAGGATCACCGAGTGCGTACTGATCCGCAATCTTGATGGTCTCGGCCAGGGTGTTCGGCATCTCCCTCTGCAATCTCTGCCAAAGCATGCTGCCATGTCGGCAACCCTGCGCAAACCAAGTGATGGCCTGTGCTTCATTCACACCCTCACAAGTGTTCCTCAAGGTGCTCCACCGAGTAAGGTACTCGCGGTCCGTCTCGTCTTCTCGCTGCCTGCAAGCCGAGAGCTGCTGTGGCCTATTCGGCCTCTTGTATGTACTCGTGAAGTTGCTGATGAAGGCGTCCGAGAAATCCAGCCAGCAATTTATGCTGTGCTTGGGCAAGTTGTTGAGCCAAGTGCGAGCTGGACCCTCTAGCATCTGCGGCACATAGCGCACCGCCCATCTCCTGTTGCCATTCGCGATATGAACCGCGGTGACATAGTCATTGAGCCAATCTTCAGGCTTGGTGCTACCATTGTAGCTCTTGGTGCCTCTTGCGAGCTGGAAGCCCTTCACGGAAGGCTCGTTCATGATGCGCGGGCCAAAGCACTCGGGGCCAGGAGGACCCGTGCTCTCAAGCCGCGCCGACAAGCTGATACGGTCCAGCTGGTGCCTTGCATCTCCAGGCGCCAATACGCGCTCACCAACACGGTCATGAATGTCATAGCCAACCATCTCCATAGCCGAGTAGCCATCATCATACCTATCCACCTGCATAGCTGCAGGCTGCTCCACCGGGTTGGCGACTGGTGCCACTGGGCGCGGCTGCTGCCTCTGCCGAGTAGGCTGAGCTGCGGGTTGCCGAGAAGTACCCGGACGCGCGGCTTCTCGGGCACGGCTTTGAGCTTGATGGGCTTGAGAGCCTGCTCTTGCAGCGTTGTGTTCCTGCCCGGGCTGCTGCGGCACAGCAACCTGTTTCGCGGCAGCAGCCGGGTCATACACCTGCATTTGCCTGTCTCTACCCGAACGCCCGCTGCGGCTCTTCTCGCGGCTAGGATGTGGAGACGAGGTCTGATCGTTAGATCTAGCCGCGTGTGAGTGAACCACCTGCGAAGCTCCAGCTCCCGGGTTGGCCTTCCGGAACTCCTCGTTCTGCCTAGCGGCCTCCAACACCAACTCGTTGAGCCTCTCCTGCTGCCTGAGACGCGCCTCTCCATCTAGGCGCGGCAACTCGGCAGCCACGGCCTGTGCAGCTCTGAGCGTCTTGGCTGGTGTGCTGTACCTCGGCCTTGTGAAGGTGTTCGCAGTGGCGGACTGCGCGGGTACCTCCGCAACCGTCGCCATCTCGGCACCCAGGTTGCGCCGCGTAGCGCCTACTCTGCTGGGCCTCCTGGCGACCGGCGTGAAGCCGTGAGCCTTGTTGTACTCGAGCTGGTCTAGACTCAGCTCAAGCCTGATCTTCTCCAACTCCGCCTGCTCGGCAAGCAGCTCCTGGCGTTGCCGCTCGAGCTGCTCCCTCGCGGCTAGGAGCTCGATGTCGGTGGGAGTAGGCATACCAGTTCGCGCAGCAGACGCGGGGATGACCGTTGACGTGGAAGGCGGCAAGTTGCTCTCCTTCTCGTAGGGCCGGTGGTTCCTGCCACCAGCAGGCGGGTCGTCAACCTCCTCGACGACGGCCGCAGCGCCAGTGTTTGCCGCCAAGCCCGTCACCATCACCTCAGCGCAGCATGCAGAGCTACATGCAGGCCTTCCGCGAGCAGCAACCACCGCGGGAGGATCCTCCGCGTCATGCACCAGCTCGGGGTAGGCGCCGTTGGCTACGGTGGCGACGTAGACGAGGTGAGAGCCGAAGGAAATCACCGAGCCGCCCTCGGGCATGGCCATGCCGCCGAAACAGCCGGCGTTGTCGGTGACGAAGTCGAAGGAGCCGAATCTGTGGACAAGGCCACAAACTACGCGCTCCGCCGAAGAAGATCCCGTCCGAACAGTAACTCCAGCCAGCGCCGCTGGTTGCCCCACGGTGGGCGCCAACTGTCGTGGTGGTGTCACGGCAGATGCCATGGGATGGCTAAAGATGTGGGGACGATGGACGCTGGAGGTGTCCGGGGAGGGATCACGCGACGAGTAGCCGCGTGAGGTAAGATCCACACAACACAAACAACACGATGTACCCAGGTTCAGGGCCCTCGTGAGGAGGTAAAACCCCTACTCCTGCCTTTCTCTATGTATTATGATGTCTCTCCGAGTAGCCACAGTACAAATGGTATCTCTACCGAGTAGCCTTTCTCTCCTCTCCGAGTAGAGCTAGGTCAAGAACTTAGGGTTTCTAGGGCTCCAGATTGAGCGTTTATCAGCGTGCCTCGCGCAGGAGGCGGCGGGGCACCTTATATACACGGTGCCCAGCCGGATACGTCCAAATCTAGACAAGTGTCGACATAGTGTGCACATCGTCCTTTCTCCGAGTACCCGCTGACAGCTTTGGTTCCTAACCTTGGCTGCTTCTGTAAAGTCGTTGGGCAAAACTAGGGGACAGACTGGTATCACTGTACCTAGGCACAGAGTAGGCCCCCCTTATCCTGCCACGGCCTGCTTCCATGCTGTCACTGTCAGGGAGACCGGTCCCATATGAACAGTAGTTCGAATGCTGCCAAGTACGGACCCAGGATACGCGGGATCCTGTGTCAGAACGGCTCCTTTGACTTTCTGGCCCGAGTAGGTTCCCGCCAATTGTTCCCGCCAATTGTACTCGGGCCAACCCTTCTACTCGAAAGGATAGAACTTGATTGATATCTCCTTCTGGTCATCTTGAGGTGAGACCGAGTAGCAGTCGACCGGGTACCGAGTACCAGGTAGTCGGCTACTCGACCAAACCTCTCTTCTGTAAGCTGCCTTTACCACCTGTCTTTACCCTACTCGGGGGTAACCCCCCGACAAATAATGAGTTCTCAAAGCTTATGACTGACAGGTTCGAGATGTCTATGATGGGGGAGCTTAAATTCTTCCTTGGTTTTGAGATCAAGCAATTGGCTAGTGGGACTTTCATTTCTCAAGCCAAGTATACCCAAGACATGATCAAATGGTTTAACTTCCAAAATTTAAAGATCAAGCTATCTCCTATGCAAGTCAAGTGCCACCTATCACGTAACCCGAAGGGTAAAGATGTGGACCAAAAGTTTTATCGTTCTATGATTGGTTCTTTGCTTTACCTTTGTGCATCTAGGCCCGATATCGTTTTGAGTGTAGGTGTGTGTACAAGGTATCAAGCGGCTCCTAAGGAAAGCCATTTAATGATGGTCCATATGATATTTCGGTATTTGGTTCATACACCAATTGGTTTGTGGTACCCAAAGGGGGCACAATTTTCTCTCAAGGGCTACACGGATTCCGATTGTGCGGGTGATCAAGATGATAGGAAGTCCACTTCCGGGGCTTGCCAATTTCTTGGTAGGTCTTTCGTGAGTTGGTCTTCCAAGAAGAAAAATTGCATATCTCTCTCCACCGCTGAAGCCGAGTATGTATCCGCCGCAAGTGCTTGCACCCAATTGCTATGGATGAGGCAAACTCTCAAGGAATATGAATTTCATTTGGATAAGGTGCCTCTTTTGTGTGACAATGAAAGTTCCATCAAGATCGCCTACAACCCCGTGCAACATACAAGAACGAAGCATATTGACATTCCTCATCATTTCATCCGAGACCATGTGGCAAAAGGGGATATTGCTCTATCTTATGTGCCCACCAAGGACAATCTTGCGGATATCTTCACAAAGCCACTCGACGATGCAAGATTCATGTTCTTGAGGAATGAACTAAATATCATTGATTCTAGGAGTTTGACTTGAGGATCTTGCACACACCCCTATAGATGAAACGTGTTTGGGTTTAGGTGTAGGCATGGACATAGGGGGGGGGGTATTATCCTAACACATTGGGTTCTCCCTCCCCCATTATTCCCAAAGCAAAAATTCATTGTTATGTCTCTATTTCTAATGTTGAATTGTGAGCTTCAATGTTGAGAATTGGCAATGCACCCAAGATATATCTTCGCGGTGGCATACCATGATCTCTTACATGGTGTCTTAGGCCACCAACCTCTTCTTTTCGAAGAGTTGGGTCTTAGTTGAGATTTATTTGATATTTCATTACATTTCTTGGTTTTTCCCTTCTAAGTGTTCTTTCGTAGGAAAATCTCACTCAATTGGTCTTTTGTTTGTTTGATTCTTACTTTTGAGAGGGATAAGTACTACTTTCAGTTTGGTGTTTCTATCCTAAGCCATTCTACCTTAAAACCAACTTCATCTTGCACTTGTGTCATTCCATTGAAACAAGGAAATTTCGAATCAGTAGGCAGCCAGAATTTTCGGCTCAATTCTGAACCGGAATATCCGGTCCAAACTTGGACCGGAATATCCGGTCCGATGAACATCACATATTCTGGACAGGGACGGGGAAGAGGCAGTTCGTGCCTTTTCTTCCCCAAGTCCAGTCCTCCACTCCATACGCCGCCGCACTGATTCTTGGCCTCCCGGGCCGTTTCCTCTGCGGGATCTTCGAGCTCTTGCCCAGATCTCGTTCCCCTCGTCCTCGGGAGCATTTCCATCCAAGTATCTCCATCCATGGACACCGGTAATGTTCAATCTTGGTGCCATAACCATACCTATCCATGGATTTGTATTTTTGTTGTCAATACTTGGTAGAAATTGCTCCCTATGGTACCTTATGCATGCTGGATACAATAGTATAGATTCACTTGTCACCTATCTACTTTTCAGATCCAGATTAGAATCAATCTTGTGCTATTTTCGTACCACCAGAATTTCTGGTCCAGGTTTGAACCGGAATATCCGGGTGTACTGGAATATCCGATTCAGTTCTGTACCGGAATATCCGGCTGAGTGCAGCACTGTTTGAGAACATCCCATGTTTGATCCTTGCTAGAATTCTTATTAGATCTTTACTTGGAATCTTTTCTATTGTTTTTATGTATGTTTCCTCCATTGCTCGACACATGTGCACTTACCCCTATTGCTTTCCATCTATTCTCTCATTCACAGGTAGCTCTCGTCCCTACAAGTTGGGTCCTCGCAAGCGTCCCTCGTACAAGGACACTAGCGATGAGGATCCCGGTGATTCTCGCCCTCCCCGGAAAGCCACTCACAAGAAGTTTGTCTCCTCTAGGACAAAAAAGAAGCAACATACCCGGCCCAACTATAGGAAAGATATCAGTGTTTCGGATTACACTCTGGTCAGGCAGAAGGACTGGTACAACACTCCACAGGATGGTACTTGTCATGATGCTCGTTTCTGGTGTCTGGAGCAGTCCTATATCTATGCAGATATCTACTGTGACTTCAGGTTCCCTATCCGTGAGATGCGTCCATTCGAGTTTCATGCTATGAAGGATAAGGAAGAGTTTGCAGATGCAGCCAGTATTATTGAGAGATTCGTTCTTGTGAGGCTGATGGAGACCCAGTGCCCGTACAGCACCGAGCTCATCACTCAATTTATGTCCACTCTGGCGTTCAGCTCTGACTCTGTTTGCATCCTTAAGTGGATGACCCAGACCACTCCATGTGAGATTCCTTTTCACAGAATGGCTCGTCTTCTTGGTTACCGTTACAGCACTCACCCTCCAGTTGGTCACCGTGTGCATGAGGTGGAGAGAGCTCGGAGGGAGAGGTACATGGCAGAGTTGTATGCTCCTGATTTTACTGTTGGGAAGCTGGAGGGGCTTCTTCCTCTCTATGACCAGCTCGTGCGTATCTTCAGGTCCTTCTTGATGCCGAGTGGAGGTAATAATGATGCTCCCACCAATCCATTGTGCAATCTTCTTATGCTGGCTAAACAGTGCATGGAGGATGAGGATCCTTCAAACTCTTATACTGTGGATGTCATGGACATCATCTACCATGAGTTGTACAATGCTATGATTGGTGGGAACACCATTCCCTATGGTCCTTATATCATGATGCTGATCAAGGATGTGATGAAGAAGGATTTCTCTGAGTTACCCATGGAGCCTCACAAGGTCAAGAAGCTGTACATCAAGAGGAATAAGGCCGTACCTGCTGATCATGTTCCTCCATTTGGGGGTGGTACCTCTATGGGGGGTGTGGCCTCTTCTAGTGTTCAGCCTGTTCAGCCTGCTTCCACCACTCTGCGTAATGTTAGGAAGCTATCCTGGTTTCAGCGCAATGTGCTGTGCATGAAGGTGGACATTCATAAGGAGCAGTACAAGGCCTACTGCAGGGACACTGCCATGTCCAGTATCCAGAGTCAGATTCTCCACCACGTGAGTGGTGCTACTGGTGATCAGCCTGCTCAACTTGTTCCTCCGTCTTATTCTCAGTGCTCTGCTGGTGATCGTACTCCTTGGGAGCGCATTGAGGAGGCTCTCCGTACCACTTCTGCTTCTTCCAGGGATCTTGTTGATGAGGATGATGAGGAGACAGATGATGATCTGGAGAGGGCGGCTGAGGGAGCTTCTGACGCTTCAGCAGGAGAGTCCTCTGAGCATTCAGATGCTTAGATCTTCCTTGGGACGTTAGCACAGTTGTTTCTCTCCTTTTTGGTGTCTCGATGCCAAAGGGGGAGAAGTAGCTTCTAGATTACGGGATTTGCATGGGTTCGGGCACAAGCATATGCTTTTACCATTTCGTGAGAGCTTGTGTCCATTTAGTCTTATTTTCGTGAACTTTGTTCGTTTTATTTTCTCGTTTAAAACTATGTGCTATTGTGTTGTGAGACTATGTTATCGGTTATCATGGATTATCTATATGTTGGTGGTTATCTGGATTATCTATCTTATATGTTGAGGATATTATCTATTGTTGTGTTTGGATATTCTTGATTATCATCTCTACGCATAAGGTATATATTTCTCTCTTGTCTCAACATATTTGTGATATTGCTACTTTGGCTTGTTTGCTACTTGTTGGAAATTGCTCCCCATATATTATTGCACCTTTTGCATTTGAGGCAAACAAAAGATGTGCATATAAGTAGGGGGAGACATTTCCATTTTGTTTCAAACATGTTCTCGTCAAGGTTCTATTGCAAATCTTAGTATTGTCATCTAACACCAAAAAGGGGGAGACTGAAAGTGCATTTCGTTTTTCCCGGTGTTTTGTGTGTTAGTTAGCAATACTAAGTACATTATTTATCGGGGTGTTTAGTGTGCAGGTGTTATACTTAACATCGGCATCGATCACCGAAAAAATCGGTGAAGATTGGCCTAAGAGATTTAGGACAGAACCCAACCGGATTATTCTAACCGGATTATTCTGTTACAAGATTTGGGACAGAAGCTAACTTGTGGAGAATCTAGACATCTTGCTACTTGTTGGTGATTCAAGATTGTTGGGATCCCCCAATTATGTTGTGGGTGTGTGACCCAAGTTGTTTGTAAATGATTCGATTCCCGCCTCAAAGGGAATCAATAGTGGAAGGTGGACTGGGCCTTTGTGGCGGGGTTCATCGGAGAATAGAGTGAGGCCTTTGTGACGTTGAGTAGGCCTTCGTGGCGAGCTCACACCCCTCCAACGAGACGTACTCCCTTAACAAGGAGGAACTCGGGATTACATTGTGTCTCCGCGTGCTTCATATCGGTTACCTCGTTCCCTTCTCCCTTTACTCATACTCGTATTGTGATTGTGTTATCGTTGTCATATAGGTAAATTCACCGTAGTTGCATTATCTAGAGAATTTACCTTTGTGTCAAGCCTAATTGTGAAAGAAAAATTAAAATTGGTCGTAGCACCTATTCACTCCCACTCTAGGTGCCCATACATTACTTTCACCGCCTGGCCCGCAGAAGGCCCAGATCGGGCCCAGCGCATCGTCCCACCGGAGAAAATGCGTCTCCAGCGCCCCTGCCGCGAGAAGCCGCCATCGCACAGAGCACCGCATCCGCGACACTGGCAGACACGTCGGGGACGGCCGTCTCCTGCTCGACCCGAGCCCCCACAGGCCCGCCTAGCCCGCAGAAGGCCCAGATTGGGCCCGGCGTACCGTCCCACCGGAGAAACCGCGTCTCCGGCGCCCCTGCCGCGAGAAGCCGCCAAGGCGCTGCCTGGAGGAGCCCTGCACCCGCCGAGAGCCGTCGCAGCCGCCGGTCCACCCCCCGCACGCCGGCCTTCCTCCATACCGCCGTGTTGGGAGCCGAGAGACACCAAGGCCCCGCCGCCCCCTTCACCGGCGCTGCCCGGCCTTGTCCGACGGCGACCTCCAGGGGCGACGAGGAGAGGGAGGAGGGAGGAGGGGGTGGTGGCGGCGCAGACTAGGGTTTTGCCCCCCGTCGCCTAGAGGAGGCGACGCGAGGGAGCGGACGCGACAGCGTCTCACCGTTTCGTTCTTTTTTTAACAAGGGAAAAGCCTTTGTCCACTTGATTGATTAAGCAAGAGTTTTAAGAGTATTACAAAGAAACACCCCAAGAGCTCAACGGATACAAAAGTAATCACTCTGACGGCACGATGAACCCAATTACTTTGCCCCGGCTACGCACCAACAATCTCTAGTCTCGTCTTTTATACTCGTCAAGGTCGTCTTTGGCATATTAGAAACATTCGTAAAAACCCTTGTGTTCCTTTCGTTCCAAAGCTTCCAACATATGAGCACGACGAGTGACGCCGTCGACTTTCTACGCACATGTGAATGTTGCTCAGTGAGACCAACCATTTTTTGACCCAAGAGAAAATGTTTCAAGGGTTGAAATTCCAATCTTCGAGCCCTAACCAATCTCGTACAATGCCCCACGTGCAATTTGAGAAGCGACAACCAAAGAAAATATGGGTGTTTGCGACAGCCAAAGAGAATACTCTCTCCGTTCAACAATAGATGACTTGCATTTGTCTAGATATGGATGTATCTAGACACTAAAACATGTCTAGATACATCTATATGTAGATAAGTGGAAGTCATCTATTGTTGAACGGAGGGAGTATATGGGTTACCGTTTTTGGCTCTCTTCTACAAAGTTCACAAATCACGCGATTCGGCCAGCCATGCGAAGCACATGATATGCGCTAGCTTCAAACCCGGTTTTGAATAACAAGTCATGCAAACAAAAAATGCATTTCGGTGGCGGCCAGTTGTCAAGCCGGCCTCGTGCCGGTGGGGAGCACCCCGCAGTTTACTTCTCATTGCTGTTCATCCTTGTTCATTTTAGGGATGGAAGTCGTCGTGTTTCAGTGTCTTTGCCAGGTACGTGAAGTTAAACATACTGGTGAACAAAGTATTCCTACGAAATTACACACAAAACCAATCGTTCCCCGCAAAAGGAAAAAAGAAAGATGAGGTCGTGAGGAAGAAGGGTTCATACGTCTTGGCCAGACTACACACAGAACCAACGTTCCCCGCAAAAAGAAAGATGTCAGTTAAAAAAAAAGCAATAAGAAAGATGAGGAAGAAGAGTTCATACGCCTCGGCCAATTCCCAGGCCGAAACGTCTGGGCTGCAACAGAAAAATGCAACATATAGCCTACTGGATTGCGCTTGTACTTTGGATGATCTTTTCTTAAAGCCTGACCGAGATTGTACTGTCATCAACATGTGGCCTTCTTTGCACACCAGCACGGACACAATCCATTTCGAGGCGCATTGCGTCAGTTAGCGTGAAACTGGAAGCCACTCTTTTGATGGGCTGGCCAAGCTAGGTTCTTTCCTTGTTCTTCTGTTTTCATTTTTTCCTTTCAGGTTTTTTTTTTCCTTCCTTCTCTTTTCTATTTCATGTTTCTTCTTTGTATAAATTATATGAATTTTATTTTAGAATTAGGTGAATATATTTTTTATCCTACTGAATAATTATTTTGTGCTGCACAATTTTTTTTTCTCTCCTATAATTTTTTTTTGTTCACGCGAACAATTATTTTATTTTAACGGTATGAAATTTCCTCCCATGAACATGCTATAGACCTCGTGAAGAATTACTTTTGAACTCAACGAACATTTTTTTCTCAACTTTATAAATATATCTTGCAAAAATATTATTGTTATATAATTTTTTGAGATTTATAAAAGACTTGGTCATGTTAATGGGTCATGCTAGATATAGCCCATAAAGAAATTGCTTCGAGCGTTTCTATGCAGGGTGAAGGAGGGGGTGGACGACGTACCAGCGAGAACGGTCCCCGCCAATCCAAACTTAAGAGCATCTTCACCCGCACTCCGAATATAGGTTCCGACAATTTTGTCAGACAAGTCCTATTGGGATCGCCAACACACGTTGTCGCCCTATTGGAACCGACCGACCATAGGCGGCGCTTCCCAATAGACACTCCCAACTATTTTGAAGCCCATATTTCCAATTACAATATGACCAAAATCATATTTGGGACAAAAGAATAGTTTCATCACAAGAATTGAAATAGTTCATACAATTCAAATTAAATATATCGTACATTCAATTTGGAGTGTCAGCTTCTTGTCCTTTGTGTGCCCATAGATGCGCAATTAGAACATTTTGCAGTTGGATGCGAGTTTTTTCGTCTCGGATCTCACCATGCATGTGGAGGAAATCACCAAACTCTCTCGCCAGTTGATTATGAAGCTGGGCAAGAGGGCTCTGACGATAATACGGGTGATCATCTACCTCGTCGGGTTTAGAGCGATCACTCTCAATGACCATGTTGTGCAGAATAACACACGTCATCATCACCTCCCTCGTATGGTCTTTCGACTGGGTTAGAGCAGGGTACCGGACAATATCAAAGCAAGCTTGAAGCACCCCCAAATTCTTGCTCGACAGCTTTCCTCGCACCTTCCTGTTCTAAAACAAACCAAGATTGGTTCTGAGCTAAAGGGCTAGAGATTATCTTCACAAATGTAGACCATCTTGGATAGATGCAATTTGCTAGGTAGTACCTCTTGTTGTATTGTTGGCCATTGATCTAAAAGTTGCATGGTGGATCATGGCCTTCAGTGGTTCCTGCAAACATCGGAGAGCACTGGGTACATTGATGTCATTGAGAGATCACGCCATACCGAACAAAGTGTTCCAGGTCCACAAATCATTATCTGCCATAATGATACGTGTCAAACGTATCTATAATTTTTTATTGTTCCATTCTTTTTTTATATCATTACTACATGTTTATACTACCTTTTTATACCATTTTAGGATATTTTTTGGACTAACCTATTAACAAGATGCCCAGTGCTAGTTACTATTATTTGTTGTTTTAAGTTTCAGAAAAGTTGTTTAGGAAATATCCACGGAAAATTCCCCCAAAATCACAAAGTCGGTTTTTACCCAGAACGAAGACGGATTCCAAAAACAAAAGTTTTCTAGCTCATAACCAAGATCCAAGGTGAGAGGAAGATGTGACGGATCAACCCTCGTAGATTGAACTACCTGAAATTTGTCGATGACGATGTCGACGTGGAAGCAGACGTAGTCGATCCCCGCAATAAGACTTGTCTAATCGCGAGGAGATGTATTACCCCATGATAACGTACTGCAAGTGCAACACCTCCACGATATATACAAATATGAGATCGACGCCACCACGCCGTAACGTGATCACCAGTAAGAACTAGGTCAAGACGGGATAAACATATGACAGTTCTCCCGCGGCATAGATGAAGTAGACAGAGCAACGGGGCAGCGTTGCACCGTCGGGAGGAAGTGGAGGAATGCGGATTGGGGGGCAGCGGTGGTGCGCCTTGTGGCTTGGGGTAATTGTTCCCTCACTCCGCCCCTTGTTTTATACCTGGCCTGGTGATACGTTCCAAACGTATCTACTTTTCCAAATACTTTTGCTACTTTTTTGCCTCTAATTTGCATGATTTGAATGGAACTAACACGGACTGACGTTGTTTTAATAAGAATTGCCTTCGAGAAAATTCCCAAAAAAATAGAAAACGAGTTTTTGGACGAGAAGAGCGACAGAGCCAGAATGACATCTGGATGGGGGGCATTAGGTGGTCAGGTGACCTGGGAGTGCGGCCCCTGATACGTCTCCAGCGTATCTATAATTTCTGATGTCCCATGATTAATATTATGACATTTGTACATGTTTTCTATACACTTCATATCATTTTTATGGATTTTCTGGGACTAACGTATTAACAAGATGCCACGGCACGAGTTCCTGTTTTCTGCTGTTTTTGGTTTCAGAAAAGTTGTTCTGGACATATTCTCGAAATTGGACGAAACAAAATCACAGGGTCCTATTTTTCTGTCACGTACCCGGAGTCCGGAGAAGACCCGGAGGGGGATCCGAGGCGGCCACACCATAGGGTGGCACGCCCTTGGCCGCGCCACCACGTGGTGTGGGCCCCTCGGGCGCCCACCGACATCGCCCTTTCGCATAGAAATTAATATTCTCGGGAAAACACTAAAGACCCGAGACTCCATCCACGAAAAGTTCTGTAGCCACCATCATTGTCAACCCTAGTTCGGGAGGGTTCTGAAGCTCTCCCCGGCAGAGGGAAAATCATCACCAGAGGGCTTTACATCACCATGCCTACCTCCGGAGTGATGCGTGAGTAGTTCATCCTTGGACTATGGGTCCATAGCAGTAGCTAGATGGTTGTCTTCTACTCCTTTTGTGTCATCATGTTTAGATCTCGTGAGCTTCCTAACATGATCAATATCATCTTATTGTAATGCTACATGTTGTTGCTGAGGTCCGATGAATATTGAATGCTATGTCAAGTTGATTATCAATCTATCTTTTATATGTTATTTGTGATCTTGCATGCTCTCCGTTACTAGTAGATGCTCTCGCTAAGTTGACGCTTGTAACTCCAAGAGGGAGTATTTATGCTCGATAGTGGGTTCATGCCTCCAGTTATCTGGGAGAGTGACATCAACTTCTAAGATTGTGGATGTGCTGTTGCCACTAGGGATAAAACAACAATGTTTTGTCTAAGTATAATTCTATTATTTACATTACGCACTTCACTTAATGCAATAATCTGTTGCTTGCAACTTAATACCCAAAGTCTGCTTGGAATACGTTCTGAGGGTGGATTATTAGTCATAGACGCAGTTAGATTATGGTCTATGTATCATGTTGTAATGCCCAAATAAATCTCATAGTAATCATCATGTCTTGCATATGCACTACGGTGCAGCCTCTAGTTCTGTCAATTGCCCAGCTGTAATTTGTTTACCCATCATGTTATTTATCTATTTTGGAGAGACACCACTAGTGAACTGTGGACCCTGGTCCATTCTTTTACACTGATAATACAACCTACTGCAAACACTGTTCTTTTTTACTGCAAGCACTATTCTCTTTCACTGCAAACACTGTTCTCTTTTCATTCACCTCAATCATACATTATTTTCCACACTATACGTCTAATTCTTTGTGTTCACAAAACCGGTGAGATTGACAACCTCACTGTTTCGTTGAGGCAAAGTATCTTGGTTGTGTTGTGTGCAGATTCCATGTTGCTACTGAGCCTGGTAGTGCTCCCTTCTAAAAGAAACTCTAGCAATGCCCGTAAACTAAAAACTGGTTTTTCATTTCGCCTTTTCCCCAATTCAACCTCCCGCGAAGGTGTGCGTCGTAGCAGTGCCCGTAAACCAGAACTGAAAATTCACATATTCATAGATTGGGCGGGAATACAGACGGATGAACTCGATGTTCCCCGCCGGATTTGCAGAATACACACTAATTTTATAAAAGGCGGCGATGAACTAGGGTTCATCACCGCACCTACAAATAGTTGGGGCAAAATGCCCGGGTTCTTCTTCGCGAGGGCTTCTTCTTCTTCGTGCCGCCGCACCGTCTGCAGTCCTCCCCGCTGGAGTCGCTGGAGGAGGCGGATGGATAGAACTGGGCCGCCTCCTACTCCCGCTTCTTCGCATGCATCTCCTCATCCGTGCGGAGGCCGCGCTAGAGCTGACGGTCATTGAAGTCGTCGACGTGCGCCTGGTAGGGGCGCTATCAAATCGCCTGGCGGTGCGCATGGCGGAGGCTCTTGTGGACCCCGAGCTGGAGGAGGTCCTCATTGGTCTCCATGAACTGGAGAGGGCCGTCCTCGTCGCTGATGTCCTCCGCCAGGACGCCTGCTAGCGTTGCCGGCGACCGCGGGGGGGGGGGGGGGGGGGGAAGGGGGGAGGGGGACGTCATAGTCGTACTGTGCCGGTGGAAGGCCCCCCAACCACGCGCTAGGGACAGCTGCCCGTGGATGAGGCCGTTCTCGTCGACGCGAGGCAAGGCCTCACCCACGATGGCCGTGGGTGGTGCGCGGCGAGGAGGGGACGCAATCCTTCCGTTGGAGGCGCCAACGTTGTTGGCATGTGGCTCCATCATGCGGGTGAGGTGGCGGTGGGGGGAGATCTAGCCAGGGTCTACTGTAATCGCTCGCCGGCGGGGGTAGGGGCGGTGAGAAATCACGGCGGAGGCGGCTAGGGTTCGGGAGGGGGTTGGAACCGAAAACGGCTCGCGGTGCCGAATAAGTAGGGGCTAGGAGGGGGTTTTCGGGGGGGGGGGGCTATCGCGGTTTTAGGCCAGGCCGAGTTTTCGGGCTCTGCTACGGCCTCGAAACTGAACGCAACCCCTAAAAAAAGCGCCAGACTTTTTTACTTTCGTCCCTTTTAGGGGTACTGCGAGAGTTGCTGTAACATCAGCCGTCAGCAACCTTCAGAACTGATTTCTTTGTGCTACTGGTCGATTAAATCTTGGTTTCTTTCGGAGGGAAAACTTGCTGCTATACTTATCATACCTTACTCTTGGGGTCTCCCAACGAACGTGTATTCACACGCATCAAGCAAGTTTTCTGGCGATGCTGCCGAGGAGGAAGAGGATTTCTGCAAGGGGAGTCTCTCACCTCCGATCTTTTTACTTTATCGTGCTTACTATCAATGGTTGATTTCTTTGAAACTAGATCTTATTGGCAAGGTGGGTTCACGTAAGAACAACAAAATAATTATAAGGAACACTGCTTGTCACAAAAAGGGAAACACTTATGGGAACAAATTAATAAATGTATATCATTTCTAGAAACTTGTGCTCTACTTATAATGTTACTTATTTCTTTGATAAATCTTGTTGTTGTAGGAGATATAAACACCTCCCTTTTCAATGTGAGTATAATGATAATGTTACCATATCTTCTTATGTTAAGCGAAATTATGACTTTTATGATGTGGAACAAATTGAAGAATTTATCGCTTGGAAGGGTGCATTCGAAATTGCTTATTTGCTTGAAAATATTGATGATGCACCTAATAAATATGAGATTTATGATATAACTGAATTTTTCTTTGATAATTACAAGGAAGAAAATGGCTATATTCTTAAATATCTTTATAGATGCTCTCCACCAAAGGAAGAGACTAATGCCTGGCAGGAGCCCATGAAAGAAGAAATTGCTGAATCTGGAAGCTCGTTGGATGAAAAAGAGGAGGAGAGCGATGATCAAGAGGAGGAAGAATGGAGTAGCTACCCATGTCTACCTCCCAATGAGAGTAACTATTTAACTCATACCTTATTTGATTGCTCTCCATGCTTACCAAAGGAGGATGAGTGTTATATTGATACTGTGATGATCCTATTTATTATTTTGAAATATCCCTTTTTGATAAAATTGATACTTGCTATACTTGTGACCTTGATACTACTATGAATGAAACTTGTGAGAATGATATTGCTACTATTATTTATGATAATACATGCTACTTTTATAAATCCTACGATAATCCTCTATTTATTCTAACTATTGATATGCATGATAATGACAAAGTTTGTTTAGAAAATTTATTTGATAATGCTCGAGATGATGGTCCTATGTTACTTGATGTTATAAATTATAATGCTACTGAAAATAGGATTGCTATAATGTGTCACATACATTTTAAGAGCAACCAATCATGTTGTTTTGCTATTGCTAAAAGTGAGAAAGAAGAGTCTTTATTATTAATTTTGATCCCACTATTTTTTAGCTTGATATGAATTGTGTGCTTTTAGACCATGACAAACATGCTTTATGTGATAATTATGTTCTTGAGTTTGTTCATGATGCTACTAAAAATTATTACGAGAGAGGAAAATATGGTTATAAGAATTTTCATGTCACTAAAACACCTCTCTTTTTGTTGAGAGTTTTGAAATTGCTCTTGTTCTACCTTCTCATGATTTCTAGTTTGAGCTTCTTTAATTTATTTATTTACAAGATTCCTATGCATAGGAAGTGGGTTAGACTTAAATTTGTTTTATATTTTCTTCTTGATGCTCTATTTTGCTTAATTCATATTTCTTATGTGAGCATCTTTTTTGCTTTCTGTGCCTAGCTGAAAGGCGTTAAAGAAAAGCACTCTTGGCAGATAACCCATGTTTTATTTCTGCAATTTTTGTTTTCTTTTTTTCGAGTCAAGGTGTTGTTTACTTCTGTAACAACTCCTTTGTATCTTTACTTTTTTGAATCGTTGTGGCAAGTAAAGTCTCTATTGCAAAGTTGATGCTAGATTTGGATTTCTGCACAGGAACAAATTTTGGCTGTCCACTGTTTAATTCGCCATAAATTTCAGGAATTTTGAAACATCCTGAAATTATTTGTGCGTGATCCTTAGATATGTACGCAACTTTTCTTAGTTTGGAGTTTTTTATCTGAGCAACATAAGTGCCTTGAAAAAATTCGTCTTTCAGACGGTTCTGGTTTTGACAGATTCTGCCTTTTACTTTACATTCTCTCTTTTACTATGTTGAGTGAATTTCTTCGCTCCACAAAAACATCAGTGGTTGTAGCTAATGTTTAGAAAGTATTAGTAATGCTTGTGTCCATGAAGAACATGTGAGTTGTTGGAGATATCCAGAATGGGGTATCTGCCCGCATCCATAAGCCGGACCTGAAGGGCATGCCCAAAGACTGAGGCCTAGAAAGGACGAAGTGCAGGACTGCATCCGCAATGGCGGCCTTGAAGCCCATATGCACCTCTTAGAGGCCGGATGACTGTAGATTGTTAGGGTTAGCTATTATACGGTACGTGTTCCTGTATGATCCGATCCGGCTCCCTATAGAAAGCCAGCCGGGAGAAACCCTAAGGCGGATTTAGCCATACACTCAATATGCCCTAGGTAATTGTAACCTGTGTCCGGCATCACCGTCCTAGTTAATTTGCAGGAAGTAGGGAGCCTCTTCGGCTAACCTGAACATGGGTAAACTCCGCGTCCTCGCCCCAAAGTGCTCCCCCATGTTAGCCTTCTCTGCGGTTCATCCTAGAGAGATGGCTACCCCTTCCGGGAAACCTGGTCTTGGAACACTTCATTTGGCACCCACCGTGGGGCAAGCTACGTCTGGGGTGATCTTCAAGGAAGGACTCCTGGGCGGAATTAGCGACACGATCGTTGTTGGCAGCGCCATGCCAGGACAAGGCGGCAGTTACTTCGTCAACAACAACACGGTAACGCCGGCCCGGAACCACATCGTCTATTTGTACGTCGTCCCGATCGGCACCGCCAACATCTTCGCCGGGCTAACGGAGGAAGCGATGGGATTCCGCGGTGGAAGCAGATATTTCGCTACTGTTGCTGGCAGAGTTAAATCCTTTCTCTGCGTTGTTGGGAACCCCAAGAGGAAGGTGTGCAGAGCACATCGGTAGGAGTTTTCCCCTTAGTTAAGAACCAAGGTTATCAATCCAGTAGGAGAAAGAGAATCTTCGGAAGGTTGATGCCACTGACGGTGGTGATGGCGCTTCACCGGTGTCAGCAACAACGTGGAACCTGCACACAACACAATCAAAATACTTTGCCCCAACGGTATAGTGTGGTTGTCAATGTCACCGGTCTTGCTGAAAACAAAGATTAGACGTATAGCGTGGAAAAACAGTGTATGCTTGCAGAAAGTAAAGAAAGCAGGAAATTGTTGTGGTTTGTTTAACAGTGTGGAAAATGGATCGGGGTTCATAGTTTCACTAGTGGTGTCTCTCCATAAAAGATAGCATGCTGGGTGAACAAATTACAGCTGGGCAATTGACAAATAAAGGTTGCACCGTAGTGCACAATATGACATGAAGATTACTATGCTATTTAGTGCGGGCATTACAACAAGATATATAGACCGACATCCATCTTCATCTATGACTAATAATCCACCCTCAGGTTATCATCCGACCCCCCTCAGGTATTAAGTTGCAAGCAACAGATAATTTCATTAAACAAAATGTTTAATGTAAGAAATGATTATGCACGTGGGCACTCTCACCCTTGTTTTCTCCCTAATGGCAACAACACATCCTCCCCCTTCACGTTTCTGTCACTCGAGCAAGGCAACAAGGAGGCATGAACCCACTATCGAGCATAAATACTCCCTCTTGGAGTCACTAGCAACTACTTGGCCAGAATAACCACTAGCAACGGAAAGCATGCAAGATCACAAATAACATATGCAAATAAAGACTATAATCAACTTGGCATAAGGTCAATATTCATCGGATCCCAGCAAACACAGCGCAGAGAATTACATAAGATCAATCTCGATCATGATAGGCAGCTGATGACGCACGAGTATAGGGGATCGCAGCAGTCTTCGAGGGAAGTAAAACCCAAATTTATTGATTCGACACAAGGGGAGCCAAAGAATATTTGTGAGCCTTAACAAGTGAGTTCTCAATTCACCTGCACCTGAAAGTACTTTTGTTCGCAGTGGTTTATCGGTAGTAACAGTTTTATAGTAACAGCAATAGTGAAATAATAGCAGCAGTGGAATGAAAACAACAACAGCAGTAGTGTTTGAAGTAAACAGCGGGATTAAATACTGTAGGCATAGGGATGGATGAACGGGCGTTGCATGGATAAGAAAGTTCTAATAATGATCATGTCAGGGGCATTGCAGATAAATATGATAAAGCATCCAAGCACTAAGTAACCATAGGCATGTGTTCTGTAAATAGTCGTATGTGCTCGTAATGAGAAATTGCACAACATCTTTTGTCCTACCAGCCCGTTTTCAGCGGGGCCTCAAGGGAACTACTGGTAATTAAGGTGTTCCTTTTAATTGAACACCGGAGTAAAGCATTAACACTCCACGAACACATGTGATCCTCACATCAGAGACATCCCCTCCGGTTGTCCTAAGTTCTGTCACTTCGGGGCCTCGGGTTCCGGACAACGATATATGTAAACAACTTGTAGGTATGATCAAGAAACAATAATTATCACCGTGATTCAATAACATGTTCAGATCTGAGATCATGGCACTCGGGCCCAAAGTGGCAAGCACTAAGCATAACAAGTTACAACAATGTCAATAGCACTAATAGAGGACAATAGGCACTATGCCCTAACAATCACGACATTATTACATGAACGATCTCATCCAATCCCTACCATCCTCTTCAGCCTACAGCAGGGAATTACTCACACATGGATGGGGGAAACATGGATGGTCGATGGAGAGGCGTTGGTGATGACGATGGCGATGATCTCCTCCACATCCCCGTCCCGACAGGGTGCCAAAACAGGAACCTCTGATCCCCGATTCGAGATTCGGGATGGTGGCGGTGCTCTGTTGTGTTTCTGTGGAATATGGCATACCCCTTCGGGTTTTAGGGTTGAAGGCTACTGGTAGTAGAAAGGGGAGTCCGAGGGGGGTCCTGGGGGCCCACACCCTATGCTGGCGCGGCCAGGGGGCCCGCGCCAGGGGGGTGTGGCCACCCTCTGGCCCCTCTCCTGACCCCCTTCTGGCTTTCGGGGTCTTCTAGGGTGAAAACATCAATGGGCTCTTTTCTGGGCATTTTCCCGAATGTTGATTTTTCTGCATAAAAACGAGACACCAAAGTAATTCTGCTGAAAACAGCGTTAGTCCGTGTTAGTCGTATCCAAAGCACACAAGTTTAGAGGAAAACAATAAGAAAAGTGTTCGGAAAAGGAGATACATTTTCGACGTATCAACTCCCCCCAAGCTTAGCTTATTGCTAATCCTCAAGCAATTCAGTGACAACTGAGTGCGATGAAAGACTTTTACGAACACATTTGTTTTATATGATGTAAATATACTCACTATGTGATCAAATACTTAATTATGCTCATGATAAGATACATGCAAGATACTGACACTTAATATCTATGCAAACCATGCGAAGATATCAACATATTAATAATAAACAACATGAAGCATAACTATTTGCAAGATTGAAATATTAATAATAGGATCTGACAAAGTGGTATCTCGCTTGCCCTTAAATGTGGGGCAAAACATAAATGCCAGGGCACCTCTGAAGTTCAAGGGAAGACTAGAAGTAAAGATATCAAAGATACAAGCATCAAAATTATATCACAATCAACCGTACTTTGGGACAAACACATTACACTAAGAATGATAATTATGCTCTCAAGAAAGTGCTCAAAGAATATGGCGGAGACTGAACATAAAAGTAAAATAAAGGCCCTTCACAGAGGGAAGCATGGATCACTCATGTGCTAGAGCTTTTTATTTTATTAAACAGAGGTATTGAAAACATTTTGAGAGAGGTGTATGCTTATGTCAATGAATGGTAAACAGACAATACAGTACATCACAAGTCAACTGGATTCACAAGAGCGGCTCCCATGGTGAAGGACGCAACTGGTGTAGAAGGTCATCCCTGTTTCTCTTTTATTTACACAATTATCCTTTGACTGATAAATCAGGGGCAAAAATAGTGAAGAGATTTTGTGTGTATTAATTTGGGGCTGGGCACCCGGCTGCCAGCTCTTCTATCATTTGGATAAGCGGATGAAGCCACTAGTCCAGGGTGTGAAATCCAATCAACAAGTGAGATAAAGATTCTCTATTTACGTCCTCATGATCTAAAACAGGGGCACAAAACATGATGAATTTTTAGCAGGTTTTAAAGGTAGCACATGAGCAATTTACTTGGAGTGGCGGTTAAATACCACATATAGGTAGGTATGGTGGACACATTTGGCAAACTTTGGTTTTGAGGGATTTGGATGCACGAGTAGAGCTCATACTTAGTACATGTGAAGGCTAGCAAATAGACAGGGAGCGACAATCAAGAGAGCAACAACTATCATAATCATGTTTGCGACAAAGTAAAATTAACTAAGGCATAATATTGATACTAGAACTCTGAGGCAAAATAAATCATCGAGGCTTATTGACTTTTTGTTTTCAGTCTTAGCATGCGTGAGCATGTGCCAAGTCGATTCAAATGAAACACTCAGAGGAGGCTACCACAATATCATGTCCTTCTATGAATAGAACAATGCGAACAAATATTTATATGACAAGTCATTTACTATCAATATATTGGAACTAAACATGAGAGAGTATGAACTATTAAATAGCCATTAAGTCACATATATCTTATACGAACAAACTAAGCATGCTCACATAGATGAATATATGTACAAAAATGAAAGCAAATAGAATTCATACCAGCCTCTCACCACAACTTGAATTGTCGTATATCGTCATTATTGCTCTTCACTTGTGGCTCGAATAATATATAATGAAAACCAAGCTCCAATAGAATCACGGACGACTGTTGAACTCTGCAACAAACTTTACAAACCAAAGAAGAACACAAAATATTTTTGGGTTTTTCAATTAAAACACTAACAGAAAGAGAATAAGCAAACAAAGCAAAATCTTTTTGGGTTTTCGAAATGAAACAAGAACAAAAGAAAGCAAACAAACAAAACAAAATATTTTTGTGGTTTTGATATTAAAACGCAACTAAAAGATAAGGCAAACCAAACTAAAGAAACTAAAGAGGCAAACAAAGAGAAACAACGGAAATATTTTTGGTCTTTTTGTGTTTTGGAAAGTAAAAACAAAACAATAAAAACAAAAGAAGCGAAAGAAACGAAAACAAGCGAAAGAAACAAAGAGAAGCGAAAGAAAACGATAGAAATGATAAACATGGATATACAAAGAACCGACCGAACATGATATGTAAATGAGTGTGATGTCCGTATACCTCCCCCTAAGCTTAGGCTTTTGGCCTAAGTGGAGATCAATCAAAGTGCGGGTAATATCCCCACTGCGGTGGGTCATCCCTCGCGTGGTCGTACTCGGGCGCATAAAAAGAGGATGAAACAGCTGGCGCATAGTCATAACCAGGGTGCTAATATGGAATCCCCGTGGTGTCATAGGGCTGGACGAAATCACCATCGTCCCCCTCTCCGGCGTCCTCCCCTTGCTGGGGAAGATGCTCAAGGTATGTATCCAGCTCACTCTCAGGAAGCTCCCATCCTTGCATGTTATTAAGATCAAACAAAGGAGGTGCAGGCAAAAGTACTTCTCTAACAGTTTTAACAATTCTCCACCCGGATCATTTGGAGAAAGTTAATTCAAAAGATAAATTATGTAAGTGAGCATGAGTGGAAAGAAACTTATGTTGAACCATGGAAACAAGATTAAGCCTCTCTAAAGGAAACTGATATTCTAGATGGTGAGGCTCCAAACCATGCAAAGCTAACAAGCGCGAGGCAATAAGACCTCCAAAAACTCCGCCCTTCTCACGGTTATGTGAGAGACGGTAAGCAATCAAAGCGCCAAAGTTATAAGACCTATCATGTCTCAAAGCAGCAGCAATAAACGCCAAATCATAAACAGATAACTTGCTGGCAGTTTTCCTAGCTAATACACATTTAGAAATAAAGTAGGCAAAGTATCGAATGCTAGGGAGTTGAATTTCACGAATTTTACCACTTTCTCCCATGAAGCTTCTGCCTTGGCAAATCTCTCCATATAAATCCATTAGTAGTTTGGGCTGCCCACTTATTTCCTCACAAGACCCCCACTCAGGTACCTTAATAGCTGCACAAAAAACACTAAAAGGCAGGCTCACAGCTTTATTATAAATCTTGTAGTGGACCATTGGGTTAGTTGGAGACCATTTAAAACGAAAATCCTACACCACGGACATAGTTAGTTTCACATATTGGATGGGCTCATCCTCAATGAAACGCTCTAAACCTGCATTATTCACTAGAGTGTTAAAATCCTGCAGAATTCCGGTGACTTGCATAAATTCCCGACACAGATAGATCGATGGGAACACCCTCTCTTCACGGTGCACGAGCATGACCTCATGCACCTCCAACTCATGCTGGTTTAGTTGATAAGCATTGTGCTCCATCTCTGAAATTTTTCAACAATCATCATAAAAATTAATTTCAAGCAACTATAAGGTGGAGACTACCATAGGGACTTATATGAGAGCTAAACATACATCAAAACTATGTTATTTATACTCAAATAAAGCATGCAAACACACATAAGCTGTCACCTACAGTACCAAAATACTCAAGAAATACTTCACTAAACAAAATTCTACTTGGATCATCAGAGGAGTCACATACCGGAGAGCAAATGCACCAAATTTCAGCACAAAAGATGGGCTGAGCAAAGAGATCAAAAAAAAATCGAGGAAGAACACAAAGAACTCGGGTTCCAGGAAATGTGTTGAGTTTGGGAGGTGAGAGAGGGAACTTTGGCAGGGGAGAGAATTAGTGGGGGGCAGGGGGCCCCACACCATGGGCTGGCGCCACTAGGGGCAGGCCGCGCCACCCTGGGGTGTGCCTGCCTGGTGGGTCCCCCTGGGGTCTCCCAGGTGGCTTTCTGCCTCATTTTTTACGTAAAAAATTATTATAATTTTTCTGGAATTTTTCGAGAAACTTTATTTTTGAGGTATTTCCAGAATTTTAATAATTAATAAAAACCAGGAAAACAAAAGTGAAAACGTGGAAAAAAAACCAAAACCAGAACTATAGAGGTTCTATGACACTCCAATGAAAGAATATCCAAAGAAAACAAAGGTGGTAGTGGTGAAAACAAAAGTATATGTGGTGAAAACATGCATAACCTCAGTAAACAGGGTGAAAACATTAAGAAAACATGCATAAGGATGGTGGAAAACATAATTGCACTCAAGTAATAATGTGATAACAGAAGTTAACATGGTGAAAACAATACGGGGAAGGTGAAAACATAGTGAAAACATTGCCCATTTCATTTAAAATCATTTTGTTAAATAGGTTGATCAACTCTTGCTACCAAAGTAATTTTATATGAAACAAAACTTTGTTTCTCACTAAATACTCATGTGAACTCAACCTTGATAGGCATAGTCTCGATCATAATAATTTCATATTATTTTGGTGGCTTTGGAACAGGACAATAAAATTCTCCAATCTTGATGGTCTCAATATTTTCAATGGAATTTAGACCATATTTTCTATCAATATTCTTGGAAAGATAAACAATGTGCTCTTTATCATTAACATTAAAAGTAACTTTGCCTATACTGCAATCAATAACATCCCCTGCAGTATTAAGAAAAGGTCTTCCAAGAATAATAGACATATTATCATCTTCAAGCATTTCCAACACAACAAAGTCAGTTAATATCAGACAATTATTGGCAACTTGAACATGAACATTCTCGCATATACCCACAGGAATAGCAGTAGACTTATCCGCCATTTGCAAAGATATATCAGTTGGTATGAATTTTTCTAGGAGGAGTCTTTTATAGAGAGTAAAAGGCATGACACTAACTCCAGCTCCCAGATCAAACAAAGCAGTTCTAACATAATTATTTTTAATAGAACAGGGAATAGTAGGTATACCAGGGTCTCCAAGCTTCTCAGGAACCTTGCCATTAAAAGATTAATTAGCAAGCATAGTGGAAATTTCCTCATTAGGAATCTTCCTTTTGTTAGAGACAATATCTTTCATATATTTTGCATAAGGAGGCAATTTAATAGAATCAGTTATAAGAATTTGCAAGAACAAAGGTTTCATTCATTCACAAAACTTGTTATAGTGTTCTTCTTCCTTAGATTTGTGTTTCTTACTAGGAAAAGGCATTGGTTTTTGTACCCAAGGTTCTCTCTCATTACCATGTTTATTAGCAATGAAATCTTCCTTAGTATACTTTGCAGTTTTAGTTTGCTTTTCAGGTTTAGGTTCTTCTAAATTAGAAGCATCATTCTTTTCATTACCACTTTCAGTTTCAGCATCAGAGATAGATATACTATTAGGATCTTTAGCAAGTTCAGAGGATTCAACAGCAGTTTTATGTTTGTTCTTCTTTTTCTTCTTAGTATGAATAACATCATTATTAGTTTGCTGGGAATCTTGTTCAATTCTTTTAGGATGTCCTCAGGATATAAAGGATCTTGTGTAGCAATACCACTTTAGTTCTTATCTCATAAGCATGTTTTTCTTTAGAATCATTAACTAGCAAATCTTTTTGCACTTTAGCAAGTTGACCAATTTGAGTTTGAACCATTTGAAAATGTTTAACAAGCATTTTAACATCATTAGAGGTTCTTTCTATAATACCATGCAAATCATTAATAGCTTTAGAGTTTTCTATAAGGTGGTTCTGCACTCTCTTATTAAAATTATCTTGCTTAATGACATAATTATCAAATTCATCTAAGCATTGATTGGGAGGTTTTCTATAGGGAATATCTCTACTATGAAAATATTGGAGAGAGTGTACCTCAATGGATGGTGAGTGAGGGAATGGCTTACATAAATTTTCTATAGGTGGAAGATTCTTCACATCTTCAGATTTAATACCCCTATCTTTAAGAGATTTATTTGCTTCTCTCATCACTTCATCATTTAATTCAATCATTCCCCTCTTCTTGGGTGTTGGTGCTAGTGTAGGTACTAAAGTAGGGGTCTTAGGCTCAACCATAGTCCAATCATCATGATTTTTGCTTATTTTAGCCATTAATTCATCAGTTTCTTCTGGAGTTCTTTGCCTGAAAACACAACCAGCACAACTATCCAGGTATGTCCTAAATTCAACAGTTAGTTCATTATAGAATATATCAAGAAGTTATTATCTTCTAGCTTATGCCCAGGTGCAGCTCTAACTAAAGAACCGAACCTTTCCCAAGATACATGCAATTTCTCTTCTTCCAATTGCTTAAAATTAAATATATTTTGTAAAGCAGTATGTTGAGCACTAGCAGGAAAATATTTCTGAAAGAAAGCATTAACCAAACCAATAGGACTATCAATAGATCCATAAGACAAATTGTTAAACCAAGTTTTAGCTTCATCCTTTAATGAGAAAGGGAATATTTTAGCAACAAAGTAGCTACGTTTCTCAAGATCATCAGAGAATAAACTACTCAAAGATTCAAATGTTTCATAGCACTTTCATTTTCAGTTCCACAAAAAGGTTCTTTCTCAACAATATATATATAAGATAAATCAAGAGAGAAATCATAATCCTTGTCCCTAATATAAATAGGAGAAGTGGCAAACTTAGCATCAGGAGATAATTTATATCTAACAGCACGACTTTCCATAAGACGTATAGCAGCATCTTTATCCTTCAAAGCATGTATTTCATCAATAAGATCATCACTCAGTTCAATATAAGCATAATCTAAATCATCACTAGGGTTCTCTCTAAACTCAGGTGAAAAATCAGGAGTGACATGATTTATATCAGGAGTTTCAGTGTTTGCAATATTTTTAGCTTTAGCAATAGTAGAATCTAAGAAAGGACCGAGAGAACCAGTCTCATCAAGCATAGTAGAAGCATCATCAAAAGTATCAGAAGCATTTTCAGATTCAGCAGAAGTAGCATGTGTAGCATGTGGTGGTGTAAGCAGCTTACTCATAACATACGGTGAATCAAGAGCAACAGAGGTTTTCAGAGTTGTACCTCTTCTTGTAGTGGATGGTAATATAGGAAACTTTCCATCACGAGTATTACCCATGATGAATGATGGCAATAGATAATAATACTCTCCGGTGAGCTCGCAAATAAAGCTATGCTCCGCAGCAACGGCGCCAGAAAATAGTCTTGATGACCCACAAGTATAGGGGATCGCAACAGTCTTCGAGGGAAGTAAAACCCAAATTTATTGATTCGACACAAGGGGAGCCAAAGAATATTTGTGAGCCTTAACAAGTGAGTTGTCAATTCACCTGCACCTTAAAGTACTTTTGTTCGCAGTGGTTTATCAGTAGTAACAATTTTATAGTAACAGCAGTCGTGAAATAATAGCAGCAGTGTAATGAAAACAACAGCAGTAGTATTTGAAGTAAACGGCAGGACTAAATACTGTAGGCATAGGGATGGATGAACGGGCGTTGCATGGATAAGAAATTTCTAATAATGATCATATCAGGGGCATTGCAGATAAATATGATAAAGCATCCAAGCACTAAGTAACCATAGGCATGTGTTCCGTAAATAGTCGTACATGCTCGCAATGAGAACTTGCACAACATCTTTTGTCCTACCAGCCCGTTTTCAACGGGGACTCAAGGGAACTACTGGTAATTAAGGTGTTCCTTTTAATAAAACACCGGAGCAAAGCATTAACACTCCGCGAACACATGTGTTCCTCACATCGCAGCCATCCCCTCCGGTTGTCCAAATTTCTGTCACTTCAGGTCCTCGGGTTCCGGACAACGATATGTGTAAACAACTTGCAGGTATGATCAAGAAACAATAATTATCATCGTGATTCAATAACATGTTCAAAACTGAGATCATGGCACTCGGGCCCAAAGTGGCAAGCATTAAGCATAACAAGTTGCAACAATGTCAATAGCACTAATATAGGACACTAGGCACTATGCCCTAACAATCACGACATTATTACATGAACGATCTCATCCAATCCCTATCATCCCCTTCAGCCTACAGCGGGGAATTACTCACACATGGATGGGTGAAACATGGATGATTGACAGAGAGGCGTTGGTGATAACGATGGCGACGATCTCCTCCACTTCCCCATCCCGGCAGGGTGCCAGAACAGAAACTTCTGATCCCCGAATCGAGGTTCGGGACGGCGGCGGCGCTCTGTTGTGTTTCTGTGGAATATGGCGTACCCCCTCGGGTTTTAGGGTTGAAGGCTACTTGTAGTCGAAAGGGGAGTCCGAGGGGGGTCATGTGGGCCCACACCCTATGCTGGCGCGGCCAGGGGGGACCTGCGCCGGGGGGTGTGTGGCCACCCTCTGGCCCCTCTCCTGGCCCCCTTCTGGCTTCCGGGGTGTTCCGGGGTGAAAACATCAATGGGCTCTTTTCTGAGCATTTTCCCGAAAGTTGATTTTTCTGCATAAAAACGAGACACCAAAGTAATTATGCTGAAAACAACGTTAGTCCGTGTTAGTTGTATCCAAAACACACAAGTTTAGTGGAAAACAATAAGAAAAGTGTTCGGAAAAGGAGATATGTTTTTGACGTATCAGCAGCTCACGAGATCTAAACATGGAGGCATATGAGGAGAAGACAACCATCTAGATACAGCTATGAACCCATAGTCCAAGGATGAACTACTCACGCATCACTGCGGAGGAAGGCATGGTGATGAAGAGGTCTCCGGTGATGATCTGCTCTCTGTTAGGGTGCCGGAAACACCTTCAGAACCCCCCTGATCTGGGGTTGACGGTGACAGCGGCTTCGGAACTTTTTCGGGGATTTTGATTAGGTGTTTAGGATTTTCCAACCGGGGGCTTAAATAGGAGAAAGGGAAAAGGCGGTGGAGCTCTAGGGGGCCACACCTATAGCTGGCGCGGCTAGGGGGGTCGCGCCACCCTATGGTGTGGCCCCCCTTCTACCCCTCTTCGGCTCCTCTTCGGTCTTCTGGATGCTTCCCGGGAAAATAGGACTTTCGGGCTTCGAATTTTCCAATTCCGTGAATATTTCCAGAACAACTTTTCTGAAACTAAAAAATAGCCGAAAACAGGGAATTGGCTCTGTGGCATCTTATTAATAGGTTAGTCTGGAAAATCGATAAAAATGACATAAAGAAGGGAGAAAACCTGTAACAATTGGCAAAATATGATCATGGAGCATCAGAAATTAGGGATACGTTTATGACGTATCAAGCATCCCCAAGCTTAGTTCCTACTCGTCCTCGAGTAGGTAAACAATAAAACAATAATTTCTGAGGTGACATGCTACCAACTCAAACTTGATCAATCTAATGTAAAAGCATATGCACGCTGAGATCATAAGACTTTAAACACATGCATGATAAATTAAACTTTAATAATAAAGCATAGCAATTACTTTGCATCACGAAAAGTAACTCAAATAATGGATCAAGAATAATAATGCAAAGAAAGGTAAACATTTGTTTCAGTTATAGAGAAAGCATGGCAAAGTGATATTTCGATAGTCCTTAAGAGTGGGCCAAAACATAAATGCCAGGACACCTTCAAAGTTCAAGAGGAAGACTAGAACAAATAATGTAAGAAAAAATGATATCACATCATGAAGTAATTATTGATGCTTATGGGACAAATGCACATAGAACTCAGAATGGCAAAAATGCTCTCTCAATTGTGCATAAAGTTAGAAGATGGAGACTCAAGATAAAAGTAAAAGAAAGGCCCTTCGTAGAGGGAATCAGGGATCACTCATGTGCTAGAGCTTTTATTTTATTAAACAGAGGTATTAAAAGTTAGACACTCCTCCCATCCATCTTTCACAAACCATGGCTAACCGAATCCTCGGATGTCTGCCAACAATCACATACCGTGGAGGAGTGTCTATATTTTGGGAGATGTATGCTAATGTCAATGAATGGTAAACAGAAAATACAATACGTCACAAGTCAACTGGATTCACAAGAGCGGCTCCCATGGTGAAGGACGCAACTGTTGTAGAAGGTCATCCCTCTTTCTCTTTTGTTTACACAATTATGCTTTGGCTGATAAATCAGGGGAAAAATAGTGAAGAGAATTTGTATGCATTAATTTGGAGCTGGGCACCCTGCTGCAAGCTCTTCTATCATTTGGATAAGCGGATGAAGCCACTAGTCCAGGGTGTGAAATCCAATCAACAATTGAGATAAAGATTCTCTATTTACGTCCTCATGAGCAAAAACAGGACCATAAAGCAGGAGTAATTTTGAAGGGTTTAAAGGTAACACATGAGCAATTTACTTTGGAATGGCGGTTAAATACACATGTAGGTAGGTATGGTGGACACAATCGGAAAAACTTTGTCTTAAGGGAGTTTGGATGCACGAGTAGAGCTCATACTCAGTACATGTGGAGGCTAGCAAAAGACTGGGAGCGACAAATCAAGAGAGCGTAAGAGCCATAATCATGCATAGCGACATAAGCATCATTAATTAAAAAATAAGCAGTATCTCAAGTTCAAAAACTAAGTGGTCATGGAGGCTATTCGTGACTGGTTTGTAGTCATAAACATAGTGTGAGCATTCGCCAAGTCAACCAAATAAAACATTCGAAAGAGAATACCATATATTGATGCTTTACTATGACAAGAACAACTCATGAATCTTTCAATACATATTAAACACTCTCAGATATTTGAGGATAATCATGCTAGTCAATAACCACAAGGATTTAAAACTAAAATAACATTTAGCATGGCATGAAAAAGTCCTAGCCACAGTCTATACAAGCTTCTACTAGTACTGCTATAAATTCTACTTCAAGCAGCGGTTTTTGTTTCTCCCAACAAGCACCATAAAAAACATGCTTTAAAAAAATACTCTTTATGATACAGCAAGAAAACATGATAGTACTCACATAATACAACTAAAACTAACAGCTCTAGTAAGAGATGCATGCAAAACAGGAGCTGAATAAATGCAGCAGTCAAACAAAGACTAAGAATACAACGTATTCTCAAGAAAAAGCGGAGCGTGTCACTCTCCAATAAAAGAATGATGGGGTCCAACCAAGATTATTATGAAAGTAAAAAACAAACTGAAAGAAAAAGCAAAAACAAACTGAAAAAAAAATAAAAGACGCTCCAAGTAAAGCACATAAGATGCGACCAAATAAAAATATAGTTTCACTAGAAGTGACCTGATAATTTGTTGATGAAGAAGGGGATGCCTTGGGCATCCCCAAGCTTAGACGCTTGATTCTTCTTGGAATTTTCTTGGATGTACCACCGGGGAATCCCCAAGCTTAGGCTTTGCACTCTTCTTGATCACATCATATCATCCTCTTCTCTCGACTCTTGAGAACTTCCTTCACATCAAAATTCTCACAATCTTCATTAGCAACGTGAGTGCAATCGAAATAATAAATCCACATGGTTTAGTTTCAACACAAGTCTAACACTCAAAAACACATTAGCTACTGTCACAAATTCTTTCAAAACTCTTTTTCTCGAAAGAACACCAAAAGAAAGAGATTAACATGCAAATGTGATAAATGGCAGAAATCTATCAAAAACAGAACAACAGGTAAAGATCAATTTTTTCAAAAATCTTCTGTTGCTCAAATCAAAAAGTGTTATTATATAAAACGTTGCGTATATAACTCAGGATGAAGCACAAAAAATCTTAGGTCATTTTGAATTTTCTGTGATTTTTCACGGAATTTACAGTGGACAGCAGAAATCTGTTTCCTGCGCAGAAATCCGAAATATAGGCTCAACTTTCCACTGGTGGCTTTACTTGGCTCAACAAAAACTCAAAAGATAATACACAGCAGGTTTGCTAAGGAAATAGCAACACCCAGGTGCAAGCACACCAAAGAAAACAAAGGAAAACTAAAAGAAAACAGAGAAATAAAACGGGTTGTCTCCCGGTAGCGCTTTTCTTTAAAGCCTTTCAGCTAGGCATAGAAAAATCAACTCAAGTATTTTCAAGTGAAGAAGCATAAACATAATATTTTGCCCTAATAATAGATTCAAAGGTTAGCTTCATCTTCTTTCTAGGAAAGTGTTCTAAACCTTTCTTGGGGGAAGTTGATATTTAATAGCTCCCTCTTTCATATCAATAATAGCACCAACAGTTCTAAGAAAGGGTCTTCCCAAAACAATAGGACAAGAAGCATTGCATTCAATGTTCATAACAACAAAATCAACAGGGGCAAGGTTATTATCAACCATAATAAGAGCATCATCAATTCTACCAAGAGGTTTCTTTTTAGCATTATCAGCAAGATGAACATCCAAATAACAGTGTTCCAACGGTGGTAAATCAAGCATATCATAGAGATTTTGTCGAAACATAATAACTTCAGAGATATTGCAATCATAAAAATCAGTATCATTATCATCAAAAGTAATGGAACCATTATCTCCCATATTTCTAAAAATTCCAGCACTTTTATCAGAAGCAATTTCAGCAGTTTGAGGCAGTTTAGCACGTTTCACCAAAGGAGTAGGGACTTTATTAACACCAACTACTTTACCATTGATAGTAGGAGGTTTACTAGCACTTGGAACTTCAGTTTTACTACTGGTTGTGATAGTGCAAACTTTAGCAATATTATTCTTTTCAGCCAGTTTATCTTCTCTTTCCCACCTAGCACGTAATTCAGCCATGAATCTAACATTATCATCTATTTGAACTTGGATGGCATTAAAAGTTTTATTTTTGTTTAACATCTTGTGGCAAAACCTTAAGTTTTAGAAAATCAACATCAATAGCAAGGCTATCTACTTTAGAGGCAAGAACATCTATTTTACCAAGCTTTTCCTCAACAGATTTATTAAAAGCAGTTTGTGTGCTAATAAATTCTCTAAGCATGTTTTCAAGATCAGAGGTAGAGCTTTTATTATTATTGTAGGAGTTGCCATAAGAATTACCATAACCATTATTAGGAGGATAGGGCTTATAATTGTTTCCTCCAAAATTATTTCTATAAGCATTGTTGTTAAAATTATTATTTCTAATAAATTGTACATCAACATGCTCTTCTTGAGCAACCAAAGAGGCTAAAGGTACATTATTAGGATCAACTTGAGCTTTACCATTAACAAGCATAGACATAATAGCATCAAGACTTTCACTTAAAGAGGAGGTTTCCTCAACAGAATTTACCTTCTTACCTTGTGGAGCTCTCTCAGTGTGCCACTCTGAATAATTTATCATCATATCATCAAGAAGCTTTGTTGCATTGCCCAAAGTGATGGACATAAAGGTACCTCCAGCAGCTGAATCCAATAGGTTCCTTGAGGGGAAACTCAGTCCTGCATAGAAGGTTTGTATAATCATCCAAGTAGTTAGTCCATGAGTGAGACAATTCTTCACCATAGTTTTCATTCTTTCCCAAGCTTTAGCAACATGTTCATTATCAAATTGCTTAAAATTCATTGTGTCATTTCTCATGGATATAATCTTAGCAGGAGGATAATATTTTCCAATGAAAGCATGTTTACACTTAGTCCATGAATCAATACTATTTCTAGGCAAAGATAGCAACCATTCTTTAGCTCTTCTTCTCAAAAAGAAAGGAAATAATTTCAGTTTAATAATATCTCCATACACATCTTTATATTTTTTGCATCTCACATAGTTCAACAAAATTATTAAGGTGAGCAGCAACATCATCAGTACTAATACCAGAAAATTGTTCTTTCATCACAAGATTTAATAAAGCAGGTTTAATCTCATAGAAAGCAGCAGTAGGAGCAGCTGGAGCAATAGATGTGTAAATAAAATAATTGTTGTTTGTGCTAGTGAAGTCACACAACTTAGTATTCTCAGAGGAACTCATTTTAGCAGAATAAAAGCAAACAAATAAATAACAACTATAAAGTAAACTAATTTTTTTGTGTTTTTGATATAGAGAAATAAAAACAAGACAAAAATAAAAAAAATAAAAAAAAAAGAGATTGAGAGTGAGAGACTCCCCTTCCAGAAGACTTACTTCTCCCCGGCAACGGCGCCAGAAAAATCCTTGTTGCTGGCAGAGTTAAATCCTTTCTCTGTGTTGTTGGGAACCCGAAGAGGAAGGTGTTATGAGCACAACGGTAGGAGTTTTCCCCTTAGTTAAGAACCAGGGTTATCAATCCAGTAGGAGAAAGAGAATCTTCGGAAGGTTGATGCCACTGATGGTGGTGCTGGCGCTTCACCGGTGTCAGCAACAACGTGGAACCTGCACACAGCACAATCAAAATACTTTGCCCCAACGGTACAGTGAGGTTGTCAATCTCACCATTCTTGCTGAAAACAAATATTAGACGTATAGTGTGGAAAACAGTGTATGCTTGCAGAAAGTAAAGAAAGCATGAAATTGTTTTGGTTTGTTTAACAGTGTGGAAAATGGACCGGGGTTCATAGTTTTACTAGTGGTGTCTCTCCATAAAAGATAGCATGCTGGGTGAACAAATTACAGCTGGGCAATTGACAAATAAAGGTTGCACCGTAGTGCACAATATGACATGAAGATTACTATGCTATTTAGTGCTGGCATAACAACAAGATACATAGACCGACATCCATCTTCATCTATGCTAATAATCCACCCTCAGGTTATCATCCGAACCCCCTCAGGTATTAAGTTGCAAGCAACAGATAATTGCATTAAACAAAGTGTGTAATGTAAGCAATGATTATGCACGTGGGCACTCTCACCGCTGTTTTCTCCCTAATGGCAACAACACATCCTCCCCCTTCACGTTTCTGTCACTCGAGCAAGGCAACAAGGAGGCATGAACCCAGTATCGAGCATAAATACTCCCTCTTGGAGTCACTAGCAACTACTTGGCCAGAATAACCACTAGCAACGGAGAGCATGCAAGTTCACAATAACATATGCAAATAAAGACTATAATCAACTTGGCATAAGGTCAATATTCATCGGATCCCAGCAAACACAACACAGAGAATTACATAAGATCAATCTCGATCATGATAGGAAGATCACGAGATCAAAACATGGAAGCATATGAGGAGAAGACAACCATCTAGCTATAGCTACAAACCCGTAGTCCAAGGATGAACTACTCACGCATCACTCCGGAGGCAGGCATGGTGATGAAGAGGCCTCCGGTGATGATCTCCTCTCCAGCAGGGTGTCGGAAACAGCTTCAGAACCCCCTTGATCTGGGGTTGACGGTGACGGCGGCTGCAGAACTTTTTCGGGGATTTTGATCAGGTGTTTAGGGTTTTCCATCCGGGGGGCTTAAATAGGTGAAAGGGAAAAGGCGGTGGAGCTCTAGGGGGCCCACACCTATAGCTGGCGTGGCCAGGGGGGCCACGCCACCCTATGGTGTGGCCCCCCTGCTGCCCCTCTCCGGCTCCTCTTCGGTCTTGTGGATGCTTCCGGGGAAAATAGGACTTCTGGGCTTCAAATTTTCCAATTCCGAGAATATTTCCAGTTCAACTTTTCTGAAACAAAAAACAACAAAAAACAGGGAACTGGCGCACCATGCCCATTCCAAAAGCCTGGTGCACAAAGCCTTCCATCTAGGTTTTCTGTCTCACCGCTAAGGCGGATGCAAGAGAGTTGGTGAAACGCTATCTGGGATGCCAACTATTATCCAAACAAATGAATTTGCCAGCCCAAGCCCTAAAAACCATACCCATAACCTGGCCGTTCACGGTCTGGGGGCTGGATATGATGGGGCCATTCAAAACCGCGAGAGGAGGGCTAACACACCTCCTAGTAGCGGTGGATAAATACACCAAGTGGGTGGGAGCAAAACCCATCAAAAAGATGGACTGGGTAACAGCCAGAAACTTTGTCCTTGACATAGTCATGAGATTCGGCGTCCCACACAGCATAATCACAGACAATGGAATAAACTTTTCTCTATGTGAGCTAGCCAAGTACTGAGAAGGTGGCGGAATCCGGCTAGATTTAGCCTTTGTCGCACATCCATAGTCAAATGGGCAAGCAGAGCGAATGAAAAACTCAATTCTCCAAGGCATAAAGCCAAGGCTAGAAGCACCACTACACAGAGCAGCTGGAGCATGGGTAGAAGAACTGCCATCCGTCTTATGGAGCATAAGAACAACGCCAAACAGATCAACAGGCCAAACGCCGTTTTCCTTAGTATATGGGGCAGAAGCAGTATTACATACCGACATCCTGCATGATTCTCCACGAGTACAAACTTACGTGGAAGAAGATGCAGAAGAAGCGCATCAAAACGCATTAGATCTCCTAGAAGAGGAAAGAGAAAACGCGCTACAAAAATCTTCCATTTACCAGCAAAACCTGCAAAGATATCACAACCGGAAAGTAAAATCACGAGCCTTTCGGGAAGGCAATTTAGTGCTAAGGTTGGTACAACAAAAGAAGCACAAGCTAGCCCCAGTTTGGGAAGGACCATTTGTCATTAGCAAGGCTATGAAGAATGGATCATATTACCTGGTAGATATACGGGATACAGAAAAAGGTCTCAAAAGGAAGAGACATCTGGATGACGAATTGGAAGAGACAAAAAGACCCTGGAGCATCCAGCAGTTACGTCCCTTTTATTCTTAGTCAAAATCCTCCTGTAAACACCATTTGTGATCATGAAATAAAATAGCTGGATTTTTTGCCAACTTGATGTTTGTGCATGAAACTCAATCCTCTTTATTTCCCAATAATCCTAATTTTTCATATACATATCAATGTTAACACGAATTTTGCCTGCATGCTCGTGATAAAAAATCTGATATCTCATTTGCCTATAAACGACTTAATGCTTAAGTTTTCTTCGTCGGCTTTAAGAGTTTTGTCTGATTGCAAAAATGTGTTGGATTGTCAATTAGGCATTACGGGCCCTAAGGAACGGCTCACGGATCCGGGTTTAGACAGATTGGTATTTACCCTGTTGCATGGCGTGACGATTCCGGCTTTAAGGATTGCCCAATGCCCAAAAACTAAGACCCATTATTGCCAGATAACTCGAAAGCCGGAAGCAAGCATTCGTAGAAAGCAGTATAATAAAATACTAAGGAAAAATTGGAAGACAAACGCATAACTTTGCATATATCTTTACAAAAGAGTACCAAATAGTTTTGACATTACAAAGGCATCCAAAGTACAAGATAATGCAATTTTTTTCTATCTTTTGCCTTGCAGGGCCTACTCCTGGCTGCCCTCATCGTCATCGTCGTCTTCGTCGGAAGCGCCCGTGTCTTTTGGGGTCTTTGGAACTTCCTCTTCCGGGAAGAAAGTTCCAATGGACACCATTCTAGCAATCTTGGTGGCGTATCCCTTGACGGAGTCGAACAACTTCTCGACACGCTGGGAAGAGAGGGAGGCAGGGACGCCAGTGGCCAAGCGCCAGCATTCGGCGTCCACGTAATGGCAGCGAAGAAGGCCAAGTTCCATCTTTGCCCCACCACGGGCAGCCAAATGTAGGAGGCCGTCCTGTGCCTCAACAGCGACATCCAGAGCATCTGGAAGCTATATCACCCGCTCCAGCTGTTTCTCAGGAAAAAACTTGGCAACAAACCTCTCCCCGGCTGCCTGGATGCCTACGAGGTATGCAGCAAAAGCCCAGATGTTATCGATCCTGGACTTGGTCTTATCCTCCTCCTCTGTAGAACAAAGAGAACTTGCTGTTAGCCAAAACAGCAAAAGGAAAAAAGGTGCAAAGCCGCAAAAGAAGTTTCAAGAAAAACTTACCGAGAAGCTCAATGTCTAAGACCCTGAGATCATCCAGGGAATGCCCCAACTTATTTTGGAGGTCCCGGATGGCTTCTGCGTCCTTAGCAGCCTGGGATACTTGCCCCACCATTTTGTTCTTCCCCTCGCGAAGGGATTTCTTGAAAATCGCAAGATCCTTATTGGATTTCTGCAAATCCTTCGCAAGGCGAAGGTTTTCATCGCGCAATCCCTGTGCATTGCTGGCGTTGGCGAGAGCCTCCTTAGCAGATTCAATAATGGCTAAAGCAGGAGAAGAAAAGGAAAACTTCGGGATCAGAATGAAACCGAATGAAAACTCGGACTTACAAGAAAGGCCGAGTGACAAAAATAAAAATGAAAAGACGGAATGAGAGGCTAACCTTTGTTGTTCTCCATCTCTTTTTTAAGATTGGAATGTTGTTGGTTTTCATTCTTCACCAGTTTAATCATTTCCAGCATCTTCTTGTTGCTTTACATGAAAGCGGAAGACACCTCCGTGTTTGCTTGCTCCGTCGTCTTCTAGGACACAAAGCAAAAAAGAACAAAAGAAAAATCAACATCCTTGAGAAATTACGAGTAACTTCCGACAAAATGATCGAAGAATTACTCGGGGGCTAGGGATAAGGATATTACCGTGTTCATATGACGGACGCGTCCCAACACTTCAAGGAATTCCTTGCTATAGCGCTGGAACTGGCTTTCCAGGAAGCCGATTCCCTCGTCCATCACTTCCTTCGGGCGGAACGTGAATCCATCCTGGTAGATGTACGAGCTGGTTGGCACCTTGCTGGCTTTCGGAAGCGGGGCAGGCACAAGCAAGTGCTCATACCCCGAAATGACTTTGTCATTCTCGTCGAAAACCTCGTCCTTGACCCTAGGACGTACGTACAAGTTCCCTAGAAGCCGGACTACCCGTTGTCTTCTCACTTTGACGAACGGGGCTCTTCCCGGATGCCTCTGCCCTTTCCAAGTCCTCTACAGTAGAGGCCTCCGGTTGGCTGAGCTCTGCCTCCGTTGGATCGACGTACGGCCCGTGTTCCAGGATGACAAGGACGTGATCAGAGAATTTCTTCTTCCGGCCAGAAACTTTCTTCGGCCTTTTTCAGATAAACGAGTTGAAGCCTAGAAACAAAGGGAAGAAGAAATAAGGCAAACAACGGCAAAAAGAGCAAAGGAGGGAAAAGACAAATAACAGAAAAGTAAAAGGCCAGTGAAAGAAGGCAAACTTACTTGGAGGATCCGACGTTGGCCCCTTCCAGGTTTATAACCTGGGCACCTTCCGGGATGGTGCGCGACCTCTTTCGCGTATCCCTGGAGGGCTCCAGGACGTCGGAAGACGCTTTGTCCTTCCGCTTCTTCTTTGCCACCAAATCCCCTGGAAAGGAGAGATGTTCGTCTAGAAGTTCAGCAAATTACAAGCAAAATTGGCAAAGGCATGTTAGATCGCGATCAGTGATCAAACCAAATGCAAAAATAAGGAAAGGAGAACACTTGTGGTGGGTGGCGGATTTCCCGCGGAGTACATGGGCACCAGCTCGTTGTACTGGCCGATGAGGAGATTGACGGAGGACTTAAGCTCCGACAATTCGAGCGGCAGTGGGGTGCAGCGGAGAGGATCCGACGTCCCCGCATACTCGCACATCAGTTTGCATTCCCGATGCGCGAGGGGCTGGATCCAACGAACGAACACGCAAAGGACTGTGTCCGCCCTGCTGAGATCCGTCGCTTGATTTTCTCTAAGTTTGTCAGAAGCATCCAGATGGCATCCTCCTTCCAGCTATCCTTTGGGGTCGCTGCACCGTTGACGAACGGCGGAAGCCCCGTTGCTTTCTTCGGGAAGGGCATGTTTTGCACGTAGAAAAACATGGACGACTAATGCTTTAGAAACTCGGATTTGGGAACTTTGGGAAACCAAAGTTCCCTCTTCCGGCGAAGGTTGAGGTTGATGGTCCCACAGACCTTCAACCCCTATTCACCATCTGGCTCTCTCCTCACATAAAAATAGTACTTAAAAAAGTCTAAGCTGGGGGCTATTCCCATGTATCCCTCAAAGAGGGCTTGAAAGGCGGAAATATAAAGAATGGCGTTCGGCATCAGGTCATGAGGCTAAACACCGTAATACTCTAGAAGGGAGAGAAAGAAAGCAGAGGGCGGGAAGCCTAACCCGCGCTGAACACGGGACAGCAGAACAACGCGCTCGTCGTCCCGTGGCTTGGGCTCAGAATCGCCTTCCCCGCTCCGCCATTTCTTCCTCGGAAAAAATCTGTTGTCCTCATGGCGCTAGAACTCCGCCGTTGTGATGGAGCTGGGAAGCCAATACCCAGAGGCATTTTCTTACTCATCCCCATCGTCGTCTTTGCCGCCGGTGTTGAGCTCCACTGCGGCGGCAGCGTCCGCCGGCTTTTCCTTCCCCTTTGAAGTTGCGGACGCGGCGGGGGCCAAGGTAGAGTCAGAAGCGCCGCCGGGCAACGGGTAGGCCGGTGGTGACGCATGAGGTGAGAGGTGAGTCTCGCTGGAAGCTGCCACCACCGCGGCTGCCATGGAAGATATGGCCTACACGGCGCTCATGTCATCGCCGGAACGGAGATCCTCCGAGTCCATTGCTCTCAAGGGATCGCTGAAGTTTTTCTTTTTTGGTGCTTTGGGTCGCTGTGCTTTCGCAGTACGAGAGAGGGAGTCCATTGCTCTCAAGGGATTGTTGGAGTTTTATTTTGGTGCTTTGGGGCGCCGTGCGTTAGCGGTACTAATGACAGGAAGAAAGTGGGAAGAAGAAGGGGTTGTTGAAGTTTTATTTTGGGGCGATGTGCTTTAGCGCTGTTCGAATAGAAGTACAGTCAACCGTACGCGGGTACAGTCGAGCCTGTTCCTGAGTACCCCAAGCAACCGGGGAGTAGGTGTACCGCACGACGTAGAGAGGCACTATGGCCTGCGTGGGTCTAGGGAATTGGCGTGTTTCGCCATACCTCCCCATACCATTTGACTTTGCGTCCAGCCGGTTGGGGCCTTCGCCCGGCTGGCCAACCGGTAGGCGGGCGGCAGTACCAACCGACAGACGGACGGAGATCCGAGGTACGCCCGTACGCGTTTAGCCATGCGTGTTCGTATGAAGCACGACCATCCGGTTGCTTCTTTCCGCCTTCTTGAGGCACCCGGGGATCATCCCCCCGACAGTCATATAGGGAAGAAAATTTTCATCGGCGTCAAATAAGGAACACGATTTTAAGAGATTGTGAGATAAGGAATTCTCTCTTAGAAGACCCCTATTAGGAGATAAATGGGAGACTTGGCACCATCTAGTTGAGAGATTAATGCAAGTTCAGTTGTCACAAGACTGATTTATTTAGACGGAAGCTAACACAGTTCGAGTTTTCTTACGATCGAATCCTTTTATGCTAATTCAATGAATGTGCGTACTAAATTTTTGCGTAAATATCTATAGAAATTGAAGGTTCCACTAAAGATAATTTTTTTATGTGGTTCCTTAATCGTAAAGTACTTCTAACCAAGGATAATCTTATTTGCAAAAATTGTTCGTGATGCACCAAATGTGTTTTTTGCCACGACGAGGAAACATGAAACCGTTGAACATTTGTTTATTTCCTACCACTTCACTAAGCATATATGAAGGCGAATTCACTTTACTTCTAGTATCTTTCCACCAACTAGTATAAATAATTTGTTTGGTAACTGGTTATTTGGGATATTCTTACAAAGTGCAAGAGACGATCTGTTTTCTTTCCACACACCTGTTGGGCCAGCCCACTTTCTGCCATTGTGTGCGCAGTGGCACGCGCTCCCGCTTAATCTGGGCTCATCTTGGGCCGAGAGCTCCTTTTCACTTTCGCTTATGTACCACATATGCCCTAAAAGAAACTGAAAAATAAGGAGGTCTGTACTGCTAACTTTCAGGCCTTCTTTTGATTAAGGCCTATTTACACATGCTCATTCATACAACACATACTTGCCTCCAACGAGTTTAAGCTTCACCCCCCATGCAAAAAAAAAAAAAGTTTAAGCTTCAGCTACGACCTGCACATCAATCATAGAATCCGGCTCAAAGAACGACTATAGAAGCAAGAAAATTCAGCGCAGTGCAACAACCGATAAATGGAAGAATTATAATGCGTTCCAACACAAACATACACGTTGTTGTTCAGCCAACCGCTTAACTACTTCTCAGCCCCATGTGCTTCATTTTGTTCGTGCATGCGCGCGGCGGTTACTACATCTCTTCCCAACCACCTGACACGACACGTCAGTTCTCACATGAGTCACGACTAGGTATATATTGTTAATTACATGCACAAATCAGTAACTAATTGAGCAATAACACACATTTTCCTTGTCAATTCGGTTGCTGACTGGAGTATTAGTAATAGCGGATAGGAGATTCAGAGAGGAAGTCTGGCGTCCAGCCGATCACTCGATGATTGCGTACGGCAGTAGAGAAGATGTAGTATTTTCACATGCAGCGCCAGATCGGACATGAAGTTGACCCATGGCGCGGAGAAGGACAAGGAGAGGTTGATGTCGAGCACAGTCAGCTCAGGTCGATCGGTGATGCTACTTGCGATTTCATTTGCTCACCTCAATCTCCTTCTTTAGAGGCGTCACTGTCTGTCGTAGACACACCGCCGCGCGTACCTCTCTTCGGATTCGGCGTCGCGCTTTTTAAATTTAAAGGGCCACTCGACTCTTCACATTTCTAGCCCTTAAATCCGCGTGTGTACATCAGTACATGTGAGACGACTAAATGCTATTGTACTTTCTTGCACCATGTTGCTTTCGTCGTTGATGATGGAGCCGGAAGATTTAAAAGACTTGGAATATGAAGTCCCTGAAGATGCACCAACCGTCACTCTGAATGTGGCGACTCACGGTTGCAGCGACGGTTTAACTACCACGGGAGATGCCAAATCCATCCATCGTTTGTTTACTCGAGTAGTATATCAAGGCGGATTTAGTTTAGCTAAGCGCTGGTCGATCGCCAGTGCCAATCAGACCTTAGCTAGCTAGCTAGCCTCTTAAAACAAAATATAGCTGGATATGATAAGAATCGGCCTAGTTATTTCGCTGTCGTCCCTCGCCTCCTAAACCCAATGTTTGTTTGCTCTGCCCGATCGATCGATTGTCATTTCTTCTGGCGGTGCGATTCCATGTGCCAATTGAGTTTGACAGCACAAAAGATTCATGTAACTTAGCTGTGTCTCTGGTGTAGCGTCGCTCTCGGGTCTCGGCTACATGTACATTCTTACAATATATTGCCCTCGTCTACCTGTACGCAATTAATCGATCGCTGCAGTATTTGTATTGGATGATTACCTTTTTTTTTGCGGGAGTATGGGGTGATTACACAACTAGTATATCCTAACTAAAGAACTGTTACAATGTATAACATTCACAGATTCGTCCAGTATCTCTGAGATAAAGCATAGTTTACATCTCATTACCGGTTTACAACGTTCACTTTTAGTACGTAAACATTTTTGTTTTCTAACTTTGGTCATCATCTTCCTAAACCTGGTAAGATTTGTTCCTCACCCTACTCGAAGTGGTTTGGTTTTCTCGCTACCATGGCTAGGCCTAGATAACGAGTCGGTTCGACCTTGTTAAGCCCAAACTCGCCAAGCTCGTTAATTTTAATGAGCAAGAAGGTCAGCTCGTCTCGACTTGTTATAGGTCTGAGCTGGCTCGTTAAGCTCTAAAACACTCATTAAAATTTTAGGAGCAAATATGTATAAAATAACAATATGCCAGAATAAATAATGCAATTTCAAAAAACTCACGGAAAATATTAAATCCGTTCACGACAAATACAAAATCAACTCACAACCAAAACAACCATCACATTGAAGCTTATAGTTCACACAACAAACATCCGACTTGTGACATAGTTCACATCAGTGTAACATACTCGATTGACCACATTAAACATGTTTCAACATACCACTGGTAGCAACTGTCACATACATATACAAAAGTTTTGCTTAGAATATATCCGTCCTATCCTGGCCTAGATTGAATGCAATTGGATCCAGTAGCTACGCTTTTCATTTGTATTGGAAGGAAAGCGTCGTTGATAGACAGAATAGCTCTCATGCGGCATTTCAACGCGCACAAATAGCTAAGGCCGGACCTGGCCCTCTTTAGTGCTTAAACGCAATAGACAAGTCGACACCGATCGTTACAATTTTGAATTATGTAACCGAGGTCATCTGTTTTCTATGTGGGTCCCACCACTTGTCCACCCAAGTGCTAGACCCACCACGCATCCGCTCAGCGTAGGACCCACAACTTATCCGACCAGCGCGGGATGCACAACTTGTCCACCTCAATGTTTTCCATGTAAAAGACAGAGCCCGAGCCGGCACCTGTGCCCGCCATTGCCTTCCCTTTCCTTTCACTCACCCCATTCTTCTTGTTCTCCGGTGATGAAGCGCAACAATGCCGACCTGCGAGAGATGTCTCAATTAGGGGACTAAGCCGTTCATACCATGGGAATAAGGAACTGAAGGGGGAATTGAAGAAGATACACAAGCAGATCAATCCCTAAAATTTGAAATTTTAGAGAAGCAAACTCGTTCATCATTCTTCAGACAGCTGATCACACATGCATAATTTATATACATAGTTTAACTACTAGCTCAATCGAGCTTACCCTACCTAGCCCAGACCTAGATTTATGCAAAAAGGACTCCGGGGACATGTCCCTAGGTCTTAATTGTCAGTGGTGCCACATTGCTCAGTCTTCCTTGAACTTGCGGATGAGCCACTGAGGCCAGCCTGGGGCGGGAAGCTCGTGGATGAGGCCGGCCTCGAGCTTCCACTCCCTCTTCTTGGCTTCCCACACCTTCTCCGGGCGAAGGCCGCACTCCAGCTGACCAACGTTCAATGCCTTCACGGCTGTGTCGTCGATGCGCTGCTTCTTCCCCCAACGTTCCTCGGAGCGGATGGAATTCGCGCAGACGATTGCGATATGTTCATCCTCGTTCTCGACCCCGGAAAATTCTTTGTCCGACGACTCGTGGTTGCTTTTGTACTCCATAGGAGCCGGCATCAACGTCGGCGCCCACACACGGACTACGCCACAGAACCGCCCACCTCGACGTTGTGGGTACTGCGTCCTAGCCCAAGGGGAGACTGACGACCACGCTTATGGCCCTGCTCGGAGTGTATCGCGTTCAGGCGCTCCACCTCCTCTGCGGTGCCCAGGGCCATGATATGACCCCATGGCTCGGCCTAGGGGGGGCCGCGCCGGGTGAACATATAGTATGGAAACTTAGAGGGGGGGGGGGTGAATGGGTGCTATGACCAATTTTAATTTTTCTTCAAATTAAGGCTTGACACAAAGGTAAATTCTCTAGATATGCATCTAAGGTGAATTTACTTATATGAGAACAGTAACAACAAACAAGATACACGCGCAAAGTAAAGGAGAGGGAACAAGGTAACCGATAACGGAAGGACGCGGAGACAAGGATGTAACCCTGAGTTGCTCCTTTTGAGGGGAGTACGTCTCGTTGGAGGGGTGTGAGTTTCTCCACAAAGGCATACTCAATGTCACAAAGACCTCACCCTATTCTCCGATGAACCTCGTCACAAATGCCTAGTTCACCTTCCACTATTGGTCCCCTTTTTGCAGGAATCGAGTCCTTTACAACGAGCTTGAGGCACACACCCACAACCAAATTGGGGGCTCCCAAGAATCACCAACAGTCCACAAGTAGAAGCAATAAGGTCTAGGTTCTCCATATGGAAACCCTAGACTTGATTCCCTCAAGTGAACAAGGGGGAAATGAAGAACGATTTGGTGAAGGTGTAGATCCGGGCCTTCTCCTTCAATCCTCCAAGTTTCAACAAGTTTAGGTGGAGGAAATGGGAGATATCGATTTGTGGGTGAGCTCAATCAATGCAGCAATGAATTCTGGACGAGTTAACCCTTTGGAGAAGAAGGGGTCTTCTATTTATAGTTCCATTAAAAAACTAGCCATTTTCTTGCAGCCTGCGTGCAATCCGAAATCAATCCGAAAATTCCGGAATGAATCCGACAACCTGGAATATTATGGGGCATTCCGGATGCTAACAGAGGGTTTTCACGGCAAAGCCGGATTCATTCCGGAAATTCTGGAATGAATCCGGATGCCAACAGAAACCTCAGTTTGCAGGGAAAACATGCCACGATCTTTTTCTCCTTGACCATAACTTTGACACCGCTTTGTGCTGGTAATATATGTACCTTAAACATTCAGCACACGTTTAAATATCATTTATGTTGTTAACAAACACACAAAACTCAAGGGATTAAGAAATGCTCTTTCATTCCTCCCCTTTTTGGTGTTTGATGGCAACATAAATATTCATGGGGATTTCAAAGTGAACAACAAGAAGTTGTCTCCAAAAAATAGACGGGTTCCCCCTAGATATGTGCACCGGTAGAGGCACACACCAATTAGGCTTTGCTCCCCCTATGTTTTAGAAACCAAGAAATTTAAGCAAGTTCCCAAAAATTGCATAAAGGATAGAAAAAATAATCATTCAAGCATATAGTTCTAAAGATAATAACTTATCACGAGCAAGGGTGACATACAAGGGGTTCTCCGACGGTTTCACACACATAAAAGCAAATGTTTTCAACGAAATGAAATAAACGGGAGCACAAGCCTATAAGATCAAATCGATAATGCAAGAAACTTGTGCCCCAATCCTTGCAAATCCCGTGATATCCTCAATAGGGAACTCCTTCTCCCCCTTTGGCATCAAGACACCAAAAAGGAGAAAAATAGTTCAACTAGCATCCCAAGAGATCACTTGAGGTCCTCTTCATCATCTTCTTGTTCCTCTTCCTGCTCATCACCCTGGTTGCCAACATCATCAAATTCATCATCATCGTCTTGCTCTTCATTATCATCATCCCCATCAGTAGGAGGCACCCCAAAATAGAAGTCATCGTCACAGATCTCAGACATCTCAATGGGAACAAGATCAGCAGCAGCAAGAGAAGGAGGATCAACTGGCACTTCTATCCCAACATTCCTCCTATCAGCATTCGGAATACGCCTAGTCTCCTTAGCTAGCTCCCTATCTTCATGAGCAATGGCTCTAGTGTCACTGCACATGTTGAACATAGCCTTGAAGAACTTTGCAATGCCACTAGAAGACTCACACTGAGAACCACCGCTAGACGAGCCGGAAGGAGTGTAAGACATCTTGGCCTTTGCCTTAGCAAACTCTGGGATCTCCGGACCACAGATAAGAGAGGGAGTGAACTTCTTTGGCCTAACAACTGGATATAGCTCCATGATTTCTTCCTCAACCTTGGAGTTGATGAACCTCTAAATATAGGGACCATACGTCGTCTTCCTCTTTTCCATCACTCCCATGCAAATATCATGATAGAGAAAGTCCATAACATCAATCTTCTTATGGTTCTTGGGCTTGGTGATGACCATGAGGTTAACCATGAAAGCCCTGATAGCTGAGTAATCTCCAGCTTTGACCATGAGAGTAGAGCGTAAGATCTTGGACAACACATTGAAGTACGGGTACATGTGGGAGTTGAAAGGAATGTGTTTGTCCGGGATGTCAGGAGGATAGCAAAACTCCAAGATAGAGGAATCAAACTCAGAAGCATCATGAACGCGAAAACCATGAATTCCCCAAGATGCCTTCTAGGAATACCCTAGAGCAGAAGAAAACTCAGCCAGACTGCTGCAAATCTTCTGGTCACCAGACATCCAAGTCATAGTCCTCATATCATCAACCTTGCAGTGCACAATGCAGTAAAACTAAGAGATGAGATCAGGGAAATACTCATGCTCAATCTCCAGAAGAGGTGCAATGCCCATCTTGACCAGACACTCATGGACATGACGAAGCTCTCTAGTCTTGTGCTGATTATAGAACTCCATATCAACTGGGGACTGCTCATAAACAGGAGGTGTGAGAATGGAGTAGAAATCCTCCCAAGTAATGAGCTGCAGATTGGTCCAGAAACGGGGATCTTCACAACTGGACTAAGGAACACGGTAAGGATTCTTATTCTTGACATGCTTCCACTAACCCATAGAGTAATTTTTCATATGTCCCTCAGGAAAATGCTCAACCATACCATCATCATGACCAGCAGTAGGGCGGCCACTTGGACTGCGACCCCTCTAAGGACGAGAACACCCAGAGTAGTCTCTACGAGTGATAGTGGTCTTCCTCTTGCGAACGGTACCACCACGAGAGGCTTGACCTTTCATGGAGAGGTTCCTTGACAAAGAGAGGATAAAAAATCCCTTCCGAGGGCAAGGAGGAGACCTGGGACGATTTTTGGTGGCTAGGGCCGGAGAGGAGAGGAAGTTGAGAGGAAAAGAAGCTCTCCCTGCCATGCAATTGCCTCTTATAGGCAGAACCTGTTATTTCCAGAATGCTCCGGAGCGAATACGGCTGGCCCAGAATTATTCTAGAAATCCGGATGTATTGCGACTGAGTCAGAAAAACCTCGGAATTTCCGGATTAATTCCTCCCTACTCGGAATAGTCCCGAAATATCCGGATTTGATCCGTAACATGCCAGAAATAACAAAGTGGAATCAACTTAGGAAGAATGTGACTTGTGTGGAGTAAGACATATGCATTTAGACGAAGAGACAGGAAATATAGGCAACAAAGACACAAGATGGGTAACATTTCCTAGTCATACTCCTTGAAGAGGACAACATCTAAAGAGACAAATAGCAACAAGGAGTAGTGTTCGGAAAAACCAAAACTTCAAAGAAACAAAGAGAACAACTAATAACCAACTCTTCATAAATAAGAGGTTGGTGGCCGAGGCCACCATGTAAGAGATTATGGTATGTCACCGCGAAGATATAGCTTGGGTGCATTGCCAATACTCAAAATTTTAGGTCACAATTCAACATTGGAAATAGGGAGATAACAATGATTTTTTTTCTTTGGGAATAATGGGGGGAGGGAGAACACAATGTGTTAGGATAACACTCCCCCTATTTTCATGCCTACACCTAAACCCAAACACATAGTTAACTATAGGCGTGTGTGCAAGATCCTCAAGTGAAACTCTTTGAATCGATGATATTTAGCTCATTCCTCAAATATATGAATCTCGAATCATCGAGAGGCTTCGTGAAGATGTCCGAGATATTATCCTTGGTTGAGAGATATGCTATCTCAATATCACCTCTTGCCACATGATCCCGGATGAAATGATGAAGAATCTCAATATGCTTCGTCCTTGTGTGTTGCACAGGGTTGTAGGCGATGTTAATGGCACTCTCGTTGTCACACAAGAGTGACAATTTATCCAAGTTAACATCATACTCTTTGAGGGTTTGTCTCATCCGTATAAATTGGGTTCAAGCACTACCAGCCCCCACATACTCGGTTTCAACGGTGAAGAGAGATATACAATTTTGCTTCTTAGAAGACTAACTCACCAAATTGCTTCTTAGAAGACTAACTCACCAAAGACCTACCAAGGATTTGGAAAGCCCCGGAAGTTGACTTCCTATCATCTTGATCACCGGCCCAATCCGAGTCCGTGTACCCCTTGAGAAAGAATTGTGCCCCATTTGGGTACCACAAACCAAAACTCTAGGTATGAACCAAATACCGAAAGATTCTATGAACCGCCACCAAGTGGCTTTCCTTGGGAGCCGCTTGATACCTTGCACACAATCCTACAATCAAAACAATATCAGGCCTAGATGCACAAAGGTAAAGCAAAGAACCAATCATAGAACGATACAACTTTTGGTCCACATCTTTACCATATGGATTGCGCTTGAGGTGGCATTTAACTTGCATTGGAGAGAACTTCCCTTTAGCACCTTGGAAGTTAAACCTCTTGAGCATGTCTTGGGTATACCTCGCTTGAGAAGTGAAAGTCCCACGAGCCAATTGCTTGATTTAAAAGCCAATGAAGAATCTGAGCTCTCCCAGGATAGACATCTCAAATCTGACAGCCATAAGCTTTGATAATTCATCATTAAAAGCTTTGTTAGTTGAGCCAAAGATAATATCATCCATGTAGAGTTGGCATATGAAAATATCTCCCTTTCCCTCTTTGTGAAAAGGATGGTATCGATTTGCCCCACTTTAAACCCACATTCTTGGAATAACTCTCTAAGGTGCTCATACCATGCATGTGGAGCTTGTTTAAGTCCATAGAGTGCCTTAGAGAGCTTGTAGACATGGTTAGGGAAGTTTGGGTTCTTGAAACCCGGAGGCTGCTTAATACATATCTCTTCTTTCAAGAGACCATTTAGAAAAGCACTTTTGACATCCATTTGTTGCAATTACAGTTATGCAAAGATGCATATGCAAGGAGGATACGGATGGACTCAAGGCGGGCCACGGGAGCATAGGTTTCATCAAATTCAATGCCTTCCACTTAAGTGTAGCCTTGAGCCACCAATGCTGCCTTGTTCCTCACAACAATACCATGTTCATTTTGCTTGTTCTTGAATATCCACTTAGTGCCAATAATGTTGTGGCAATCTTTGGGATTCTCAACTAGTTTCCAAACTTTATTGCGCTCAAATTATTTAGCTCATTTTGCATAGCTTCCAACCAATCCGAATCTTCAAGAGCTTCACACACTTTCTTTGGTTCCACCATGGATATGTGATCTTGATGCTCACTAAAGCTTGCCAATTGATCTCTTGTGTGTCTCTTGTTTTGCACATCACTCAACACCTTATTATCGGATGCATCAATACGCTTCAAGAATTTTGCAATCCTTCTAGCACGACGGGCTTGGATCTCCTCACTATTGCGAGGATGAATCACTTGATCATTTGGGTCCCCGTCTTGACCGGTATGTTGGCCTTGATCATCATTATTATCATCATCATGACTTTCTTCAATTTGAGATGAAGAAGGTTGATCTTGGCCTTGACCTTGGCTTGCTTGAATAATAGAAGTGATTTGTTCTTGCGTAACAAATTGGTAAAGACTGGGAGGGTCTTGAACTTTTTCTTGGGTTGGTGCATCACTTGCTCCCTTGGATTGATCTTCCAATGTGGACGAGGGCTCCACTTGAGTAGAGCATAGTTATTCTCGAGTCGCTAAAAGGTGTCCCTTAATGGGGCGGAAGAATCCCACGCCCATTCTTCTTATGGCTTCTTGAGGTATTTCAACATCTACATTGGAAACATGAAATTGCCCAACTTGGGAGCCATCATTTTCTTTGAACACCCACTACTAGACTTAGTGACAATCCGCGAGGCCTTGTCAAAGACTCTAAACGTGCGGGATTCGACACCATAACCAACAAATGTATCCTAAATGGATTTAGCTTAGAATTTAGACAAACGAACACCTTTGATCAAATAGAAACACTTAAAACCAAAGACACGGAAGTAGGATATGTTGGGTTTGTTGCTTGCTAGAATCTCATATGGAGTCTTCACTAAGTCTTTGCGAATATAGAGCCGGTTTGATGAATGAGAAGTGGTGTAGATGGCTTCAGCCCAAAGATATTAGGGAGAATTAAACTCCGCCAACATGGTCCTAGCCATATCCAATAAAGTCCGGTTCTTCCTCTTGGCTACACCATTTTGTTGAGGGGTATATGAAGCGGAATATTGATGACGAATACCCTCTTCACTTAGAAACTCATTAAGGGTGTAGTTCTTGAACTTAGAGCCATTATCACTCCGAATAGCCAAGATAGGACGATTGTGTTAATGTTGCACTTGATTGGGGAAGTTGATGACGGTTTGTTGGGTCTCACTCTTGAACTTGAATAAATAGACCCATGTGTATCTTGAATAGTCATCCACAATAACCAAGCAACACTTCTTGCCTCAGAGACTTGTCTTGGGCACGACACCAAAGAGATCAACATGGAGAAGCTCCAAGATCCTCTTTGATGAAATGATTGTCTTGGTTTTATGGGTGATATCATGCATCTTTCCTTCAACACAAGCCCTACACACACGATCTTTGGCAAAGGAAACATTTTTTCTAGTCCGAGGATGTGACCACTCTTGTGAAGACTTTGCAAAGCTATAATGTTGACATGGGATAAGCGGTGATGCCACAACCACCCAACATCCGCCTTACCAAAGAGACACATCATTTGAGAGTTGGTGGAATCCGAAAAGTCCACCACATACAACTCATTTTCGACATATCCAACGTAAGCAACATCGAGAGACTTGCTCCACATGATGATTACCTTGTCAGGAGCAAAGAAGACGGAAGAGCCTATCCCTAAAACATGAACTGAAATCAAATTTAAACCAAGGGATTCGACAAGCATGACATTTACAAGGGTGATATTTGGAGCAACAACCACCTTGCGAAACCCTTTACCTCAGATTTTGACTTATCTCCATAGGTGACAGTTTCTTGATTTATATTTTCATGCATGTATGCCATGTACAAAACACCTCTCTTTTTATTACACAAAAGTAGGGATGTTACAAGTATAGACTCGGGGGCTACTCCCATCGGGAGCACTGTCGTGCACCCGATAAAAACCAAGATAAAAAAGGGTGTAAAAGCAAAGACGCAACTTGAGTCTGTGACTGACTGCAAACAGTCGACTACAGACTCGGGGGCTACTCCCATCGGGAGCACTGTCGTGCACCCGATAAAAAGAAGAACAATTACTAGAAGAAAGAAAAGCCTTACATAGCTATTCGGGATTGACAAAGGTTCAGGCAAAGTAGCCGATACCTCTTTGCTCGCCGACGCCACGGCATCCCAAGGCTGCTCGACCGCCAAGCTAGGAATCACATACTTAGAAGTATCAGCCACCTTCGCAGCGATCGGAGGCCGTCGAGGAGGACTTGGAACTCGAGCAGGGCCCATGGCAACCCCCGTCTGCTTCATGGACTGAGCAGAAGATGCGAACGGATCCCTGCCAATGACCACGAGACTAAGCAAAAGTTAAGAGCGAAAAAAGAAAAAAGAGGCAATTTCATCTCGAAAGAGTACAAAACTTACTCGTCCTCATTGTCCTCGTCGAGGTTAGCCAAGTCCCAGGAAGTGGGAATCTTTGACTGCTGGATCATGGCCGGAAGCACCTTTAGGGGAGTCGCCCGAATAGGCCGGGGTTCGATCTCCTCGAGAGTGTCCTCGCTCAAGGACTTGTCTTTAGATGTCACCTCATCGTCCTCCACCCTGCGGCGCTTGCGGTGGCGAAGTTGAGGGTCGTCCTCTTCTTCCTCCTCCTCCATGTCTCCCTGCTCTCACTCGACTCCGCATTCGTGACGCTAGTGTAGGGAGGGGCCTCGAAGTTGCTCGCAAGAAGGTCCGAGCCCCCGTCGTCCGCAGAAAGTGGCGGGTAGCACTTCACCACGTCCTGGTTCTAAAAAGAGAAGGCAGAAAGGAAGAAACAGACTCAATTGACAGAAATTCAGAACGAGAAAAGTACAAGAGAAGATGAAGGAAAAACCTACATCACTCGGAGGATGTTCAACGTCGAAGGGTACGAAAGGACATGACGAGTAGTCCTCCTTCTTCTTCAAGCTGGTGATGGCAGTGAGTTGACTAGATGAAGTTCATCTCCAGATACAGGAACTCGTGGGTCGCGTGGATTCCAAAGCCTCCAGTCTCCAACGGCTCCCCAACCTTCTCACCCACCGGAGCTTTCTCCCGGTGAATCTTCACCTGGAAGACAGCCTTCCACAACCCCCAATGTGGGCGAATTCGAAGAAAGCATTCGCACAGAACGATGAAGCACAAAATGTGTTGCACCACGTTGGAGGGAAGGTCGTGGAGCTGTATGCCATAGACATACAACAGCCCGAGAAGGAACGGGTGGAGGGGAAAAGAAAAACCTCGGACGACGTGCTCCGAGAAATCAACGCGCTCGTTGGTGCGCGGACTAGACACCTCCTCTCCCTTCACCGGCACCCGCACGCACCTGGAGTCTTCAGGAGGAAGCTGTCCCTCCCTCTGAATCGCGGAGATGCTCTTCTTCGTCACGATCGACGGGCTCCATTCGCCCGTCCTCTTCACCGGAGCAGCCGCGCACGGAAGCGCTGGCCACATCCTTGCCAGAAGCCGCGGTCGCGGTGCGTTTGCTTTTCCCTCCCGCCATTGGAGCTCGTTCTCGCGGAGAATGGTGGGCGCGCTAGAGGAAGAAGAAGATGAATAGAGCCGGGGAAAGTAATTTTTCCCTAAGGCCCACTCTTTATATTGTCGCCGAGCCACCGTGAGCCGTTGATCTGCGTGGAAGAAGCACACGTGGCGCACATCCCGGTTGCCGCGTGCCGGACTGAAATGAAGGGGCGGAGGGCGGTTACGCGATCTTTAACGCAAGATCGTGCGTAATTTCTGCACGTCCCAACGGGAAAACCAGCACATAACGGCACGCCTCCTGTCAAAAGCTGACAAGATGGGCCCTACGCGCCCTGCCCCACTGTAACATCCCAAATCTTACATTTGGAATGTTTTGCATGTAGAGCATATGCATAGCATGACATGTTTCAAAATTGCATTTTTGCTTGTTGCATTTGAACCCACAAAATAAATCATGTTTGAAAGAAATCAATTTCTTCTATAAGGCATTATAAGCCAAACTATTTTATTATTTTTATCTTTTCCAAAAATCCCCTTCAAAATAACCTAGGTTGATAGGTTTTCAAATTTCAAAAATTTTGAAATTGGTTTGTCCCTTTTTGGAGTTGTATTTTAAAAGTTATGAATATTTTGGTTTTTGGATTAAAAAGAGAATCAGAGCGGGCCGGCCAAGCCAGCCCAACGCGCGCGCGGCGCGCAGCGCTGATGGGCCAGCCCGCCTCGTCGCGGAAGCGATTGATCAAAAAAAAAAGGCATCCGAGCCGCTGACGCGTGGGCCCCGCCCCACGACGTCACGGCTGACGTCACCTCGCCGGAGTTCGTTCCGGATACGAAGCCGGCAACCGCCGCGGCGCGGATTCCGCGCCGAATCCGCCCCGGCCAACCCCTCCCGCACGCCACCCCGCCCCCTATTTATACCGCGCCCCCGGGCCTCGACGTCCACACCACCTCGACGCCCGCGCCGCCTCGAAACCGAGCCGCCGCCGCCGTTTCTCCGTCGCCGCCGCACGGGAGGCCACGCCGCCGGCGACTCCCGCCTCCACGACCCCCGCCGCCACCACCCTTGAGCTCGCAAGGAGGAGGGGAACGCTCCGGTGCCCTCGCCGTCGCCGGAGGACGCCCAAGTCGCCGCCGCCATCGACGTTCGTGCCGCCGGCCGCCCCACTCCGGTGAGCCCCGACGAGATTGGATCTGGGCCGTCGGATCTCGATCCGACGGCACAGATCGGATCTGACCGCGGTCAACGCGCGGGCTGATGTCGTGCTGACGTCATGCCTGCGTCAGCGCCGGTCAACCCCCGGTCAAATTCGTTTATTTTCGTTTTTAAAATTCCAGAAATTGTTTAAATCTTGTAAATTCAATATCTTTAGATCCGTAACTCGTTTTGCGCATGCAATATACCAAACGAAAGAGAAAATTCAGATCTATCCATCTACGCAATGAAATTTAGGTTTTGATCTATAACTATTTTCTGTTTTCAATTATGCTTTTTGGGCTATTTAAATCATATAAAATCAACCGTAGCTCGAAATTCACCAAATCCTTTTTGTATGATCTTGTTTTGATTAGATCTATTCAGGAAACATATCATTAACTTATGTAGATATATAATTAGAATTAAATCTTGCATGTTCTTAATCTAGCACTATTAAAGCATTAAAATTGCTTTAATTATTTTCTTTGCAACAAAAATACTTTTCTTGCATCATACATATCATTAATAACCAGAGGAGGATAATAGATCTATTTTGCTTTAACAAATTCATGCATGCATGTGTTGCATATTGTTATGCCTTGTTGCTTATGAATGATTATTGCTACATGTAGATTACAACGATTACAACGAGTGTGGTTGCGAGGACTGTTTGAACAGCTGCTCGTGTTGTCAAGGCAAGTGACACGTATGAACCCTCTGTTTTACTATATGCATTAGATTTTTATAGTAGTTATGCATGATTAGGAGTTGAGTGATATCGCTATGCTAGATGTTATAGAGATTGCTTCACTAACACCCAAGTGGAGCGATCATATGTTACCCTAGATTGTAGCAATCCATTGTTAGGCAACCATCGTACTTGTAGATTGCTTAGCCATGCCTTAGATATCGTGGTTGGGTTTATTATCATGTTAAAGTATTGCTCAATATTTTAATTGCTTATGAAAACGACATGATAATTAATCAACCACTGGGCGGATTGCTAGCATGTCATGAGAGTACAAAGTTTGGTGGGGACCGCCGCCTAGTATATTGAGATTATGTTTAGTTTTCTTTATGTAGTTGTTCTTTCGTGCAGCCGTGTTTCATATTAGTATGGGCTAGACATAACTTGTAGGTTGTGGTGACTCGAACCCAACGTGTCCAGAGATGTAGAATAGTGGTAGGATGGTCCGGTGCGTGGAGGGTTTGGGGATCTACTTCTTATGAGTTATGGCTTAATCTTCTTTCCTTCCGTGGTACTAATGGTGTATCATGGTGTTTGGGGTCGATTGGGCAACACGGGTAAAGGGCACAAACCTCGCGAGGGTTAAAACTAAGATCTTAGCCGTGTTCCATTTGTTAGGAACAATTCAACAACTAGATGGGAAACATGACATATCTCGTTCATTCTTGTTTTATTGATTACGAATAATTTGACTATGGGTTATTGGAGAAGTGCCTGATGGTGTTTCAGTGTGCTAATCCAAAGGGTAGGAGCACTTTGCTATCAACCAAAGTGTCCGATTATGTGAAAAATCTAATTTCTAATAAATGATAGGTCAAATGCCTTTATGCAAAATAGCCTAGAAAACTCCACTAGCCAAATAAGCATGTAGACTAGCACTTGCCATTTATGTACCACCATAGTGTCACTTGCCATCATTGCTCAGAATGATCTGACCTCCTTTTGGGGGCTGCATATTCCAACGTGCAGGTTATTCGGATTCGGATTAGCTTTTCGTAGGTTTTCGAGGCTTCACATCAACCTTTGTTCGCCTGTGGCTTGCAAACAAGAAGATGGAGGTCTACCGCTGCCTTGCTGTGTGTTTAATAATTACTTGAGCTAGCACTTCGCTATGCAGTTTGTAATAAATTACTTTATTCTGGATATTCGATAGTATTCAATACATTTGTTTCCTTTGATTACTATCTGTGCTGTGTGTGCTGGTGAACGGTCCAGGGCCCAGTACTACACACAAAAGTATAGCCTATGATGGGCTGTACTACTACAGATGGTATCAGAGCAAATGTTGACTGTAGGCTCGAAAACCTAAGTTTGGAATAGGAAGCCATAGGATGAAAATTCTACTTTACCTTCTATCTTTACATTCATTACTTTTTCATCTTATACCACTTGTCTTTGCTAACTTCCACTCTTACCTTTCTATAGATGAGTACCGAAGAAGTCTACCATGTTGAGGAGAATTCGGACATGGAGTTCGAGAACGAGCTTGCAAACCTAACCAAGCTGCTGGGATTCTTCTTACCGAAGATTGAAGGCTACAAGATGGATAGCAACGTTCCAGGAGACAAGAGGTGGAACCTCAAGACCACCATTGTGATGGGTATTGTGGATGGTGAAGCCCAAGTTCTCATCTACAAGGACGTCTACTCCAGCTGGGAAGAGGGACTCGTCGCATCCATGAAGTATGCACTGGCGCGGCTAAACTATGACTACCGTGACCAGATACCTGAAGATTCCATCTATGGAGATTTTGGGAAGAGGAGTGAAGATGGACAAGTCATGGTGAGCTACGATCCAAACAAGACCAGGATGCAGAAGCACGTGGAGGATTTGGAGTCTTATAGTGCTGGAATGGAGGATCGTGCTCGTAAGAACTTGATGGATAGTGAGGAGGCAAGGGCCACCGTCTATCACCAAGCACAGGAGATCACCGCTCTCAACGCCCAGCTGAATGCCCTCAATGCTCAGATGGACACACTCAAGGCCCAGATAGAGAACTTCAAGGCTAGTGACACTAGACTCACCATGGAGCTAGTGGAGAAGGATCACATACTCGCAAGGAATGGGATTAGCGTGGACTTACCCGAGGAGCTCCTTCAACCACCTCCACTACCGCTACCACCTAGTCGCGTGGATAGTGAGGAGAGCTGTGATGAGGAGATCAAAGTGGAAGGCCCTGAGGAAGAGGAAGAACATCCAGAGGAGGTGGTAGATGAGAAGGATGAAGAAGACACGGATGACGAGGACTATGACGTGAATGAGGATCGTAAGAGGAAGAAGGGAGTGAAGTCTCCAAGTGGCAAGCGCTCCCGGAAGTAGATAGTTAGCCCACCATTAGTCTTTGTTAGGGAATAAATCGTGATAGGTTTGAACATACTAAAAGTTGTGGTATGGCAATAGTAGTTCGAGTATTTTCAATAAGTTTTGTAAACATTAAGTACCTTAAATTTCGCAGGAATTTTAGACCTATTTTCTAAAAGCTATATAAAGTGTTTGATTGGTTTGATTGATGATTTCTAAGTGTTGCTTGGTTCATATATGGTATGGGTAGCTATTCTCCTTAGTCCCATCCATCTAAACTCGTCTATGCTAACCTTTAGATGGCTCCCCGTCGCGACACCAGCCGCAATAACGAGGAAGAGGAGAACAACAACAACAACAACAACAACAACAACATGGAGAATGCAGTGACCCAGCTAGCCCAACTGATGGCCCAGTATGTAACATCCCAAGTATGAAAAATAGCCATTAGAATGTTTGCTCTCTGTTATTTTATGTTTTGCATCATGACATCATGTTGATTGCAATTGTTTTGCTTGTTTTCCATTTGTTTTCCTCTGTTTTCATTTGTTTTCCAACTGTTTTCATTTGTTTTCCTTTGTTTTCTATTTGAAATTCAAACCAAAATTCAAACCTTTTGTTTCATACTTGTGATGTTACAATTTCCAAAATGATATTTCAAATCAAAACAATCAATTGTTTCCATTAAGGTGTGATTTCAAAACTGTTGTTTTGTTTCTATAAAAATGCATCCAATAACCAAACCCTTTTCAAATTCAATTTGTTTTCCATTTGAAACTCCAAACCAACATCCAAATAATTGTTCATACTTGTTATGTTACATTTTCCAAATAAAAGTTTCAATCAAAACAACTAGTTGTTTCTATTTAAATAGAACTATTAACTTGTTATTTTATTTAATAACTCATTTAACTCAAATTTCATACCAAATTCAAATCACTATTACCATACAGCAACCTTTTGGAATTAATGAGAATTACAAAGCAATTCTAACCTTTTTGTTTCCAATTAAACCATAAGGTTCAACTATTTAAATTTGTGGCTTCTAATCTTTCACTTATTTAAAAGGTTAACTAAAAGGTTATTCAAATCCAATTGCATTGTACCAACAGCAACCTTTTTGAAATAATGAAAATTACCACAACAATTTTAAGCAATTGTTTCCATTTTAAACTAAAGGTTCAAACTAATTAAATTCTTGTTTCCAATATTTCAATCAATAATCAAATTCCTCCAAATTTGAATTAAATTCCAAACCACATTTTTATTTTGATCATTTTGAAAAACAGAATTTGCTAGCTGTTGCTATTACTTAAATAAGCAATCTAAAATTTTCCCCCTAAATTTTCTACCCTAATACTTATCGTTTTATTCCTATTTCCATTTCTGTAAAAAAAAATATAACAAACAAAAATAGAAAAGGGAGAGGTGAGAGAGGCAGCATGCCCAATTTTCCCCCTCAGCCCAACACCACCCCAACCCACCTTTTCCCTTCTGGCCCGTACCCCCCTCGCTTGTCTTCTTCCTCGCAGTACGACTCCCTCTGCACCACACGATCACCTCCCCCCTCCTCGATGCCCAGCCGTACCGAGCTCACTGCCCCTTAAAGCCCCACTCCTAGCCCCTAACCCTAGACCTCTACCCCTAGCGCCGCCAGCTTCCCCTCTCTCTTCCACCTCCCTCCCTCTCTCTCTCTGAACATCTCCTCAGTCCCTGAACCCCGAACTGCACCACCACCGAACTGCCATGGCCGGAGGAGGGATCACCACGGCGCCGGGGGAAGGGGTGTAGGCCGCGGGCTGCCAAACGCGGGAATGGAGCCCTCTCATCCTCCTCTACCTCTGCGCATCCACGACCACCCCTGCCGTCCTCGTCATCGCCGCCGCCGTTCGCTCCAAGGTGCCGGCGACCTCCCTGTCCACCCTGCTCCTGCCCCGACTACTTCCTCCCTCCTGTCCGCTCGAGACCCCCTCGAGGTGAGCTCCCTTGCCTCCCTTCCCCTCTCTGCTCCCCCACAGCACCGCACCCCCCCCACGGACGGCGCCCCCACGCCCACGGCAAGCCACGGCGAGATGCCGCTGCCATCGCTGGTTGCTCCCTGTCGATGGTTCAGAAACCCGACTGCACTTTTGTGCAGTTAACTGTCAACTGAACCTCATAGTCCCTCGATCCCCTCCCTGTCAACGAAAAACATAGCCACCGCACTGGCACTGCATCTCTGCGCGCACCCGCGAGGTGGGGGGTTCGAATCCCCAGCCCCCACCTTTTCCTGTTAATTTTTCCGAGGTGGATTCAGTGCAGTTTCTGAACCATAACCTCACCCCGCTGCACTTCCTGTCAACAAAGCGCACCAGCCCAGTTGGTTGGTTCCCTTGCTCAGCAGCAGGAGGGCAGGGGTTCGAATCCCACCCCTGCCTAATAAAAACCATCTTTTTTTCCATTTATTCTTCTAGATCTAGATCTATCCCATATTGCACCCAGGTCCCTGTATCTTTTATCTAGATCCCTGTTATAATTCTTTCCAAGTCCCTGTATCTTTTTTTGGTCCATAGTTATTTTCTATCACCCATAAATTGCTTAAACTTGGTAAATCAATAAATTTTGTTTGGAAACTCCAATTGCAAAACTTTAAACATGTAAATCACTCCATTTTAAATTTTCTACCCAAATATAAAATTTGTTTACTGTTTTGAATATCTTAAATTGGTGCAATATTTGAAAACTTGTTAAATTCACTTAAACTTGCAAAAATCATAACTTGGGCATAAAAATTCCAAATTCCACAAACTAAATATGTTTTCCAATTAATTTTTCATGTACTTTCCAAATATAAATTTTGTTTGCTGTTTTGAATAATTTAAATTGCTGAAAACAACTGTTTCTTAATTATTGCATTTAAAATTGCCAAAATAATAACTTGCTCATTTTAAATCCAATTTCAACAAATGAAATATGTTTTCCATGCAAAATTAAACCACCTTTTCAAATATAAATTTTGTTTCATGTTTTGAATAATTAAAATTGGTTAAATAATTTAAACCTTGTTTAAATCATTTAATATTGTTAAATTCATAACTTGTTCAAATCAAATTCTTTTGGGACATATAAAATATGTTTTCAAACCATAAAAGCATAACCTTTTCAAATATGAACTTCACTCAATGTTTTGCACAAATAAAAATTCAAATAAGTTCATGTTTGAATTAAATTCATTTAATTCTTGCTTAAACTTGTGTAATTCATAAATAATTCATTTGAAATCCTTTTTCAACAAGTGAAACATGTAATCCACCCAAAATCTTGTGTTCCTTTCAAATATAAACTTTGTTATCTATTTTGGACAATTTAAAGTGGTGAAAACAACAAATGCTTGTGTGGCACCTTTAAGTAACCAAAATTTCTTAACTTAATAAATGAATTTCCAAACTTGTTAAACCTTATTTCCAATTGTTTCTATTGTTGTTATTTTGCTGTTTTCCTCATCCATGCATCATGCTAATCAACTTACAAATGATGATTAGTTGTAGAACAATTAATTCAACCATAATTCATGGGCTTGCCATATGCAATCCAAAATTGCATGTGGGTCCATTTAATCATGTTGTTATCTTGTCAACTAGTTTATTTTGATGCATCAATTAAATGGTCATGCATCATCCCATGTTTGTGCACTATGCCATGATATTGATTGTTTGTTCTCTGCGTTGTTTGTTTGCTTCTTCTCGGATAAACGACGACGTTGAGACCGACGATACTTACGACACCCCTTCTAAGGATCTAGCTCAGTACCAGGCTGCTGAGTTTGCAGGCAAGTTATCACTCACATGAACCATTGTGTTCCTTTCAACATTGGTTACCGATACTTTCCGTTGTCTATTCTTCTAGCCCTATGAATCGTTGCTTCTGTTCGAACCTATCACATGTATCCTTTAGCCCTGATATTGCCTCACCTCCACTCCTATAACCCCGTTGCTTGTGCCCGTGTCTTACTAGCATGCTTAGGGTTGTTTTGCTCGAGTCTGTTACCCGTTACTTTCTGTTTTTATTTCATTATGTTCTGGGGCTCGATGTTAAACAATCAACCTGGTAATTTTGAGGTAATAATAATTTGCTGATAAGGCACCGGCAGGAGGCCCGGCGTGGTTTTGAGGCCTGCTAGTGTCGACCCTAATAGGAAAAGGGTCTTGTCTACTGATCCATGATGAGCGCACTAACCGCATGTGGGAAGCGAGTATGGGCGCGCCCCTCAATTTGACTCGATTCGCATCTCGTCCAAATCACCACACTTAGTTCGGGCTTTCCATTTGATGCACGCATATGCAGGTACGAACCCTTGGCGCCAGGGTGGAACTTTTGTAGTCGGCATTTAGGGCGGCGTGGTCTTCCAGTGCTATGAGGGTCCCCTTTTCTTCGTGGGGCTCGATTAGCCGCGCACGCACAGCACGTGGTGCTTTGGGCTTGATGCGAAGAAGAGTTGAGTTGTGTAGAGTGCCCCGCTTGGTGGGAGGCATCCCATCTGGCGGGTTATTCTTGCGTGTACGGCCAAATTGGTGCAACCCTGCAGGGATAAATCTTCTCGAGAAGCCGTGTTTTCCGCGGTTATGGATTACTTGGTGAAAGTACTGGCTAACAAGTACTCAGAACAACTTACACCTAACTAATGATAACTTGACTAGTAATAGGCTTATTGACACAACAACTTGATCCATCATTAATTCAACTGTGTGAGTTATCCTTAAATTGCTTCTTTGGATAAGGGGCGAGATCCAGGATGGGTTTGATTGGTGGTTAGTTATAATTGGTTACGATACGCTATCTTATCTTCTTTCTGCTTAGCCGGAAGTGGTAGAAACTCTGTAGTTGGTTAGAGCAGCCAGTTGCAGCATCTTTTATATACCCTTTCTTCCGTTGAACCCAAAGCATCTGTGCTTGGTGTTGACGGGTTACACTTTGGTGAACTGTGAGTCTTGCTTGCCAGTACGTTTATGTACTGACCCCTTTGGGGCTGTGGTTTCCGCAGACTACGTTTCCGAGGATCCCCATGGTGGCTACTACGTGGAGTATGACGAGACTGCTGACGAGTAGATAGCGGACCCGGGCAGGATCCGAGACTTCGTGGATGGGCTCCGTCTTTTCGTTTCCGGCCTCTTAGAACTATTTGGATCTTGTCTGTACTCAGACATATTGAATGCTTCCGCTGTGATGTAATGATGTTATGTTGGGACATGTGTCCTCTGGATGATTGTATTTGCTATCTCTGCTCTAGTGAGAGCCATTTGCAACTTATTTCAATCTTTTGTGTCGTAGAGATCTGTTGTGATATCACTTGTTCCAATGCCGTTGACGTACCATGTGTGTATGTTTTGAAGTACGTCAACGGAAGTATCTGGATTTCTATGGGATGGTTTGCGCAGACGATGAATAGTAAGAGAATGGTTGTCACACGTTTACGTGTTGGCCTGCTCATATTGAGATGCGGGTGCCGGTATGCCCCGTAAGCCATTTATCTACTGTTTAACGGACTGTGAGTATCCCCTAGAAGTCCGGGTGCGACAAATGGTATCAGAGCCTGTCTGCCTGTAGGATCCCTTTTTACTGGTCGCAGTTGAGTCTAGAAACTATTTTTATAGCTATATAGGAAAAATGAAACGTGAGAGTAGGAATTCTGCCATTTTATTTCTTTCCCCACCCACCCTCCCTTTTCTGGTAAGGAAGTGCAACGTTGTTTTCCCTTCTCATCTAAACTTTCAAGTTAGGTTTTCACGTATCCTGGTTTCTCTAGGATAGTTATCTCTACTAGTCCATAGGAATGGAGGTGGTTGTGACATGATTTATCATGTTGCCTACTCACGATTGAGAACGGAGGCGTGTAAGCCCCGGAAGCAGATCCTCTATTCCTTAAGAAGTAGATATTGATCCTTTAGAAGCCTGGATGGGTTTTCCGTAGTACCTCAGGAGTTTTGTTCACGTTTTCCCCGATGTTTATATCCTGTTCTTCTCAACATCCTTTTCGTCCGTTGAAATCTTGTTGTTGTTTTCCATTTCAGTTCTTCTACCGGCGTCTAATCAAAACTTCCCAAATATCAAGTCTATCTGGCCAGAAAGGTTGTTGTTGTTTCGAAAACTACCAGGCTATGAGAGCTGGCATTCCTATCACCTGGGGTTGTTTCGAGGAAGCATTCCTGAAGCACCACATTCCAGATAATCTATTCTACAAATGAATCAAATTCTATCCAGGTATACACCCTCAATGCAAAACCTCTCCCTTTACTTGAAAATGTTCCGGTGGTTTCAAAATTCCCTGACATCTTTCCAGAAGAGTTGCCAGGAATGCCTGTCATCTTGAACTTCCAGAAAAACTATCCAAGGTGCACGATGTGTTTCACGTGTCACAGCTCAAGAGGATCTTCCCAAGAAGTTTCCGGACCTTTCTTTTCTCGGTAGGAATCTCGGGGCGCGATTCCTTCAAGGGGGGGCGTTTTGTAACATCCCAAGTATGAAAAATAGCCATTAGAATGTTTGCTCTCTGTTATTTTATGTTTTGCATCATGACATCATGTTGATTGCAATTGTTTTGCTTGTTTTCCATTTGTTTTCCTCTGTTTTCATTTGTTTTCCAACTGTTTTCATTTGTTTTCCTTTGTTTTCTATTTGAAATTCAAACCAAAATTCAAACCTTTCGTTTCATACTTGTGATGTTACAATTTCCAAAATGATATTTCAAATCAAAACAATCAATTGTTTCCATTAAGGTGTGATTTCAAAACTGTTGTTTTGTTTCTATAAAAATGCATCCAATAACCAAACCCTTTTCAAATTCAATTTGTTTTCCATTTGAAACTCCAAACCAACATCCAAATAATTGTTCATACTTGTTATGTTACATTTTCCAAATAAAAGTTTCAATCAAAACAACTAGTTGTTTCTATTTAAATAGAACTATTAACTTGTTATTTTATTTAATAACTCATTTAACTCAAATTTCGTACCAAATTCAAATCACTATTACCATACAGCAACCTTTTGGAATTAATGAGAATTACAAAGCAATTCTAACCTTTTTGTTTCCAATTAAACCATAAGGTTCAACTATTTAAATTTGTGGCTTCTAATCTTTCACTTATTTAAAAGGTTAACTAAAAGGTTATTCAAATCCAATTGCATTGTACCAACAACAACCTTTTTGAAATAATGAAAATTACCACAACAATTTTAAGCAATTGTTTCCATTTTAAACTAAAGGTTCAAACTAATTAAATTCTTGTTTCCAATATTTCAATCAATAATCAAATTCCTCCAAATTTGAATTAAATTCCAAACCACATTTTTATTTTGATCATTTTGAAAAACAGAATTTGCTAGCTGTTGCTATTACTTAAATAAGCAATCTAAAATTTCCCCCCTAAATTTTCTACCCTAAAACTTATCGTTTTATTCCTATTTCCATTTCTGTAAAAAAATATAACAAAACAAAAATAGAAAAGGGAGAGGTGAGAGAGGCAGCAGGCCCAATTTTTCCCCTCAGCCCAACACCACCCCAACCCACCTTTTCCCTTCTGGCCCGTACCCCCCTCGCTTGTCTTCTTCCTCGCAGTACGACTCCCTCTGCACCACACGATCACCTCCCCCCTCCTCGACGCCCAGCCGTACCGAGCTCACTGCCCCTTAAAGCCCCACTCCTAGCCCCTAACCCTAGACCTCTACCCCTAGCGCCGCCAGCTTCCCCTCTCTCTTCCACCTCCCTCCCTCTCTCTCTCTGAACATCTCCTCAGTCCCTGAACCCCGAACTGCACCACCACCGAACTGCCATGGCCGGAGGAGGGATCACCACGGCGCCGGGGAAGGGGTGTAGGCCGCGGGCTGCCGAACGCGGGAATGGATCCCTCTCATCCTCCTCTACCTCTGCGCATCCACGACCACCCCTGCCGTCCTCGTCATCGCCGCCGCCGTCCGCTCCAAGGTGCCGGCGACCTCCCTGTCCGCCCTGCTCCTGCCCCGACTACCTCCTCCCTCCTGTCCGCTCGAGACCCCCTCGAGGTGAGCTCCCTTGCCTCCCTTCCCCTCTCTGCTCCCCCACAGCACCGCACCCCCCCCCACGGACGGCGCCCCCACGCCCACGGCGAGCTGCCGCTGCCATCGCTGGTTGCTCCCTGTCGATGGTTCAGAAACCCGACTGCACTTTTGTGCAGTTAACTGTCAACTGAACCTCATAGTCCCTCGATCCCCTCCCTGTCAACGAAAAACATAGCCACCGCACTGGCACTGCATCTCTGCGCGCACCCGCGAGGTGGGGGGTTCGAATCCCCAGCCCCCACCTTTTCCTGTTAATTTTTCCGAGGTGGATTCGGTGCAGTTTCTGAACCATAACCTCACCCCGCTGCACTTCCTGTCAACAAAGCGCACCAGCCCAGTTGGTTGGTTCCCTTGCTCAGCAGCAGGAGGGCAGGGGTTCGAATCCCACCCCCGCCTAATAAAAACCATCTTTTTTTCCATTTATTCTTCTAGATCTAGATCTATCCCATATTGCACCCAGGTCCCTGTATCTTTTATCTAGATCCCTGTTATAATTCTTTCCAAGTCCCTGTATCTTTTTTTGGTCCATAGTTATTTTCTATCACCCATAAATTGCTTACACTTGGTAAATCAATAACTTTTGTTTGGAAACTCCAATTGCAAAACTTTAAACATGTAAATCACTCCATTTTAAATTTTCTACCCAAATATAAAATCTGTTTACTGTTTTGAATATCTTAAATTGGCGCAATATTTGAAAACTTGTTAAATTCACTTAAACTTGCAAAAATCATAACTTGGGCATAAAAATTCCAAATTCCACAAACTAAATATGTTTTCCAATTAATTTTTCATGTACTTTCCAAATATAAATTTTGTTTGCTGTTTTGAATAATTTAAATTGCTGAAAACAACTGTTTATTAATTATTGCATTTAAAATTGCCAAAATAATAACTTGCTCATTTTAAATCCAATTTCAACAAATGAAATATGTTTTCCATGCAAAATTAAACCACCTTTTCAAATATAAATTTTGTTTCATGTTTTGAATAATTAAAATTGGTTAAATAATTTAAACCTTGTTTAAATCATTTAATATTGTTAAATTCATAACTTGTTCAAATCAAATTCTTTTGGGACATATAAAATATGTTTTCAAACCATAAAAGCATAACCTTTTCAAATATGAACTTCACTCAATGTTTTGCACAAATAAAAATTCAAATAAGTTCATGTTTGAATTAAATTCATTTAATTCTTGCTTAAACTTGTGTAATTCATAAATAATTCATTTGAAATCCTTTTTCAACAAGTGAAACATGTAATCCACCCAAAATCTTGTGTTCCTTTCAAATATAAACTTTGTTATCTATTTTGAACAATTTAAAGTGGTGAAAACAACAAATGCTTGTGTGGCACCTTTAAGTAACCAAAATTTCTTAACTTAATAAATGAATTTCCAAACTTGTTAAACCTTATTTCCAATTGTTTCTATTGTTGTTATTTTGTTGTTTTCCTCATCCATGCATCATGCTAATCAACTTACACATGATGATTAGTTGTAGAACAATTAATTCAACCATAATTCATGGGCTTGCCATATGCAATCCAAAATTGCATGTGGGTCCATTTAATCATGTTGTTATCTTGTCAACTAGTTTATTTTGATGCATCAATTAAATGGTCATGCATCATCCCATGTTTGTGCACTATGCCATGATATTGATTGTTTGTTCTCTGTGTTGTTTGTTTGCTTCTTCTCGGATAAACGACGACGTTGAGACCGACGATACTTACGACACCCCTTCTAAGGATCTAGCTCAGTACCACGCTGCTGAGTTTGCAGGCAAGTTATCACTCACATGAACCATTGTGTTCCTTTCAACATTGGTTACCGATACTTTCCGTTGTCTATTCTGCTAGCCCTATGAATCGTTGCTTCTGTTCGAACCTATCACATGTATCCTTTAGCCCTGATATTGCCTCACCTCCACTCCTATAACCCCGTTGCTTGTGCCCGTGTCTTACTAGCATGCTTAGGGTTGTTTTGCTCGAGTCTATTACCCGTTACTTTCTGTTTCTATTTCATTATGTTCTGGGGCTCGATGTTAAACAATCAACCTGTTAATTTTGAGGTAATAATAATTTGCTGATAAGGCACCGGCAGGAGGCCCGGCGTGGTTTTGAGGCCTGCTAGTGTCGACCCTAATAGGAAAAGGGTCTTGTCTACTGATCCATGATGAGCGCACTAATCGCATGTGGGAAGCGAGTATGGGCGCCCCCCTCAATTTGACTCGATTCGCATCTCGTCCAAATCACCACACTTAGTTCGGGCTTTCCATTTGATGCACGCATATGCAGGTACGAACCCTTGGCACCAGGGTGGAACTTTTGTAGTCGGCATTTAGGGCGGCGTGATCTTCCAGTGCTATGAGGGTCCCCTTTTCTTCGTGGGGCTCGATTAGCCGCGCACGCACAACACGTGGTGCTTTGGGCTTGATGCGAAGAAGAGTTGAGTTGTGTAGAGTGCCCCGCTTGGTGGGAGGCATCCCATCTGGCGGGTTATTCTTGCGTGTACGGCCAAATTGGTGCAACCCTGCAGGGATAAATCTTCTCGAGAAGCCGTGTTTTCCGCGGTTATGGATTACTTGGTGAAAGTACTGGCTAACAAGTACTCAGAACAACTTACACCTAACTAATGATAACTTGACTAGTAATAGGCTTATTGACACAACAACTTGATCCATCATTAATTCAACTGTGTGAGTTATCCTCGGATTGCTTCTTTTGATAAGGGGCAAGATCCAGGATGGGTTTGATTGGTGGTTAGTTATAGTTACTTATGATACGCTATCTTATCTTCTTTCTGCTTAGGCGGAAGTGGTAGAAACTCTGTAGTTGGTTAGAGCAGCCAGTTGCAGCATCTTTTATATACCCTTTCTTCCGTTGAACCCAAAGCATCTGTGCTTGGTGTTGACGGGTTACACTTTGGTGAACTGTGAGTCTTGCTTGCCAGTACGTTTATGTACTGACCCCTTTGGGGCTGTGGTTTCCGCAGACTACTTTTCTGAGGATCCCCATGGTGGCTACTACGTGGAGTATGACGAGACTGCTGACGAGTAGATAGCGGACCCGGGCAGGATCCGAGACTTCGTGGATGGGCTCCGTCTTTTCGTTTCCGGCCTCTTAGGCCTATTTGGATCTTGTCTGTACTCAGACATATTGAATGATTCCGCTGTGATGTAATGATGTTATGTTGGGACATGTGTCCTCTGGATGATTGTATTTGCTATCTCTGCTCTAGTGAGAGCCATTTGCAACTTATTTCAATCTTTTGTGTCGTAGAGATCTGTTGTGATATCACTTGTTCCAATGCCGTTGACGTACCATGTGTGTATGTTTTGAAGTACGTCAACGGAAGTATCTGGATTTCTATGGGATGGTTTGCGCAGACGATGAATAGTAAGAGAATGGTTGTCACACGTTTACGTGTTGGCCTGCTCATATTGAGATGCGGGTGCCGGTATGCCCCGTAAGTCATTTATCTACTGTTTAACGGACTGTGAGTATCCCCTAGAAGTCCGGGTGCGACACAGTACATCACCCACAACAACAACAATCCCCCACCACCACCACCACAGGTGGACATGCTCACTCGTTTCCTGAGGTTGAGGCCAGAGAAGTTATCTAGTGCATCTGAGCCCATGCTTGCTCTTGATTGGCTGCGTTCTGTGAGCAAGGACCTAGTGACTATTGGTTGCAGCGAGGAAGAGAAAGTGAGGTTTGCCGCTCACTTACTGGAGGGACAAGCTGCTTCCTGGTGGGATAATTATCAGATAACCCACCCCATTGAGGAGGTCACCTGGGATATGTTTCAAGAGGCATTCCGCAACGCCCATGTCTCGTCTGGAGTGATGAGTCTCAAGACGAGGGAATTCCGCAACCTGCGACAGTACCATCGTTCAGTCACTGAGTACATAGATGAGTTTAGCAACTTAGCTCGCTATGCACCAGAGGATGTGGACACCGATGCTAAGAGGCGCGAGAAGTTCCTCGATGGCCTCAATGATGAGCTAGCCATTCAACTGTCAGTGGTTCACATCACTAACTTCCAGTCACTCATTGACAAGGCCATCATACTGGAGGGCAAACACAAGCAGGCTGAGAAGCGCAAGAGGAAACACATGGGTGGAAACCACAACTCAGGCTCACATCAGAGGGTACGCACTCACCATGATAACGGTGGAAACCCTGGACAACACAGGACTGGAGGAAATGGGCACAACCATCGTGGAGGTCACCAACACAATGGAGGTAATGGTCACAACAATGGTGGCTACAGAGGCAACAGCCAGTACCAGGGAGGCAACGGACAGAACCGCAACCACAACCACAACCACCCCTTCAAGAAGGACCTTAGCCAGGTGCAATGCTACAAATGCAAGAAAACGGGACACTTCGCTGATAGGTGCACTGAAGAGAAGGCCGTAGATGGAACCAAGGCCAACATGTCCCAGAAGGCAACAATTAACCACATGAACATGGAGGAAGTGCAAGGTGAACCAGACCTCGTGCTAGGTAAGTTCTTGGTAAATACTTACATCGCACTCGTACTATTTGATACTGGAGCATCGCATTCATTCATATCAAGGGCATTTGTGGATAGAAATAAGCTTGCTACTGTGGTTCTAAAGAGGTCCATTAGAATTAGTTCTCCAGGTGGGGAAATGCTATCAACCCAGGGGTGTCGCCTACTAGCCTTATCTATAGGAACACACACTTTCCCCCCACAGACCTCATAGTGTTGGATTCACAAGGATTAGATGTGATTATTGGAATGGATTGGATGGCAAAGTATGAAGGTCAAATAGATTGTGCCAAGAGAATGATCACACTCACGACACCTGAAGGAAGAAGAATCAGATATAGGTCCACTCACGTTCTTAATGATGCCAAGCTGAATTCTCTTAAGGGGGTTAGCCTAGAGGATGTACCCATAGTGAAGGAGTACCCCGACATGTTTTCGGAGGAACTACCAGGAATGCCACCTGATAGGGACATCGAGTTTGTCATTGACTTGATACCGGGAACAGGACCTATAGCTAAGAGGCCATATAAGATGGATGTGGATGAACTGAAGGAACTCAAGAAACAACTTAGAGAGCAGTTGGATAAAGGGTTCATTCAGCGGAGTTCCTCGTCATGGGGAGCACCAGTTTTGTTTGTGGAGAAGAAGGATAAGACACAGCGTCTAGTTATGGACTATCGTTCACTAAATGAGGTGACGATAAAGAACAAATACCCACTCCCCAACATCAATGACTTGTTTGATCAGCTGAAGGGAGCTAGTGTGTTCTCTAAGATCGATTTGTGATCTGGATACCACCAGCTGAAGATTAGGAAGGAGGATATTCCAAAGACCGCCTTTACAACAAGGTATGGTCTATATGAATACACCGTCATGTCTTTTGGACTGACCAATGCCCCGGCATACTTTATGAGCATGATGAACAATGTATTCATGGAGTTCTTGGATAAGTTTGTGGTGGTATTCATAGATGATATTCTAGTATACTCCAAGAATGAAGAGGAGCATGGAGGAAACCTACGTTTGATTCTTGGAAAGCTAAGGGAACACAAGTTATATCCTAAGTTTGGAAAATGTGAGTTTTGGTTGAGTACAGTAGGATTCCTAGGACATGTGGTGTCAGGAGATGGTATTGCAGTAGACCAAGCCAAAGTATCAGCTGTAACTGAGTGGGAATCCCCAAAGAATGCGAAGGATATCCGGAGTTTCTTAGGACTTGCGGGATATTACCGTAGGTTCATTGAGAATTTCTCCAAGATTGCTAAACCAATGACAGAATTGCTGAAGAAGGAAAAGAAGTTCATATGGACTGAGGATTGTGAAACTAATTTCCAAGAACTGAAGCAACGATTAGTAACAGCACCAGTTCTATGCTTACCGGATCTCCAGAAGGATTTCCAAGTGTACTGCGACGCTTCACGTCGAGGACTGGGTAGTGTGTTGATGCAAGATGGGAGAGTAGTTGCATACGCATCACGACAGCTCAAAAATCACGAGAAGAATTACCCGACTCATGATTTAGAGCTAGCTTCAGTTGTACATGCCCTTAGGACATGGAGACATTATCTCATGGGCAAGAAATGTGACATCTTTACGGATCACAAGAGTTTGAAGTATATCTTCACTCAAAAGGAGCTGAATATGAGGCAGATGAGATGGTTGGAGTTGATAAAGGACTACAATTTGAATCTCCAATATCACCCAGGGAAGGCTATTGTCGTGGCAGACGCATTAAGTCGCAAGGGATATGTGAATGGCCTCACTGCAGGGGAGCTACCAGATGAATTGTGTGAACAATTAAAGTCTCTCCGTTTGGAATTAGTGAATGAAGGGTATTTGGCAGCCATGGAGGTAACGCCAACACTGATGGACAAGATCAAGGGAGCCCAGAAGGATGATGAAGAAATTAAGGAAATAAGAGAGAAAATGAGTGAAGGAAAGATGAAGGAGTTTCATGAAGTTGTCGATCGTACATTATGGTTCGGGAAGCGTATTTGTGTACCGCAGGATCCTGAAATTAGAAAGCTGATATTCCAAGAAGCTCATGACTCACCATATTCCATTAACCCAGGGAATACCAAGATGTACATGGATCTGAAAGAAAGATTTTGGTGGAATAACTTGAAGAAGGACATCGCGGAGTACATTGCATTGTGTGATGTGTGCAGTAGAGTAAAATCTGAGCATCAGAAGCCGGCAGGATTATTGCAGCCATTACCAATACCAGATTGGAAATGGGATAAGATTGGAATGGATTTTATCACTGGATTGCCTAGAACTAGGTCTGGCTATGATTCTCACTACAACGGAATCGGTCTATTGCAACGAAAATAGTCGTTGTAAAAAGTGACTTATCGTCGCAATAGGGTTTTGTTGCACCGAAATCGCTTTCGTTGGGAGGCGTCGCGAAAACCTCCGTGGTAGAAGCCTGTCTCCGCGCACTTAGATTCGTCGCTAAAAAAGAATCCAGTTGCAACCATTTCCTAGGCCAATTGCCACGCACTTTTCCGCCGCGTCTCGCACATAACGCAACGTACGTATTTCGTTGGTACACCTCTAGTGCAACAAATACCCAAACGTGGCGAGTGACCAATGTGACAACGGCGAGTGTTCCGTTGCGCTTGTTCTTTCGTTGCAAAAGTCGAGTTTATTTGCCACGTCCAATTGTGTGGCAAAAAACTATGGCAACAAACATTATACGCGTGGGAACAACGTTTTGCCACACGCAATCAATCGTGGTAAGATGATTTTGAAATAGTAATCGCTACGGCCTTCATATTAGTAGCCATAAGCAATCGCGACAATTTCAACTATTCGTGGCGCCACTCAATTTCTACAAATTTTAGTTTCGTGGCGATATGTAGTATTCGCAACGTACAAATTTTAGTAGCTAGAAACAACTGCGACAACTTCAACTATTCGTTGCGCCTTTCTATTTCTACAAAATTTAGTTTCGTGGCGAGAAGTATGGGAATTCTGTATTGCAACGAACATAGTTTGGTGGCGTGAATGAAATATCGCAACAAAGTTAGTTTGGTGGAGAAAACATATTGCGACGATGTCTCCCTCATGGTGGTGAGAGTCTATTTCAACAAAACACTTTGTTGTGGCGACTGAGACTTCACGCAACACTACAATTATCGTGGTAAACTACCTATTGCCACGTTATAGAAAAAAAAAATAAGGAAACAAAAAATACGGGCATTGAATTAAAATGTTCAAAAGGGTACGTAAAATATGTTTATTTACACAAAATAATAGTTCTCATAGCTATTTTTAATATATACAAATGAAATTCTCGTTCAACATGGATCAAATCAAGATAAAATCAAACTGAAATATCCAGTGCAGCTATTTGTTTCCATCAGAAGTTTGATTGAGGTCCTGCAATCAATTGTAAAAAAAAAAGGTGTGAGTCTAGTCAGCAATAGCACATGCTGAAACATAAGAACCAGCAGACTATAGTGTATGGATGAAGCAAAAACAGTTGTTGTTTCTCAACGAAGCCACAACCCATAGTGAAACATAAACTGCAGCAAGTATAGGGTGGGTGCAGCAACGCTATAGTGTGGGTGAAGCAAAAACAGAATGTACTACTACCGAATTGTACAAGATTGTGACTTACATATGACTTAAACATTCGACTTTTCTGTATCGTGCTGTGCGGAGGAACTATTTTCTTAGCAGGACTGTTGGTAAGTGATGGTTGCTGGTTCGACTTCTTAGACGTCTGCAAAAACAAAGTGCACTGTTAGCAACGCAAGTAAACAACTAAATCTTACTAGTTTGCAATTGTATGACTATCATCACCTGAGGTGTAGTCGTCTTCTGCTTTTCCATCTGTGCGGAGAGCTCGTCAAACTTTGCCTGGAACTGTGACTTAAACTGTGCAACCAAGTTATTTTCAAATTCTTTTCTTGAGTTTCTCTCCGCCTCCATCAGTTTTTCCCTTTGAGCAAGCTCTTCCATTAATCTCTTCTCAAGATTTTCTCTCTCAGCCCGCTCTACATTAATCTTCTCTTCCATGCTTGCACGTTCATCTAGTAACTTCTGTTCTAAAGTAGTGACCTTCGTGGTGAGTTGGGAGTTAACTTTTTGGGTCTCTGCCGTAGCCCGAGCTTGCTCCTCTAACAGCAACTTAGACCGCTGAGAACTAGTTTGCACCTGGGCCATGTATCCGAACCCACGAGGCTGCGATGACTTGCATTGAACTTTAGATTTATATGCTTTCTGGAAAATATTGATTCTTTGTTCAGCTGACAATGGAACACCAGTTTCCTCTAATCTGTTTTCAATCTCTTTACATGCTGTTTCCTGATTACGAAAAAAAATCTCAAATCAGATGAAGAAACATCCAAGATGGAGAACAGTAAATATGTTTAGAGTAGCTTCTAAGTCAGTTAACTCACGTAAACATCCTTGGACTCTTCTGTAGTCCATGTTCCATTCTTTGTGTGGGTCAGTCTCCAGAGAGCAACACAGTCTGGCTCTTCTCCAGTTTCCGAATCCCTCTGCAAGTAGTGCAACAATTAGATACTATAAACATTAAAGCAAAGTGAACACCGACGCATGCATAGTGAGTAGGCCCATACATTCTCAAAACTGAGTTGAGAGTAGGATTTTGATCCTACTCTGTGTTTTGTCTTCATCTGCGAACGGTTATCCTTGTTCTTTTGGCTGAGTTCCTGCTCATTCAATTACAAAAAAAAAACTTGTCAGACAAGCCATTTGATGATAGTACAAAATTCACAAACAGGTAGTATAGAAATAACCAGGAATTTCGGATCAGTGCCAAAGTACTCGATCAACCATTCCCACTCTTCTTTTTGTAAATCTTCTAGGACAACTGCCCTTCTGGCATCATCTGTTCTGTATGCCTTGTAAGTGCTGCTTAGGTTTCCTCGCCAGCCTCTGTAGCGTTCTTTTGCAATTTTAAGAATTTTTTCGTGTGTTTCGTCTGTATCTGGCATATCATATCTGTCCTGTAATGCGTAGAACAAACAGATAGACTTAGTTTAGTAGTAGTTCTTTTGCTGCAGTTTAGTACATTAATTATGGACGAAAAAAGCAGACAACACATGTGAGAAAGGTTGTACGCACCAACATATCTGTGACGATCATGCGATGGATGTTAGGGTGAATGTCTGTCCACCTCCTCACTCCAATAATTGGTAACCTTCTTTTCATTGTGATTACCAAGTCATCCTTGAATGAACGGTTGTTCATTCCTACTGGACCACCCAATGTTTCAGAGAAATCAACACCTAGCTTTCCAGCTCCATTGGCATGACGCTTCTTATTGGCTTTCAAACCTTTCACAACACCTCGCCCTTTCTTCTTCGGTATGTCATCACCTACATCCCAAAACACACACAAAGAAACAATTTATTTTGTAGTTGATTGAAAGAAATTAGGACACAGCGGTAAAAAAAATAGCTAGTACCTTCTTGTAGTTGTAGCTTCGGGCGATAGCAGCGTGCATGGGAAGGCCAATCATCAATGGAACACATGTCAGTTTCAGACACATCAGTGTTAGGTTCAGTTCCTGTTTCAGGGTTAACATTTGTACTGAATCAGCACTCGTAGATTTTATCCATTAAAACAAATATTAGACAGAGCTTAAATGTCAAAAATAAATTACCACGTCTACGTTTTCCCTGACTTTTTTTATATTGTAGTATACTTTCAACCCTTGTCATGCAGACAGATCCTTTCTTTATTACTGAAAATGTTAACAATAAATGGACAAAGCATTTGCATTGTGCATAATTCAGAAAGCTGATTAAGAATTAATGAACTTGTGTACCATTCCCAAAGGAGTAATCTGTATCTTCTTCTTCGTTTGAAGCTTGTTCCTCTTCGGTTGCATCCCTAACTGCATGTTTATCAAAATTGTGGATTAGGTAAGGAATGCATAAAATAGTTACCGGGGAAAATATTTATTAAAGTCTGTATTGAAGGAGTTGCGAGTTGGAGATTTGGCATGAAAGTATAACCTGTGAGAGTGATCTGTCGCTTTTTTCTGGTGGATCCAGTTGCATCATCAAGCAGAGACTCTATTGTTGCAATATCAACCGCCCTGGCCTTCTCCCTAAACACACACAGGGAGATCTTCTTATCATTAGAGTGTATGCGTTTCAATTGCTCAAAATCACTACCATGGTCTATTGGAACAAGTTTTCCTTTGCCAGGGCCATTATTAAGCCTGCAGTACAGGTAATCACGCGCGCCACTGAAGCCAACGTTTTCAATCAAATTGATGAACTCCATATAGCAGATTTCCTCCGGTTCCATGGCTGCTTCCACAACTTTTTTGTTTTTATCACCTTCCTCATAGAAAAGTCTAACTTTCCAAATGGGTTCGGTCGTCTACAATTAGATAGAAGGAAAAAATGAGAACCCAAATATGCAGTGAGTTAGCAGATCTGAAATAAAAAAATAGTTACATGGCATTATTCACATAGAAAACCAGATAGACATATGATCGACTAGGTGTTCATACACGGATTAACGCTTCAACCAGAGGAAGGACAGAGAATAACAACCAATATCGAGACCATATAAGAGACGGCGAGATCACGGAGATGGACGAGAGAAGCAGATTAGACAGGAAAACCTGAGAGGATTCGCGTTCCATGGAGTCCGATCGCGACATCGACATGTGTAGAGCTCTGAACGTGATGAGGGCGAGATGAGATCTAATCTGCAATGGCGAAAGAGGTGGCCCGCAGATTATGCTATGGCGAAACAGGAGGGGCATCGTGCACTTCTACATACACTTTAGCGGGAAATTTAAAGTGACTGCTTTTATTTTTTGGTGGGAACACAAAATTTCGCTACACTTGGCGTTTTAGCGGGAGGATTTAATTTTTTTTTGGTGGGACATCGTATTCGAGCAACCACAACGCCTTGTCGACAATATAGGCGCTAATAGAGCAGTTAAACAATGCATGCAATCGCAGGCTGCCTAGAAGGCATATTTTGCATTGAGTTTCAAGGCGTCAGGCTCTTAACTATCGAGGGAAAACTAATCGGATTTATTCCCTAGCGCTTACAACGTAGGATTGAAAACATGTGGAAGTCTCGCATGAGTCATGTAATGTCACTGAACAATTATTTCATGCAACTTATTAGCTGCCGCCGCCTTGTTTATTTCTGCAAACTTGAAATTGCCACTGAAAATATAAACAGGACAAGTAATCTTCACTGCAGATGAAGGTTTGGGTGATCAAACCACTGAACCACATCGCTGATGGCAGTACGATAATTACATACATCCATACGTTCATGATCCGATGAGAATGTCCAAGTTGGCAGACTACGTACTACAACCAGGGCGACACCGCCCGCATCACGATCTTCACGTCCAAGTGGCGGTTACGGGTGCTCCTAAGTGTAATGAGAATAGCTTGCTTTTCATATAAATGCTTGCCTTCAAGGAATTCCCGCCATGCATTCCTGCCAAACATAATGCGGCCGTCCCTGTCCGTGTTGTATGGAACGATGGTGAACGCCTCTGATGATCCGAGGCATAGCCCAGCATGGCCTGAAGACAGAATGCCAGCACTGTCCGCTATGGACTGAGGTAGTTTCTGGATTTCGAGCGTGTGGATGACATACAAAAAGAAGTAGGTCATAGTAAGGCACACGTTGTAAGCATAAATTGTGTTGAAAAACATAAATAGCATTGGCACCTTACGTACCATCTCATATCTGGCCACATTTGTCCACGTCAAACGAGTCACGTATGGCACTCCAATGTATTCATCTATTGTGGGTAGAAGCTCACGAACGTGGTCCTTCTCATCGTCATCAAGATCAGCTCTCTGGGAGAAGATGATGGAAGAGTCGAATGGGTCATCCTCATCCATGGACTGCTGATCCGTGGACTCCTCATCCGTGGACTCCTCAACAGTCCTGGGATCTGGGTCAGTTTCATTGCTTGTAGTAGCGTCGTGGTCGTACAAGTAGTGCCTGCGGCACATGTCGAACTTGAACACCTTGACGGTGAGCAAGGCGTCGCCGTCGTAACTGAAGAGGAGGAACATGCCGCGCTGCAGGAAGTAATATTGGGCGAACTTGTCCCAGCCGTGCCCGAGGAAAATGCGGCCAGCTTCATCGAAAAGCACATCCATGTCCCAGTTCTTGCTACTCGGATCGTCCGCCTCACGCAGCTTAAGTTCACGTGGTTCACGGCCCTTCAGCAACTCCACAAACTTCTTAGGCAGCACCTGCAGCAATATGAAAGTTAAATGGATAGAAAAGAGTGCTTACTAGAAATAAATTTACTGTTTGATGATGGATGAGTACTATAAAAATGTAAACAAGTAGTACCTAGTAATCAGTTATACTAAATCTTAGTTGAGCAATGAGGGTGTTTGCCACATTAATTCAAAAAGATGAACTTTCAGTGGGAGCTGAAATGTACCATATCGAGTGAACATATTCACGTAGAGCAATTGAGCTACTACAACCCATCTACTAGACCTTAATTTGATTCACAAATTTAACTAGCTACAGGATCATAGCTCAGACACTATGTCAGACTAAATAACTGAAGTGGTGGTGTGGGTCGATGAAGCGTACCAGTTTGTCCGATGTAGCGTCTACTACGAGGGAGTAGAACTCAAAGTGTGCCAACTCCATCTTAACAGATCCCTCTGTTCATCATATAATAGAAATGCAAATCAATTTCCGGCTACATATATAATCGGGAATTAACATTTTGGTGATACAGTCCACGTACTGAATGCCGCGTTGTATTGCAAGCGGCAACTGCTTAGGTCGAACATCTTTACTGTGATGACATTGCGGCCGTCGTAATTGCAGATCAGAATAAAGCCTCTCTGCAGTTTGTAGGTCCGGGCGAAACACTCCCAGCCGCGCTTGAGGAACATGCGGCCAGTGCTGTCGAACCACACATCAACGTCCCACGTGGTGCTACGCCGATGGCCGACCTCAAGCAGCTTCAGTGCACGGGGTTTACGGTCCCCTAGCAACTCTGCGAACTTCTTAGGCAGTGACTGCAGCAGAGGATAGAGCAAACCATGAACATCATTCCACCTATCTGACTAAAATGACAAGTAAAATGAGTACAATACCTGTTTGTCCGATGAAGCATCATCTACGTAAGCGAGGAACTCGTAGTCCATTGTATGCAAACCCGCCTGTAGATCGTACTAAAAAGTATGACTTCAGTTACATTTAGCAGACGTGCCAAAACAGCAGAGGTTAAGAAACATGAAGGTTCACTACAAATTTAGGAGTAAATGCAGTCTAGCAGCATCATGGTTCAGAGACATTCATACACAGGTGCAATTTAAATTTGACATGCATTCAAGAATTTCATGGAAGTACGGAACTTCAGAAAAGAAAATCTACTAGTATGTCAAGGAAATGGTGTGCCGACAATCAATTGTACTGCTTTAGCAAATTAATTGAAATAGCTACTGGTCCTAAAAAATGTCTCACATCTATTGTCCTGCTGAAGATTAAAAATGGAAATTACTAAAAATAGCTAGTGAACCTAAAAAGGGGTAAAGTCAACTGTACTTGTGAATAGTAAAAAGGGAAATTACTAAAAGTAGGTACTGGTCCTAGATATGCCAGTGTGAGTACCAGAGGTCTTACTTTCAACATCACTAATTACCTACCTAGAAAAAGGCACACACACAACAACAGCTACCAACATCAATTGGGCACCTGGAACTATCAAAATTAACATGAAGGTATAGTGCAACATCTCAATCAGATGCATGTAAGTACCATTTACTTTAGTCATAAACGTGTAAAAGACAAATCAATCATGAATGACATCGAACATAAATACGTGCTACCATCTATATGTAGCACAAGATTTCACATTTCTTTCCTGTCTAGACAAGTAGGACACTAGTTACCTTATAGAAAATGAGTGTTTGAACTTAAATCGTTCTGCAATGCATCCACAAGAGGTGAAGTTCTAACCTGAGTGTCGCCCGCGATGGATTAGTGGTGAATCGACGCGACGTGGGTCAATCTACAGCGCGATGAAGAGACTGGCGACGACGGCGGTCGCGAGAATGCGGCGGCCCAGAGAGGGATGCTGATCGAGGGGCGGCGAGGTCGAGAGATGGATGGCGGCGGCGGCGGCGGCGACGGTGTCGGTGAACTGCGGAATAAGGGTTTTCTCGGAGCAAATAACTGTAGGTACACAAAGAGGAGGAGTGCGAACTTGACGTGACAATACGAGAGGAAGATGATACTTGGGCCCACCTGTAAGTCTGTTACCACAAATGGTGGGTACATTTCCGCGGGGCAGTTGCCATTTTTATGGTTCCTATCTGAAGTGCCACCGAGCGTCTCCCATCCCCTCCCTTCATTTCAGCAACATTGCACGTGTGGGATCTCAAAAAGCCGCTTCCATTCTCAAGTTGCCTACCAATCTTATGTCGTAGCCGTTTCCGGGGACTTTTGGTCCAGAACATTGTTCCCTTCCACCTACGATGCCTGGAATACAGCAGAGATGAGAATGTAAGCCACACTTGGCAATGTGGGCTCACACAAAATGCTTGAACCCCATTGCAGGACTTGTATGGTGCCGCCGTTGCGCTGGGTGGCGTCGAAGCACCGGACGTTAACCCGGACGATTCTCGCCGCTTCTCGCTCTTGCATGCCAGCCTCGACACCTGGGGCATCCTTACAACCCACTCCAAGCAACTCACTCCACATGCAACACTGCACCTTGTAACCCCTGCCCATGAGTGGGCGATGCGTGATCTGGTTTTATATTGCCTTCGAAAGCGGAAGGAACGGCCGAAAACGGGGATTTCCTTGGCCAACTTGTTGTTTCCCATGCCCAAAGTCGAAATCATGATGCATTCCAAGAACCTCGCTTCATTTCAGCAACATTGCACGTGTGGGATCTCAAAAAGCCGCTTCCATTCTCAAGTTGCCTACCAATCTTATGTCGTAGCCGTTTCCGGGCACTTTCGGTCCAGAACATTGTTCCCTTCCACCTAGGATGCCTGGAATACAGCAGAGATGAGAATGTAAGCCACACTTGGCAATGTGGGCCCACACAAAATGCTTGAACCCCATTGCAGGACTTGTATGGTGCCGTCGTTGCGCTGGGTGGCGTCGAAGCACCGGACGTTAACCGGGATGATTCTCGCCGCTTCTCGCTCTTGCATGCCAGCCTCGACACCAGGGGCATCCTTACAACCCACTCGAAGCAACTCACTCCACATGCAACACTGCACCTTGTTACCCCTGCCCATGAGTGGGCGATGCGTGATCTGGTTTTATATTGCCTTCGAAAGCGGAAGGAACGGCCGAAAACGGGTTTTTCCTTGGCCAACTTGTTGTTTTCCCATGCCCAAAGTCGAAATCATGATGCATTCCAAGAACCTCGCTTCATTTCAGCAACATTGCACGTGTGGGATCTCAAAAAGCCGCTTCCATTCTCAAGTTGCCTACCAATCTTATGTCGAAGCCGTTTCCGGGCACTTTCGGTCCAGAACATTGTTCCCTTCCACCTAGGATGCCTCGAATACAGCAGAGATGAGAATGTAAGCCACACTTGGCAATGTGGGCCCACACAAAATGCTTGAACCCCATTGCAGGACTTATATGGTGCCGCCGTTGCGCTGGGTGGCGTCGAAGCACCGGACGTTAACCCGGACGATTCTCGCCGCTTCTCGCTCTTGCATGCCAGCCTCGACACCTGGGGCATCCTTACAACCCACTCCAAGCAACTCACTCCACATGCAACACTGCACCTTGTTACCCCTGCCCATGAGTGGGCGATGCGTGATCTGGTTTTATATTGCCTTCGAAAGCGGAAGGAACGGCCGAAAACGGGTTTTTCCTTGGCCAACTTGTTGTTTCCTATGCCCAAAGTCGAAATCATGATGCATTCCAAGAACCTCGCTTCATTTCAGCAACATTGCACGTGTGGGATCTCAAAAAGCCGCTTCCATTCTCAAGTTGCCTACCAATCTTATGTCGAAGCCGTTTCCGGGCACTTTCGGTCCAGAACATTGTTCCCTTCCACCTAGGATGCCTCGAATACAGCAGAGATGAGAATGTAAGCCACACTTGGCAATGTGGGCCCACACAAAATGCTTGAACCCCATTGCATGACTTGTATGGTGCCGCCGTTGCGCTGGGTGGCGTCGAAGCACCAGACGTTAACCCGGACGATTCTCGCCGCTTCTCGCTCTTGCATGCCAGCCTCGACACCTGGGGCATCCTTACAACCCACTCCAAGCAACTCACTCCACATGCAACACTGCACCTTGTTACCCCTGCCCATGAGTGGGCGATGCGTGATCTGGTTTTATATTGCCTTCGAAAGCGGAAGGAACCGCCGAAAACGGGTTTTTCCTTGGCCAACTTGTTGTTTCCCATGCCCAAAGTCGAAATCATGATGCATGCCAAGAACCTCGCTTCATTTCAGCAACATTGCACGTGTGGGATCTCAAAAAGCCTCTTCCATTCTCAAGTTTCCTACCAATCTTATGTCGAAGCCGTTTCCGGGCACTTTCGGTCCAGAACATTGTTCCCTTCCACCTAGGATGCCTGGAATACAGCAGAGATGAGAATATAAGCCACACTTGGCAATGTGGGCCCACACAAAATGCTTGAACCCCATTGCAGGACTTGTATGGTGCCGCCGTTGCGCTGGGTGGCGTCGAAGCACCGGACGTTAACCCGGACGATTCTCGCCGCTTCTCGCTCTTGCATGCTATCCTCGACACCTGGGGCATCCTTACAACCCACTCCAAGCAACTCACTCCACATGCAACACTGCACCTTGTTACCCCTGCCCATGAGTGGGCGATGCGTGATCTGGTTTTATATTGACTTCGAAAGCGGAAGGAACGGCCGAAAACGGGGATTTCCTTGGCCAACTTGTTGTTTCCCATGCCCAAAGTCAAAAGGGATAATTAACAAGGTGCCCTCAGTTGGCACTAGGGCTGAAATTCGAGCCGAGCCGAGTCAGCTCGGCTCGACTCGCTCAAGCTCGGTCAAGTGACGAGTCGAGCTCGGATCGACTCGTTCAACAAACGAGTCCAAAATCAAAACTCGGCTCGGCTCGGTGAACTCGCGAGTAGCTCGCGAGCTACTCGTTTAACTTTTTTTTTATTTAGTAAAATTATAAAAGTCGACATTATATATTATATATATAATTATTTTTATTATTTGGGGCATGTATAATAAAATCATCACAATGATCGATGAAAATATGTCACCATAAAATAATTTGTAGTAAATAAACTACAATAATCAGTAAAAAAAATTTCACATATATAAAAATATCATTAGAAACTCTTTTTACCGAGCTAAACGAGTACTCGTAAACTCGGCTCGTTTAGCTTGAACTCGTTTACTGTCGAAAATGAAAACTCGACTCGGCTCGTTGGACAACGAGTTTGAGCCGAGCCGAGTCGAGTTGCGAGCTACTCGTTTAACTCGCGAGTTTTGAGTTTTAATTCCAGCCCTAGTTGGCACCACGACCTCAGTTTTACCCCTAGCGCCGAATCGACCTCAGTTTTGCCCCTAGTCAGTGCGCAAGGACTCCTTTCGCTGCTCCCACCGTTACTTTCGGCCCCCGTTAGGATCCTGACCTGTGGGACCCATCATAGAACCGTTGGCGCGGCCAATGGGCCCCAGCTGTTGAGCCTTGGCGCTGCATGTGGGCCCCACCTGTTGACGGTTGGCGCTGCATGTGGGCCCCACCTGTTGACCGTTCCTTGCGGCCGAATGTCACATGAGGCCCAATGTCAACATGTAGACATTATCCATTTATATTTATTAATCACTACATGCAGACTACGCATTATCCATTTATTAAACCATCAAATTATTCGTATTAATAATATAAAATATATACTGTGCTCAACTCAAATTTTTATGTTATCTTAGAAAACATAATGCAGCACATCTCTTATATATAAATTTTGTTTACAATGTGCAGATTTTAAAGCGATGATTAGAAAGGAAAAAACTTTTAAACAGTGGGTACATTTGGACAAATATAAGAACATAACTTTATATATAGGGCTTATATATAATTAAACATACTTAAGAGAGGATAACTGGCCCCACTTTACATATATTCAGTGGGGCCCGAGAAACATTACATTTAACTAAAAAAAAATGCTAGCCCTAACTGCTCCCGCTCTGCATGCGGGAGCCCTTCCCGCCCTCCGGCACCGCCCTACTTCCGCGGCCACTCCGCCGCCCGGATCTCCATCTCCTTGTTGACGCGGGCGCGGTGGTTCTCCGCCCGCATCCTCTCCTCCTGCCTCTCACGGGACCGCTTGATCCTGGCCCGGAGGGCCTTCGCCTCCTCCTTCGCCTCCTTCTTCTCCTGCGCCTTCAACTCCTTCGCCTCCAGCCGCTCCAGTCTCTTGAGGCGGAGGTTCGTCCTGGGGGAGATGTCCGACGTCTTGGTGGTGAGGGAAGGGACGGGGCGGTGGACGAAGGGCGGCGTCGGCGATCGCTCCCGTTGGGGAGAGTCGTCGACGGGAAGCACGATGGGCAGGACGTCCTCCGGCTGCCACTCGGTCTCGTACCAAGGCCGAGCCTTGGGGTGGTTGTCCTCGTCGGAGACCGACTCCGGGCTTGAAGGGAGTGAGTACGAAGACATTGTTAGGGCTTGAAGGGAGAGAGAGGCAAAGGGCTGGAGAGGGATGAGAATATGGAGGACGAGTGAAGGACTATTTAAAGACACGATTAGACGCGTGAATTTATTTGGGTAGATGAAGCAAACTGTGTGAACACATTGGATAATGAAGTGTAGAAGAGTCGTGCATGGTCAAAGCGGTGTAGAACAGGCATAGGCGTAGGCGTAGGCCGGACAGCTAGTGACACGGAGTACGAGCGCGTGTGCATTCGTCAGTCGATTTGATTCGACGTTGCATGCTTGTATTAAAGAAGAGAAGAAAGTCCAAAGTCTCCTCGCTAGCTGCATATGCATTGATGCGTATCTTGTGAAAACTAGGCGTGGAGGGCTGCGTCGCTGCAAATGCGACGCGACTCGTACTTGTTTCTGAAACCAGGCGTGGAGGGCTGCGTCGCTGCAAATGCGACGCGACTCGTGTTTCTGAAACAAGGCGTGCAGGGCTGCTGCAAATGCGACGCGACGTTAACTATTTTCTTCTTCTGCATCGGACGGATGCGCTCGCAGCCACATCGATCCGCTAGACGTTCGTTCTGCGCTCTGATTGGTTGGTACGTTGGCCACAGGGATCGATGGTTCTACATATGATTTCTTTGCTGTTAAGTATTATAAACCATGTTATTTAAATAAAAAATATAATGAAACTTCAGATTTACTACAGCGATGATTTTTATCAGTTTTTGTCGTGGTGGTGTCACGACAGATGCCATGGGATGGCTAAAGATGTGGGGACGAAGGACGCTGGAGGTGCTCGGGGAGGGATCACGCGATGAGTAGCCGCGTGAGGTACGAAGTAAACACGGCGAACAACACGATCTACCCAGGTTCAGGGCCCTCGTGAGGAGGTAAAACCCCTACTCCTGCCTTTCTCTCTGTATTTAGATGTCTCACCGAGTAGCCACAGTACAAAGGGTATCGCTACCGAGTAGCCACTCTCCTCTAGATGAAGAACTAGGTCAAGAACTTAGGGTTTTCAGTATGCGATGTGTTCGATCCTCACGCAGGAGGCGGCGGGGCACCTTATATACATGGTGCCCAGCCGGATACGTCCAAACATAGACAAGTATCGACATAGTGTGCACATCGTCCTTCTTCCGGGTTCCCGCTGACAGCTTTGGTTCCTAACCTTGGCTTCATCTGGAAAGTCGTTGGGCAAAACAAGGGGACAGACTGGTATCACTGTACCTAAGCACAGAGTAGGCCCCCCTTATCCTGCCACGGCCTGCTTCCATGCTGTCACTGTCAGGCAGGCCGGTCCCAGATGAACAGTAGTTCGAATGCTGCCAAGTACGGACCCAGGATACGCGGGATCCTGTGTCAGAACGGCTCCTTTGACTTTCTGGCCCGAGTAGGTTCCCGCCAATTGTTCCCGCCAATTGTACTCGGGCCAACTCTTCTACTCGAACGTAGAGAACTTGAATGATTCTTCCTTCTGGTCATCTTGAGGTGAGACCGAGTAGCAGTCGACCGGGTAGCGAGTACCGGGTAGTCGGCTACTCGACCAAACCTCTCTTCTGTAAGACGCCTTTACCCTTTGTCTTTACCCTACTCGGGGGTAACCCCCCGACAGCAGTCCCCGAAGCTGGTTGAGTCTTGCGAACTCGTTCACTAGGCTCTGCCAGCTTAAAACCAATCCTTGCAACACAGAACATGATCCTCAAGATGCCGAGTAAAAGACCTCCGAGTGGTATTCTGACAAGTACCTTGAGTTTCCTCTCTCCCGAGTAGTACCAGCCTTCTATTCTGCGCCCGAGTAAAAAGACTTAGAGAATTTTCTTGAATTGAGCCCTTGCGGCGCAGAGCACGATCCAGCCCTTCGCGCCGCAACTGGACACGCGTCAGACATCCAGGCCCCCGTCGTTTCGCTACCACGACACGACGTGCCACGCGCCCAGTTTTCACGGGGCGGGCCCACTAGCTCGTTATGTCCCATCAAGCGTAATTATAGGCCACGATCTAGTCGTGGGATCCACTGTGGCCGTTACGCGCGCGTTCCGCGCTTGCGTGCGTTTCTATCCGGCCACAGGCCCCACCACACGGCAATCATGGCCACGATTGATCCCACTACCACGATGGTAACGGTAGCCTGAGACGAGGGTATAAATACCCCCATCGGTAACTTCCCCTTCTTCCTCCTCCGTCCTTTCCCTTTTCTCCATTCTTCTCCGCCGCCGCGCAATCTCTTGCGCCGCCGCGAACTCAATCCACTAGACCAAATCCTTCCCGGTTTCCACCATCCGCACACACTCTGCCATGGCCGCTCGCGCTGGCTGGGCCGGTTCAATCGTCACCGCCGAGGATTGCGCCTGGCTTGTGAACACTAGGAGGGTTCCTCCTGGTGTTCAATGCCGGCCATCCAGGGGCGAGCTCGTGCCTGCGCCGGAGGAGGGTGAGCGCGTCGTGTTCATGGCGCACTTCGAGCGCGGCTTTGGCCTGCCAGCCTCCGACTTCCTCCGCCGCTTCCTCGACCACTTCGGCCTTCAAATGCATCACCTGCCGCCCAATGCCATCGTCTTCCTCGCCTACCACGCCGTGGTGTGCGAGGCCTTCCTCGGCATCCACCCGACAACGGATACCTGGCTCAGGTATTTCCACCTCCGCCAGCAGACCACCGGGAAGAAGGACGGCACGGGGGTGCCACGGGCAACCGACACCGGCTGCGCCATGATGGTGCAGCGGTCGGGGACCAATCACCCCCGTATCAAGGGGCTGGAGTCCGTCCGGATGTGGCAGAAGACGTTCCTCTACGTCAAGAACATCCCCGCCACCGAAGGAGGACAGGTAACAGACAGAATCAATCTTCCCGCTTGGAGCCTCCGCGCTCCCACCCAGAAGAATTGGAAGGAGAAGCCCCTCAACGACCTCAACGCGAAGGAGATTGAGGCACGGCTCGGCGCTCTAATCGACGAGGGCCTCAAGAGTGATGATCCAGTGGCGTGCTGGATTCAGAGACGCGTCCTGCCTCTGCAAGAACGCTGCCACCTGATGTGTTACATGGGAGGCCCCCGTGATTGCACCAGGACGACCACCATCGAGCTCGACAACGCTGACGTTCCCGAGCACGCCAGGGCCATCCTGACGACAAGCCTCGCCGAGCATTGGCAGTATGGGTTCATCCCATACAGCCGTACCAAACCGATTACCCGGGTACGTTCTTCCCTTTCTGCTTTCTGTTACAAGGATTCCGAGTAGGAAGCTTCCTCTTCTCGCCGCGACTAGCAATCGTAGTCTGTACCGAGTAGAGTACTTAGTAAAACCGTATAGGCTTAGTGTGCTTTGTGCCTGCACGCCTTTCCGAGTAGATCATTCGATAATTTACTTAGGCTTAGTGTGCTTCGTGTTTGCACGCCTACCCGAGTAGGATTCCATCCCGCTACTCGGCTAACTTGTGACACTTCTTTGTCCTTCAGGTCCTCAGTCGCCAGCTCAGTGAGAGCTGCGAACGTTTCGAAGGCAATTGGTATGAGGATCGAAAGGAGGATGACGATGCCTCCTTTGGGGCTGCAGATCAGATCAATCTCCCTCGCTCCCCCCACAATGGAGAAACAGCACGCGGAATCGTCTCTCCGCGACTGGCCTGAGGACGAACTTGAAGGTAATTCACCCTTGTCTTGCTCGATCTTGAGTAGCACCAATTCACTGTTCGCTGTTTCTGATTCGTTCCTCTTCTTTATTGGATCCGTAGATAACGTTGATGCAGAGAAAGAGGATGAAGATGAAGACGAGAACGAGAACGAGGGCGATAACGCCCTTGTCGTCAACCCTCTTTCTGTCGCTGCGCCCGCTACTCGCAAGCGGACTGGCAGCGGCGCCGCAGAGCCCCCCGCCAAGAAGAAGAAGCTGATTGAGAAGAAGGCGACCAAGGCGGTCGCGAAGAAACCAAGGCGGAAGCTCGCCTCCACCAGCGCGTAAGTTTCTTCTCTGTTGCCTTTCTTCTCGCACTGTGTTATCTTTCCCAGTCCCCCTCTGATTTCTGAACTTCTTTTTCTCTGCAGTCCTCCCATGGACGCAAACGCTGCTCTCGCGCCCGATCAGGCTAAGAAGCCAGCAGCGCCACTTATCAACCTTGACGATGACGAGGATGACAACGCCAATGCTCAGAGCACTGATGCTCAAGGAGCAGATTCAGAGAAGCAGCCCCGTGCGGAGTCAGCAGCACAGGACACTGCCACCCACCAGGAAAGGCCCCCTTCTCCTCTGGCCAATACTGCCGAGGAGACTCAAGACGAAGAGATGCAGGACAACACCGCCCTTGAGCGGCCAGAAACTGAACAGGAGCAGCCAACCACTGACGCTGCAAGCCAAGGGAACCCCGCTGCCGAGCAGCGGGTAGAAGACGCCACCGCCACGGATGCCACTATGACAGATGCCTACCCATTGAGTGATGCGCCAACGGGCGCCGCACCGAGTAGCGTCCAGCCGATTGGCGCACCAGATAGCGCGCCCCTGGCGCCGCCAACTGATCCTGCCAGGCAGCAAGCCCTTGATGCTTTGAGGGAGGAGGTCGAGAAGAGGGCAGCCGAGAAAGAAGCTGCTGAGAAGGCAGAAGCCGAGAAGGAAACTGCCGAGAAGGAGGCCGCCGAGAAGGCGAAGGCCAAGGCTGAAGGAAAGAAGGCCAAGGAATCCGAGAAGCAGCGAGCCGAGAAAGAGAAAACGAAGAAACAAGCCAGAGATCAGATGCCACCTCCGACCTCGACTGGACAGTTGGTTATTCGCGCGTCCGGCCCGGTTGCTACTGCTACCTCCGCCGCTCTTGCTGCTGCTGGTCAGCCTTGCTTCCCGGACTACATGGTGCAGGTTAGTCAACAAAACCAGATCGGCTTCTCTCCCCAGGATAAACAACTTGCCCTTCAGAGGGGAAGGAAAGCCGTAGCTGTGAACTCCCCTCCCCCGGCTCCAAACCAGAACAAGTCCGTCACTATTGCTTCTCGGGGAGTCCAGGATCCAGCGATAACATCACGGAGCCTTGAGCAGGTACTTGACACCATTGGCTTCATCGACGCCAAGTGGGACAGCAAGGTTCTCGGCACGGACAACTGGCACGGCCTTGGGCTGGGCGCAATCGACCACATGCGCGTTGAGTGGAACAAAGTGGATTTGGGCTATAAGCCCATGACTGTCTCCACCGAGACTGCCACTCTCGCCGCCAAGATGTTCCTGCACCGCAAGAACGCCGAGGACATCGAGCAGGCTTATGCGGTAATTCTTACTTGCTCTTTCCGAGTTAAATTTTTCTTCTCTCCTGCTCATCTTCATTTTCCCTTACTCTCACCCAGTCCCCGAGATTCTGGCCGAGTAGACAGATACTCTCCGAGTAGCCTCCTACTCGGGTTGAATCTTTACTTCCTTGTCTAACTTGTTTCCTTCTCGCTTCTCAGGATAGCGTTCTGAAACGTACCAATTTGTATCGTGTGCTCCTCTGGAACCATGCTATCGCCAGGAGGCGAATTGTTGCACTGGAAAAGGAGAAGGCAGCTGCAGAGGCAGCGAGCAAGAATGCCAATGATAGCACCCAGCAGCTGGCTGAAGTAAAAGGTATGCTTTTAGCTGCGCGGTTACTGCGTTTTATGTTTACGCCCGCTTCTGCTTTCTTTCGCGCTAACCATTCCTACCCTGCAGATAACCTGAAGGCTTTAGCTGAGGAGCACGAGAAATGCCGTGCGTTTGTGGAGGACGCCGAGGCCACCATCAAAAGATTAGAAGGTGAGTTGTCGTTTACTCGGTTTGCCTCTTGTTTCTTTTGCTTCTCTGCTTCTCTGCTAACCTTGTCTGGCTCTTCGCAGAAGATCATAAATTGTTCGTTGAAGCCCACCAAGACTGCGTCAAACCAGAAGAAGTGCAGCAGCAATTGTCCAACCAGGCCGTGGAGCTGGTGAAAGACCACACAACAGAGATGGAGCAGCTGCAACTCCAGCTGCAGAAAGCCCTCAAAGATGCTCTCGACTTCGGTGCCGAGAGGGACTGAGTTATCGCCGAGAAGGCCAAAGCTGAAACAACCTTCAATGCCAAGATCAGAGCCCTCGAACTGGAGTGCGAAACATTGAAGAAATCCAATGCTGGGCTCTTTGCTCAAATGAATACTCTGCGCCAGGTCCAAGAGAGGCACATATCCAATGAGGAGGAGTGGAGAGTCCAGTTGCAGCAGCTGCGCCGCGAGCTTCACGGTAAGTTTCCTCACTTCTGCACCTTTTCTTCTCGGTTTGTTCTCTTTTCGGATTCGAAGACTAAATTTCTCCCTTGCTTCTGTGCAGAAATCTTCCCTCATCTCGTGTCCGCTAGCGCACCAGCCTTGGCCAAGGCCCGAGCAGTTCGCCTTGAGAAGGGCGAAGCCTCGGATACCAGAGCCGAGATTGAGGACAGCCTGCTGGTGCTGAAAGGGTACTTCGAGCGTCTAGCCGGCATGGGCACCGACCTGGTGCGCGTCGGCTTCGCGCTCCACAAGCTGTTCTGGCCCGAAGATTCCGCGCCGACAACGATTAATGGCCTTGCTCTGAAGCTGCAGAATGTGAAGGCCGAGCTGAAGAAGTGGCGCGCCTCGGGAGCTCGGGCAGGTGCTGACTTAATGCTCCTCTATGTCGCCTCATGGTATGAGAATCTGAATATGGAAATCATCCGTGGGAAACGCGAGAAGTCCAAGTGGGAGATGGACCCCAGCTGCGTGGCCGCGCGCAAGTTGATTGCGTACGAGGTCGCGGAGTGCGCTGAGACGGACGTCTTCATTGACGGCCTCCCCGAGCCCGACACCAAAGTGGAGGAGGGCGAGGAAGAAGATGAGGAGACAGACTCTGACCTGGAGTCGGGTTTCTTCGAGTCCCCCAGGAGCAAGGCCGGGAAGGGGAAGAATGTCGCTGTCGCGAGTAGCGATGAGGAGACCGAGCACATCGACACCGCCGCACTCGAATTCGGCACCTCATCAGGAGCTGCTCTAGACGACACGGTCCGCCCCCCTGGCCAAGCCTCTGGCTCTTCTTCAACCCCAGGGCCTATCTCGGTGGCCACGACTACTTCTGACCAGGTAGCCACCGAGCGCGATGTCGAGATGGAAGAGTCCGCCACCGTTCAGTCGGAAGCGGATGCCACCCATGCCAGCGCCGACGAAGAACCCGCAAGGACAACTGCCACCAACTCGGAGGCAGAGGCAACCAGGACCACCACCGAAGATGCAGCAGCTAACGCCAGCGCCGACAACACTGCCTCCTCCACCTGATTTTACCTGCACACTTTTTACTTGAACATCTATCAGATCCCCGGGATGCCGGGAGCATATGTATCAGACTTATTTATGCTTTTCTTGCTACTCAATTTTATTTCCACACATTATCTTCAATTTAGTCATTTTGAGCAGCCCTGGCTCAATGCCGGGTTGCGTTTCCATGCGAGTCCCCGAGTTGCGTTTCTTATTCACTCTATCTTTTCATCTCTGCTCTACCTGCAACTTGTTGCTTTTTTGGTATTCGAGTCACAAGAATCAAAGAGTAGAGCTGCAAATATTTGGCCACTTAGAAACAATCACAGTAACGCAGCCCACCACTTAACCGAGAAGACAAAACAGAGAACAAAAGTAATAAGCACTCTACTCGGTTCCTGCACTTTTTCTTCCTTAGCGATTTTCTTGTGCTCATTGACCTTTTGCTTGTTCTCTTGCTTGCCATGAAGCCGGGTTTCGGACAGCAGCAGAGTCGAAGAGTTGGCATATAGGTTTAGACACAGTACTCAATATGCTTATGAGTTTCGAAGTGAAGCAACCGAGTAGACAAACAGTAAAGCCGAGTAAAAACACTTAGAGCAATTTTGGACGAGGGCAGTCCCCGAGAACAATTTCAGATTGCAGAGTAGAATTTCAACTCGGATAAGAGGGTACATACACATCTTTGCTTACGAATGAAAACGACGAAGTAGAGCTACATTCCAAGGGCGCTTGGTTTCCTCTCCAGCTTTATCTGCCCTGTTCGCCTGTGATGGGCGCACATCTACAAGGTAGTACGCATCATTGTGTAGCGCTTTGCTCACAATGAAAGGCCCTTCCCATGGAGGAGACAATTTGTGCATCCCGGCTGTGCGCTGCACAAGCCTAAGGACCATGTCTCCTTCTCGGAAAACCCTTGGGTTCACCTTTCGGCTATGATAACGCCGCAGGTTTTGCTGGTAGATAGCCGAACGTGACAGAGTCAGCTCTCTTGCTTCTTCAAGCAGGTCAACGTCGTCTTCTCGAGCTTCTCTCGCCTCCACCTCAGTGTAGAGGGCTACTCGGGGGGAGTCATGCTCTAAGTCTATTGGCAACACGGCCTCAGCCCCGTATACCAAGAAGAATGGCGTGTAGCCGGTTGACCGGTTAGGGGTAGTCCTTAGACTCCACAACACCGCCGGCAACTCTTCTAGCCAACACCCAGGTGTTTTCAGCAATGGCTCAATCAGCCTTGGCTTTATGCCTGCCAGTACCATTCCATTTGCTCTCTCAACTTGCCCATTGGAGGCAGGGTGCGCGACTGACGCAACGTCTAGTCGGATATGCTTATCTCTGCAGAATCGCACCATTGCCCCCTCTGCAAAGTTGGTGCCGTTGTCGGTGATGATACTGTGCGGGTAGCCATATCTCATGATCACATCCTTCACGAATTTCACAGCTGTGACCCCATCGCACTTCCGAATAGGCTTCACTTCAATTCACTTGGTGAACTTGTCCACCATGACCAAGATATGTGTCATATTGCCTTTAGCCGGCTTGAAGGGGCCAACCATATCCAAGCACCAAACAGCAAATGGCCATGTGATAGGAATTGTCTTCAACTCGGAAGCGGGCATGTGAATCTTACTTGCGAACATCTGGCAGCCATTGCACTTCCTCACAATATCTTCAGCTTGCTGCAGCGCAGTGAGCCAGTAGAAACCATGCCGAAAAGCTTTCTTGACCAAAGCCCGAGATGAGGCGTGATGCCCACACTCCCCTTGATGTATCTCCACCAGAATTTCTTCTCCCTCTTCCGGGCTCACACAACGTTGCAGCACGCCAGTGGCACTTCTCTTGTGCAGCACATCTCGGACAATAGTGTAGCCCTTGGATCTTCTCTGAATCTGCCTCGCAGTTACCTCATCTTCAGGTAGAGTGCCGTCCCTTAGAAAGGATAATATGGGCATAGCCCAACTCGGTGTCTCCCGTATGGGAAACACTGGTTCGTCCAGTTCCATTGGGGCAGGCTCTTGCGGTTGCTCAGGAGGAGTAGGAGCGCTTCTCTGCAGTCCAGATCGATTGGCGAGAACTTCTTCAATGAATTCGACAGCCTCCGGGTTGAGGACGGCAGTCCCCGAGTAAGGAGTGGCAGTCCCCGAGTAAGGAATGGCAGTCCCCGAGTAAGGAATGGCAGTCCCCGAGTAAGGAGTGGCATTCCCCGAGTAAGGAGTGGCAGTCCCCGGGTAGGGAGTGGAAGTCCCCGGGTAGGGAACGGCAGTCCCCGGGTTTCCTGCGGCACTCTTCCAGTCAATCTCCATCGGATCAGATTCCTCACTTGGCAGAGAAGGAACAAATATAGACTCCGAGTTGGGAGAAGGCTTGATGGATGGCTTCCTCAAATGCTCCAAGGCGATTCCCGCCGGGATGGATTGCCGAGAAGATCCCAACTTGGACAACTCATCTGCTGCTTCGTTCTCTGCTCGGTGAATGTGCTGGAACTCACATCCTTCGAAGAACCCAGTCATAGACTGCACCAGGAAGCGATACGATGCCATGTTGGCATCCAAAGCATCCCAAGTGCCCGAGACTTGCTGCACCACCAGATCTGAATCACCATAGCATATAATGCGCTGCACACCAACCTCCTTTGCTACTCGCAAACCATGCACCACTGCCTCGTACTCTGCTACATTATTGGATGCCTTGAAATGAATCTGTAGCACATACTTGAGTTGATCTCGCTTGGGTGACGTAAGCACAACACCAGCGCCAAGGCCTTCCTTCACTTTCGAGCCATCGAAATGCATCCTCGAATAGTTGGAAACTGGAGCAGGAGGTTCATACTGCATCTCGGCCCAGTCCACAAGAAACTCCGCCAGGACTTGAGACTTGATGGCTTCTCTTCTCATATACGCGGGAGCGTACGCTGCTAGCTCGATTGCCCATTTGGCTACTCTGCCACTCGCCTCCTTGTTACCCATGATATCCGAGATGGGAGCAGAACTCACGACAGTGATGGGGTGCTCCTGGAAATAATGTTTCAGCTTCCTGGCGCCTAGGTACACACCATATGTCATCTTCTGGTAGTGTGGATAGTTTTGCTTGGAGCTGGACAGCACTTCACTGAGGTAATACACTGGGCGCTGCACACTCTTGCCTTCTTCTTCTCGCTCCACCACTATCACCACGCTGACTACTCGGTTAGTCGCAGCAATGTACAGCAGCATAGGCTCCTTGGGTAGCGGACTATCCAAGACGGGGGCGCTAGCCAGCATTGCTTTCAGCTCATTGAATGCCACGTCCGCTTGCGGAGTCCAGACAAACTTGTCACTTTTCTTCATCAGCTGGTATAAAGGCAGGGCCTTCTCGCCCATTCGGCCCAGGAAACGGCTCAAAGATGCCAAGCAACCTGTGAACTTCTGCACATCCCTCAGTGATCTCGGTAAAGACATGCTCTCAATAGCTTTTATTTTAGAAGGATTGGCTTCAATGCCCCGACTAGAAACCAGAAACCCGAGCAGCTTTCCAGCCGGTACACCAAAGGTGCACTTACTCGGATTCAGTTTCATTTTGTACTTGCGTAGGTTAGCAAAGGTTTCCTCCAGGTCGGCAAGCAGAGTATGTGTTTTATTCGTTTTGATGACAATGTCATCTACGTACACCTGCACATTCTTGCCGAGCTGGTCGTGCAAGCATTTCTGCATGCATCTCTGATAGGTTGCACCCGCATTCCTCAAGCCAAAACACATGACACGATAGCAATAAGCCCCGTACGGGGTAATGAAAGCAATCTTTATTTGACCAGCAGGATTGAGTGCAATCTGGTGAAAACCAGAGTAGGCATCTATGAAAGACAGCAGTTCACAACCAGCAGTGGAATCGATCACCTGATCGATGCGAGGTAGCGGGAAAGGATCCTTGGGGCACGCCTTGTTCAAATCGGTGTAGTCGACACACATGCGCCATGCAGTGGCAGCCTTGGGATCCTCCTTCTTCTTCTCGACCATGACCGGGTTGGCTAACCAATCCGGGTGCAGCACCTCCATGATGAAGTTACTTATCAGCAGTTTGGTGATCTGATCACCGATGGCCTTTCTTCTCTCATCTCCGAAACGGCGCATAGCCTGCTTCACTGGCTTGGCGTCAGGACGCACATGCAAAGAGTGCTCAGCCAACTCCCTCGGGACTCCTGGTAGATCTTCATTAGTCCAGGCGAATACATCCCGATTCTCACGGAGGAAGTGGATGAGCTCGCTTTCCTATTTCTCCGCCAACCCGGAACCAATGATGGCTACGCGGTCGGGGAACTCGGGGTCGACCTGGACTGTCTTGGTCTCCTTGGCAGCTTGGAAGGCAGTACCATGCTGGGTACTCGGCACGCCTTGTGCACCAGCTTGTGCGGACTGAGCCATGGCCACCACCTCGTACATCTTCTTCTTCTCGGCCTCGATCACCATCGACTCTGCCAGCTTGGAGCTAGCCGAGGCACACTCCATGGACTTCTTGTAGTCGCCAGCGATAGTGATTATGCCATTGGGACCAGGGATCTTCATCTTCAGGTATGCAACATGAGTAGAGGCCATGAACTTGCTCAGAGCAGGCCTGCCGAGTAGAGCATGATAGGGACTCTGGTGATCAACCACTTCAAACTGCAGGCGCTCTGTGCGACAGTTCTCCCGGGTACCGAATAGCACATCTATCCACACTCGGCCAATCGGGTTGCACGAGATCCCGGGCACAATGCCATGGAAGGTGGTCTTGCTGGGCAGCATCATGTTCTCGGCCAGGCCAAGCTTCTCGAGTGTGTCCTTGTACACAATGTTGATGCTGCTGCCGTTGTCGATTAGCACCTTGCTGAACCTCACATTCTTCTCGGGACCCAGGAATGTAGGATCCAGCACCAAGGCATAGGTACCCGGGTTGGGCATCACCTTGGGATGATCTACTCGGGACCACCTGATCTCCTGGTCGCACCAGTACATGTAGTGAGGAACAGCAGGAATCACTGCATTGACCTCCATGGCCCGCCTGTGCTGTGATTGCTTGTCGACTGCCTCAGAAGTGAAGATCATGTAGCTCTCATGGTGCTCTTGGTACTGATTGGAGCCATTGCCCCCATTGTTGCCATTGTTGTTGTTGTTGCCCTGATAGTTGTTGTTGTTGCCTCTGCTGTTGTTGTTGCGGTTGTAGTTGTTGTTGTTGTTGCGGTATCTCTCGTTGTTGAAGTTCTGGTTGGCTCCTAAAGCCACTTGGTTCACATTCTCTCTTCTCGGGTACACTGGCGGCCGAGTTGCGGGTGCGCGAGTAGGCTGAACAGTAGCATTGGCGGCTGGCAGGGGAGGAGGAGGAGGCAAGCCATCACTCTTGATCACATCCCACCATTCGCATTGCCGAGTAGTGTGGTTAGCAGGCCTCGAGGGGTGGTGAGTGTGAAAGCTGCATGGGCCATCCTTCATGTCATCAAAGACAAACTTCTTCGGCTGCTCGGAGTTCCCGCTACCCGACTGAGCAGTACGGAACGGTTTCTTGTTGCCCTGGCCCTGGTTCTGGTTCTGCCCGTAGGCTCCAGCAGGTTTCTGCCTTTGGCCACCACCGCCTCCGACATTCACTGCATTCACCTCTTCAGGATCATACCGAGTATCTACTCGGCGCTTGTTGCGGAACTCGTTGCGCTTGCTACTGTTGAAGTTTCTTCTCGGCTCAGAGGAGTCCATCAGCGGCTGAGTAGGATCACCGAGTGCGTACTGATCCGCAATCTTGATGGTTTCCGCCAGAGTGTTCGGCATCTCCCTCTGCAATCTCTGCCAAAGCATGCTGCCATGTCGGCAACCCTGCGCAAACCAGGTGATGGCCTGTGCTTCATTCACACCCTCACAGGTGTTCCTCAGCGTGCTCCACCGAGTAAGGTACTCGCGGTCTGTCTCGTCTTCCCGCTGCCTACAAGCTGACAGCTGCTGTGGCCTATTCGGTCTCTTGTATGTACTCGTGAAGTTGCTGATGAAGGCATCCGAGAAGTCCAGCCAGCAGTTGATGCTGTTCTTGGGCAAGTTGTTGAGCCAAGTGCGAGCTGGACCCTCTAGCATCTGCGGCACATAACGCACCGCCCATCTCCTGTTGCCATTCGCGATATGGACCGCGGTGACATAGTCATTGAGCCAATCTTCAGGCTTGGTGCTGCCGTTGTAGCTCTTGGTGCCTCTTGCCAGCTGGAAGCCCTTCACGGAAGGCTCGTTCATGATGCGCGGCCCAAAGCACTCGGGGCCAGGAGGACCCGTGCTCTCTAGCCGCGCCGACAAGCTGATACGGTCCAGCTGGTGCCTTGCATCTCCAGGCGCCAACACGCGCTCGCCAACACGGTCATGAATGTCATAACCAGCCATCTCCATAGCCGAGTAGCCATCATCATACCTATCCACCTGCACAGCAACAGGCTGCACCACCGGGTTGGCGACCGGGGCCACTGCACGCGGCTGCTGCCTCTGCCGAGTAGGCTGAGCTGCGGGTTGCCGAGAAGGACCTGGACGTGCACCATCTCGGGCCTGGCTTTGAGCTTGATGGGCTTGAGAGCCTGCTCTTGCAGCGTTGTGTTCCTGACCAGACTGCTGCGGCACAGCGCGCTGTTTCGCGGCAACAGTCGGGTCGTACACCTGCATTTGCCTATCTCGGCCTGAACGTCCACTGCGGCTCTTCTCGCGACTCGGATGCGGGGACGAGGCCTGATCGTTAGATCTGGCCGCGTGCGAGTGCACGATCTGCGATGCCCCAGCACCCGGGTTGGCCTTCCGGAACTCCTCGTTCTGTCTGGCGGCCTCCAACACCAACTCGTGGAGCCTCTCCTGCTGCCTGATGCGCGCGTCGCCTTCGAGACGCGGCAACTCGGCAGCCACGGCCTCTGCAGCTCTGAGCGTCTTGGCGGGCGTGCTGTACCTTGGCCTTGCGGAGGTGTTCGCGGTAGCGGACTGCGCGGGAACCTCCGCAACCGTAGCCATCTCGACACCCAAGTTGCGCCGAGTGCCGCCTACTCTGCTAGCCCGCCTGGCAACTGGCGTGAAGCCATGCGCCTTGTTGTACTCGAGCTGATCTAGGCTCAACTCCAACCTCACCTTCTCAAACTCCGCCTGCTCGGCAAGCAACTCCAAGCGTTGCCGCTCGAGCTGCTCCCGCATGGCTAGAAGCTCGACGTCGGTGGGAGTAGGCATACCAGGTCGCGCAGCCGACGCAGGAATGATCGTAGAGGTGGAAGGCGGCAAGTTGCTCTCCCTCTCGTAGGGCCGGTGAGTCCTGGCACCAGCAGGCGGTTCATCCGTCTCCTCGACGACGGCCGCGGCGCCAGTAGCAGCTGCGCCAGTGTTTGCCGCCAATCCCGTCACCATCACCTCAGCGCAGCTCGCAGAGCTGCATGCGGGCCTTCCGCGAGCAGCAATCACCGCGGGAGGATCCTCCGCGTCATGCACCAGCTCGGGGTACGCGCGGTTGGCGACGGTGGCGACGTAGACGAGGTGAGAGCCGAAGGAGATCACCGAGCCGCCCTCCGGCATGGCCAGGCCGCCGAAACAGCCGGCGTTGTCGGTGACGAAGTCGAAGGAGCCGAATCTGTGGACAAGGCCACAGACCACGCGCTCCGCTGAAGAAGATCCCGTCCGAATAGAAACTCCAGCCAGCGCCGCTGGTTGCCCCACGGTGGGCGCCAACTGTCGTGGTGGTGTCACGGCAGATGCCATGGGATGGCTAAAGATGTGGGGACGAAGGACGCTGGAGGTGCTCGGGGAGGGATCACGCGACGAGTAGCCGCGTGAGGTACGAAGTAAACACGGCGAACAACACGATCTACCCAGGTTCAGGGCCCTCGTGAGGAGGTAAAACCCCTACTCCTGCCTTTCTCTCTGTATTTAGATGTCTCACCGAGTAGCCACAGTACAAAGGGTATCGCTACCGAGTAGCCACTCTCCTCTAGATGAAGAACTAGGTCAAGAACTTAGGGTTTTCAGTATGCGATGTGTTCGATCCTCACGCAGGAGGCGGCGGGGCACCTTATATACATGGTGCCCAGCCGGATACGTCCAAACATGGACAAGTGTCGACATAGTGTGCACATCGTCCTTCTTCCGGGTTCCCGCTGACAGCTTTGGTTCCTAACCTTGGCTTCATCTGGAAAGTCGTTGGGCAAAACAAGGGGACAGACTGGTATCACTGTACCTAAGCACAGAGTAGGCCCCCTTATCCTGCCACGGCCTGCTTCCATGCTGTCACTGTCAGGCAGGCCGGTCCAAGATGAACAGTAGTTTGAATGCTGCCAAGTACGGACCCAGGATACGCGGGATCCTGTGTCAGAAAGGCTCCTTTGACTTTCTGGCCCGAGTAGGTTCCCGCCAATTGTTCCCGCCAATTGTACTCGGGCCAACTCTTCTACTCGAACGTAGAGAACTTGAATGATTCTTCCTTCTGGTCATCTTGAGGTGAGACCGAGTAGCAGTCGACCGGGTAGCGAGTACCGGGTAGTCGGCTACTCGACCAAACCTCTCTTCTGTAAGACGCCTTTACCCTTTGTCTTTACCCTACTCGGGGGTAACCCCCCGACAGTTTTACATATGATTTTTCTATTAAACCATGTTATTTAAATAAAAAATAAAAAATAGAAGAATTATTCAAAACATAATGAAACT